>OY997274.1:421537805-421580305 GCA_963921465.1 Triticum timopheevii
GGCCAGTGGCCATACTCAGATCAAATACCAAGATCTTGTTAAGCGTGTTATTATGAAGCAACCGCGAACGCCGACCAGGGCCGGGCCCACCTGTCTCCCAGGTGGTCTCAACCTGCCCTGTCGCTCCGCCACAAAGATCCACACATAGGGCCATCAGGACAAAGGTCCTTTCAGCCCCCAATCCGTGAATCACTCGCGGGTACTCCTCGAGCCGACCCGACTTTAGTCACCATCTGTAGTATGTATATATGTATAGTATATACCCGTGATCACCTCCCGAGTGATCACGGCCCAATAGTATAGTAAGGCAGACTGACAAGAATGTAGGGCCAATGATGATAATCTAGCATCCTATACTAAGCATTTAGGATTGCGGGTATGGTATCAATAACTGTAGCAACAATGACAGGCTATGCAACAGAATAGGATTAACGGAAAGCAGTAACATGCTACACTACTCTAATGCAAGCAGTATAGAGAAGAATAGGCGATATCTGGTGATCAAGGGGGGGGGTCTTGCCTAGTTGCTCTGGCAAGAAGGACGAGTCGCCAACACCGTAGTCAAACTGGGGGTCGCCGGCAGTCTCGGGGTCTATCGGAAAGAAGTAACGGAGAGGGAACACAATAAATAACAGAGCAATCAAAGCATCACAAAGCGTAACAAGACAATACGCGGTGTTCGGTGTGCCCTAACGCGGTAGTAGGTGATACCGGTGAAGGAGGGAAACATCCGGGAAAGTATCCCCGGTGTTTCGCGTTTTCGGGCAGAGGAGCCGGAGGGGGAAAGTTGTGAGTTAGATACGTTAGGAATGTGTGGCGGATGAACGGGCTGCGTATCTGGATTCGTCTCGTCGTTCTAAGCAACTTTCATGTACAAAGTTTTTTCATCCGAGTTACAGATTATTTTATATTAATTTCCAAAGTTTTAATTCATTTTCTAATTTATTTTAATTCAAAATTAATGTTAAATTGCTAGATGTACCCAACATAGTGTACACTAAAAATTATACACTGGCTGACATGTGGGGCCCGGGGGACCCAGTTGACCAGTCAACCTTTGACTGGTCAACAGGGGGTGGGCCCCCCTATCATTGACTCACCTAACTAATTAACCTAATTAGTTGGTTTAATTATCAGGTTAATTAGGAGAAGTTAATTAATTAATTAGTTAATTATTATTTTTTAATATATATATATATATTTTTTCTATTTTTTTTGTTCCAGGGGCTGGGCCCCACTTGTCATTGGGCCACGGTTGGCTTAGCGGGCGCGCGGGTTACGGGCGCCTGGAGCGGGTGCTGTGCACCCGCCCAGGCTGACACAGGAGGGGACGGGTGCTGGGCGCCGGCGTCCGCGGGTGCAGGGGAGGGGGAGCAGCAGCAGGGCGAGGTCGGAACGGGGCCGAGCGGGCGTGGCCGGACCGTGGTCGGCGGTAGGAGGCGGAGCAGGGGGGGCACTAGGCGAGGCCATGGCCGGAGCTACGCGCGGTAGAGGGAGGCCTCGTCGAAGGAGGACTGTGCGGCGTCGCGGGCGAGTGAGAGGGGGGGTTGCGGGCGTGTGGGCTGGCGAGGCCACAGCAGTGCTAGCGAGGTGGTTCGCGGAACCAAGGCAACGGCGGGGCTTCGCGGGTGAAGGTGACGGACGACGGGGTGAGCGGAGCCGAGCGGGATCCGCGACGGCCAGCATCGATAGGCGGCAGTAGCAGCATCAATTTGCAGAAGTAGAGGCGAGCAAGCGTAAAGCAACAACAGTAGTACGCAGGGGGTGCGGCGTCGGGCGTACGAGCACGCGCGAGGGCGCCGGCCCTAAACGGGCAGAGGCGCTGGGACCTCGCCCGGTGTGGCTACGGCAGGGTCTGGCCATGGCGAACTCAGGTGGGGGCGGGTCTACGACACCAATTCAAAGGGGAAAACGAGGGGAACGGGAGGAGGGCCTCACAGTGGAGGACGCGTGCGAGCTCGAGGGGTCGGGGAGGCCGGCGGCTGTCGGAGACAACCGAATCGAAGGCGGCGAGCTCGGGGCAGAGCTTGAAGATGATGTCGAGCTTGGCAGCGCCCCGGCTTGAAGTTGAGGGCGGGGACGACGTGGAGGAGTCCGTCGGAGCTCCTGGGCGTGCAGAGACGGCGAGAAGAGGCGGTTGACCATGGCAATGGCGACGAGGTGGCCTCGGGGGCGACAAGCGGAACGCAGAGGGGTGAGGAGCGCCCAGATCTAGTGAGGGGGGAGTGAGGGAAGAGAGCTAGGGTTTGGCCCGGGGCGAGGCCTTATAGGAGTGGGGGTGCCGGTGGATGGCCGCCACGGCGACGATCTGTGCCGTGGCGGGCATCGGTCATGGCCACGGGGTGGTTCGTGAATAGGGGAGGAGAGGAGGGGTGCGCCTGGGCCGGTGGTCCAGTTGGGCCAGGGAGGTGGGGGTTTTCTTTATTTTTGTTTTTATTTTCTTTTGTTTATTTTATTTTTCTGTTTTTATTTCATTTAGACTTATTATAGTTTTATAAAATATAAAAGCAAGTCCTAATTTAGTATTCATAATTATGCTACTGCTCCAAAATTTTGGGCAACAAGTTAAATAGTTTAATATTTCATATTATACAAAAAGGCATTTAATAATTTGTTTTTCTACTGTTTTATTTATTATAAAGCATCTTTAATTTATAAAAAAATGTGGCTTCTTCACCAAAGTAATGTATGATGCCGCAACCCGAACATTTTTGTTTGACTTGTGAAAACTTTTATTGTTTGCCTTTGTTTTAAATTTGAAATTCGAACTAACGCGAGTTTATCCACAGTAACGGAGGTGATGTGGCATCATTAGCGGGGATCACTGTAGCTTAATTATCCGGGCGTCACAATTCTCCTCCACTACAAGAAATCTCGTCCCGAGATTTAAGAGGGGAGTAAGGGGGAAAGACTAGGTTTCGAAATTCTAATGATTCTTCTCGGTCTTGGTTGCTGTTCTCGAAGAGGTTGATCCATTATGTTGATGTCTTCATTTCTCTGCTTCAGGTCATCATGATGAAGTTGTCGTCCTACCATTGGGATCTTCATCCTACTTACGAAAAGGATAAGGGGTAGCTTCAAAAGGACAAACCTCTACAAGGTTGCTTATCTGGTAGATAATATTAAGGAAGGTGGCGGAAAATAACTCTCGAGTTGAAACTTAAGAAATTATCGAGAGCAAAATAACAAGGTGCACCATAGAAGTTTCAAGCGCATAGGCAATCGTTCGGTGCCTGATACGAAATGTGTAAGGGGTTCATAGCAATGGGAATAAGTATTGCGTCTGATACCAGAATAGATCACTAGGAGGGTGACCCGTCAATTACATACGTAGCCAGGCTCGAGGAATAACGTTGGCAACAGGGTGTACGGGAGAGTCAGGTTTCGATCCAGTGGACCTGTGGGTTATGGGCCCACCATGTTGGTTGAAAGTAGGAAGGGTGGTGACATCTTGCACAGCCGCGATAGGGAGGCATGTTAGTGAATAGCTTGTCAGTTATGCCGGCAACTATGTTGGTACCAAGGACGGGGAACGAAGAGAGCAATTTTCCTGCTCATTGAACGAGGCGAACCAATTGGCAAAGTTCTCACCCATTGGTGGTTACCGGAATGCTATCGACAAATGCAACAGGGTCTTTCTGACAAAGTGGTACAACGAGGTGCTTACCTAAGCAGGGAATTATCACTGCTCAGCTAAGTCAGATTACACGAAAGGTTAAACAAACAATGGAAAGGAAAATGTGATTATCAGATTAAACAGAACAAGGGAAAGGAAAATGTGTTTAAACACATCTTTCAAGGTTATATCCTTCCCAAGGACAAGCAGAGCATAATATACAAAACAAGACATAACGTAGAAAACCCTTTAGGTAAGGGGAGAGAAATTTCACGACATTACCCATACAGCGGTGTTTGGATAATTAAGGAGGAAACATTTAGCATTGGGCTTCAAATGTTCTTTGAAAATCGGAGTACCATAGACATGCTTCGAGATAACATTGACATGGTCATCAGGTTAAGATCAGACTTTGAAAACACAAAGGATCCATAAGGAATTACTTGTAGAATAAGTCTTACAATTTCCTCATGGAAGAATGGATCACCTTACTGAAAAGGAATCTATAACAATAGGGCCTCCGTCCAGGTGTGCTAGGCACGACATCACCTAACCGGGTCACATAAAGACCAGTGTTATATCTCTTGGAAATATGCTCCAACCATCATATCAGACCGAGATTCAGTTCTGATTGGTGGCAGGATACCTAGGAAGAAAATGTGCAACACAATTGACGAGATGACAATGTAAGATTCTCATGAAATGAACTATGGAGTGAGTTCCGACACATGAGTTCATCATTAAATCAAGGAGAGGTGAGGAGGTGGCTGATTGACTCAGCTACAATTAATTGAGATTTTCAAAAGATGGATTTCCACACTTATGTGAACAAGGAGATAACATTTGTCAGATCAAATGATATAATGAGGTATGCTGGAGGAAAACATACACAGTTAAATATTGGTTGAAAGGTGCACCCGAATATGGGTTGGGTTGTACGACCAACGTCAGAATGGTGATTCAATAATCAATAGTCTAAGAATGAACGGCCGACCATTAACTTCAAAGCAAGAGGGTTCCTAGAAGTTTTTAAATCACACATCCAAGCTCAATTGTCGGGTTTTTTTGGTTAGAAATAACACGAGGACCAAGGAATGAACGGGTATGGCAAAAGGTATCACCTGCATCAAGAATTCTTAAGAGGTGGTGAAATTCTCACAACATTCTTGACATAAAAGATGGTACTACTCCAAGGTAAAGAAGAACAAATGTTGGATAGCAAGGATCTCAAGGTATAACACAAAACACGAACAAGTTTGTGTTGAACGGAAGGCAATCGAGTGGTCGATGATAACACAAATCATCGAGGGCAAGGATGGTATTTCTCATGATGAGTTCAATTGATATCCTTGAGGAGCTCAGAATGTTGATGATGATCATGACACATTTGTCGAGAGGTTTCATGAAGATATAATCACTCATCAACGACATCAAGCAAATGGAAGGATGGAGCGAAAAGTTATTGAAACCACGGATACGGCACAAACTCAAAATCAAGCTTGTTGTTCAAGGCGAAACGATATGACGAGGAAAGTCGATGTAAGCTTAGCTCATCGTCAAAAATTGTGATTCGGAAAGAAGGACCAGATAGCACATTTAAAAAGTTGCACAATAATGATATAGCCAATCAGACTAGGAATGACTTGAAGGGTTACTAAACTCGTAAGCAACGAAAATTACTTAAGAGTTATTGATTCTGTGAGCGGAATCGATTCACTTATGGGTGTTCTCGGTCGACAAACAACCCAGAACCCATGAAGTGACAAAGACAAGGTAAGGTAGTACTTCATCAAAGTTTATAAGATGTAGTGCAATGGAAAGACATCCTCGAGATACCAGGGGTAATACTCAAATGTAGATCATAATAGAGGTTGGGCAGGCGTATTGACCTGCAGAAGACAAGTGATTTAACTTGTCCAAGAAATGGAATCAAGGAGAAAATATGGTCGGAACCACGTTTGCAAAGGATCAATTCACAGATACCAAATGATATTATACCAAGGAAATAGTTATTATTACAAGAAGCTTCCATGATAGGATCCACATCGGATCCATGGGCATGAACACAAAGTTCAAGGTCAACTCCCACTTCTTCAATGCCTAACCTCTCATTTACTTCTTGTTTTTGAAGAAGTCGTAGAGCAGAAAATTATCTGGTAAAAACACCAGAATGGTATGACTCGTGAAAACTTTCGGGTTCACACGGTTTAGAGAAGGCATATGTTCAACCCATAAGGGCTTCTTAGAAACATATACCACAAGTTTCAAGAGTAAATATCACAAGCTCGAAAGCAGAGCATGGTTGGCCAAGCAGATGATACAATTTACCAAAGGCACTATGTATCAGGGGAAGAACTCACAAGGTGATTGAATATGAAGGACACTGTCGGATAACAATCCAACAATGGATCGGGTGATCCACAACGGAGCTGATGTGGTATCGGTACTCCATCAGAGGAAGAAAGAATGCACGAGCATCATATTATAAAACATCGGAATAATTCGATGCTTAGATAACAAAGGAATTATGATTTCCAAAACAAAGGATCAGAAGTAGATGCTCTGATCAAGGATGGATAAGTTGTGTAGACTAGAGGCACAATCGACGACAAATAGGTTGGTCAAGATCTAGCTCATGTTCAAAATGACGCCTGAGCCGGAAAGATACTTTAGAAGGGTTGATAGATGATTGTGTGCGTTCGCACTCATGTTGAATTAATAGGATCAAAATGACGGTGTCAAAAGATACTAGTGAATATTGCTAGTGATATGGGAGCACACATAATGTAAGCATACAAGTATTTGAAGAGCAATAGTTTGAAGAGGATGCTCAGAAGGTCGAATAGTATTTCAGAGTATCTTATGAAGCATACGAACAACTGGGGATGAGCAGATACTCAATAAGTGCGAGGAATTTTCAATAGGGGTATTCATGTGGTAAAGAACTGCAAGGCAGTAAGCTTAAGGGATTTTCGGAACAACGGAGAGCAATTTTGGGCATTTTGTAATAACAAGAGCAACTGAGGATGAAAAAATGAACGACAATTGTAGGTAGTTATCCATAGGGATATTTCGGTGGTAGGGAATTGCAAAAGCAATGGTCATAAGGTCTGGAGAGAATATCGGAGATTATCTTCGAAATCTTCTGGTGCAGCCGGCAATCATCTGAAGTGAGGGGCTCTCCGGGAGAAAGTATTTTCGAGAACCTAAAGTTAGTTTTGTTTTTAGCAAAATCATTTAACCCGAATAGAAGGGAGCTCAGAGTCCCAGAGTATAGACGAGGGGTAAAAGATCCTAATACCACACAATGGCGACGTGGGCCCGTAAAGCACACAGCCATGTTAGTAAAAGTTTTGTAGTGACTAGACTCAACTTCGGCCAAGGAGTGTGGAAGGGGGATTCCTACAAGCAGTCAGCTCTGATACCAACTTGTGATGCCCCCGATTCAATCATACACTAATCATGCACGCAAATGTGTACGATCAAGATCAGGGACTCATGGGAAGATATCACAACACAACTCTAAAACATAAATAAGTCATACAAGCATCATAATACAAGCCAGGGGCCTTGAGGGCTCAAATACAAGTGCTCGATCATAGACGAGTCAGCGGAAGCAACGATATCTGAGTACAGACATAAGTAAACAAGTTTGCCTTAAGAAGGCTAGCACAAACTGGGATATAAATCGAAAGAGGTGCAGGCCTCCTGCCTGGAATCCTCCTAAACTACTCTTGGTCGTCGTCAGCGGCCTGCACGTAGTAGTAGGCACTTCCGGTGTAGTAGGAGTCGTCGTCGACGGTGGCGTCTGGCTCCAGGGCTCCAGCGTCTGGTTGCGACAACCAGGTAGAAGGGAAAGGGGAAAAGAGGGAGAAAAGCAACCGTGAGTACTCATCCAAAGTACTCGCAAACAAGGAGCTACACTACATATGCATGGGTATATGTGTAAAGGGCCATATTAGTGGACTGAACTGCAGAATGCCAAAATAAGAGGGGGATAGCTAATCCTATCAAAGACTACGCTTCTGGCAGCCTCCATCTTGCAGCATGTAGAAGAGAGTAGATTGAAGTCCTCCAAGTAGCATCACATAGCATAATCCTACCCGGCGATCCTCCCCTCGTCGCCCTGTGGAAAAGCGATCACCGGGTTGTCTGTGGAACTTGTCTGGGTGTGTTTTATCAAGTATCTGGTTCTAGTTGTCATAAGGTCAAGGTACAACTCCAGGTCGTCCTTTTACCGAGGGACACGGCTATTCGAATAGATTAACTTCCCTGCAGGGGTGCACCACATAACCCAACACGCTCGATCCCATTTGGCCGGACACACTTTACGGGTTCATGCCCGGCCTCGAAAGATCAACACGTCGCAGCCCCACCTAGGCACAATAGAGAGGTCAGCACGTCGGTCTAAATCCTATGCGCAGGGGTCTGGGCCCATCGCCCATTGCACTCTTGCATGTTGCGTACGCGGCCGGAAGCAGACCTAGCAACCTCCATTACAAAGGAAGTCACGTTACATGGTCCAATCTGGCGCGCGCCGCTCAGTCGCTGACGTCACGAAGGCTTCGGCTGATACCACGACGTCGAGTGCCCATATCTTTCCCGCGTAGTTGGTTAGTGCGTATAGGCCAGTGGCCAGACTCAGATCAAATACCAAGATCTCGTTAAGCGTGTTATTGTGAAGCAACCGCGAACGCCGACCAGGGCCGGGCCCACCTGTCTCCCAGGTGGTCTCAACCTGCCCTGTTGCTCCGCCACAAAGATCCACACAGAGGGCCGTCGGGACAAAGGTCCTTTTAGCCCCCAATCCGTGAATCACTCGCGGGTACTCCTCGAGCCGACCCGACTTTAGTCACCATCTGTAGTATGTATATATGTATAGTATATACCCGTGATCACCTCCCGAGTGATCACGGCCCAATAGTATAGCAAGGCAGACTGACAAGAATGTAGGGCCAATGATGATAATCTAGCATCCTATACTAAGCATTTAGGATTGCGGGTATGGTATCATTGACTGTAGGAACAATGACAGGCTGTGCAACAGAATAGGATTAACGGAAAGCAGTAACATGCTACACTACTCTAATGCAAGCAGTATAGAGAAGAATAGGCGATATCTGGTGATCAAGGGGGGGGGGGGCTTGCCTGGTTGCTCTGGCAAGAAGGATGAGTCGCCAACACCGTAGTCGAACCGGGGGTCGCCGGCAGTCTCGGGGTCTATCGGAAAGAAGTAACGGAGAGGGAACACAATAAATAACAAAGCAATAAAAGCATCACAAAGTGTAAAAAGACAATACGCGGTATTCGGTGTGCCCTAACGCGGTAGTAGGTGATACCGGTGAAGGAGGGAAACATCCGGGAAAGTATCCCCGGTGTTTCGCGTTTTCGGGCAGAGGAGCCGGAGGGGGAAAGTTGCGAGTTCAATATGTTAGGAATGTGTGGCGAACGAACGTGCTGCATATCCGGATTCGTCTTGTCGTTCTGAGCAACTTTCATGTGCAAAGTTTTTTCATCCGAGTTATAGATTATTTTATATTAATTTCCAAAGTTTTAATTCATTTTCTAATTTATTTTAATTCAAAATTAATGTTAAATTGCTAGATGTACCCAGCACAGTGTACACCAAAAATTATACACTGGCTGACATGTGGGGCCCGGGGGACCCAGTTGACCAATCAACCTTTGACTGGTCAACAGGGGGTGGGCCCCCCTATCATTGACTCACCTAACTAATTGACCTAATTAGTTGGTTTAATTATCAGGTTAATTAGGAGAAGCTAATTAATTAATTAGTTAATTATTTTATTTTTTAATATATATATATATATATATATCCTATTTTTTTGTTCCAGGGGCCACGGTTGGCTTAGCGGGCGCGCGGGTTACGGGCGCTTGGAGCGGGTGCTGTGCACCCGCCCAGGCCGACAGAGGAGGGGACGGGCACTGGGCGCCGGCGTCCGCGGGTGCAGGGGAGGGGGAGCAGCAGCAGGGCGAGGTCGGAACGGGGCCGAGCGGGCGTGGCCGGACCGTGGTCGGCGGTAGGAGGCGGAGCAGGGTGGCACTAGGCGAGGCCATGGCCGGAGCTACGCGCGGCAGAGGGAGGCCTTGTCGAAGCAGGACTGTGCGGCGTCGCGGGCGAGTGAGAGGGGGGGTTGCGGGCGTGTGGGCCGGCGAGGCCACAGCAGTGCTAGCGAGGTGGTTCGCGGAACCAAGGCAACGGCGGGGCTTCTGTAGGACCTTGAGAAGAGGTGTCTAGAGGGGGGTGATTAGACACTAAGTACCGAAGTTGTAGTTTTTAAGTTTCTTTAAAGTTTAAGTGGAGTTTAGGCACAAGTTGAACATTCACAACATATAGCAAGCAAGCATGCAAAGAGTATATGAGCAGCAGAAAGTAAAGCATCCAACTTGCAAGAATGTAAAGGGAAGGGATTGGAGGATTCAAACGCAATTGGAGACACGGATGTTTTTGGCGTGGTTCCGATAGGTGGTGCTATCGTACATCCACGTTGATGGAGACTTCAACCCACGAAGGGTAACGGTTGCGCGAGTCCACAGAGGGCTCCACCCACGAAGGGTCCACGAAGAAGCAACCTTGTCTATCCCACCATGGCCATCGCCCACGAAGGACTTGCCTCACTAGCGGTAGATCTTCACGAAGTAGGCGATCTCCTTGCCCTTACAAACTCCTTGGTTCAACTCCACAATCTTTGTCGGAGGCTCCCAAGTGACACCTAGCCAATCTAGGAGACACCACTCTCCAAGAAGTAACAAATGGTGCGTTGATGATGAACTCCTTGCTCTTGTGCTTCAAATGATAGTCTCCCCAACACTCAACTCTCTCTCATAGGATTTGGATCTGGTGTAAAGAGGGTTTGAGTGGAAAGCAACTTGGGGAAGGCTAGAGATCAAGATTCATATGGTAGGAATGGAATATCTTGGCCTCAACACATGAGTAGGTAGTTCTCTCTCAGAAATAGGATGCTGGAAGTGTAGGTTCAGTCTGATGGATCTCTCCACGAATGAAGAGGAGGTGGAGGGGTATATATAGCCTCCACACAAAATCTAACCGTTACACACAATCTACCAAACTCGATGGGACCGAATCGTTAAACTCGGTCAGACCGATTTAGCAAATAATGTGACCGTTAGGGTTTTCGGTGGGACCGGAATGCAACTCGGTGGGACCGATTCAGTTAGGGTTAGGGCATAACGTAATCTCGGTAAGACCGATTACACAAACTCGGTGGGACCGATTTTGGTAATAAGCTTTCCAGAGAGTTGGTCAGGCAAACTCGGTTTGACCGATTATCAAACTCGGTGGGACCGATTTTGATAATAAGTTAACCAGAGAGTTTGCATTGTAATCTCGGTAGTACCGATTGCTCAAACTCGGTGAGACCGATTTTGATAATGGACATACACAGAGAGATTACAACCCCATCTCGGTGAGACCGAGATCCCTATCGGTGAGACCGATTTGCCTAGGGTTTGTGGCAGTGGCTTAGACATCCAAACTTGGTGGCGCCGGATAGAAAGAATCAGTGGGGCCGAGTTTGACTTTAGTTTTAGGACATATGTGTGGAAGTGGGAAAGTATTTGAGGGTATTTGGAGCATATCACTAAGCACTTTGAAGCAAGAGGCTCATTAAGCAACACCTCATTCCTCCTTGATAGTATTGTCTTTTCCTATAGACTCAATGTGATCTTGGATCACTAAAATGTAAAATGAAGAGTCTTGAGCTTGAAGCTTGAGCCAATCCTTTGTCCTTAGCATCTTTAAGGAGTTCCCACATCCTTTAGTCCATGCCACTCCATTGTTGAACTTATCTGAAACATACTAGATGAAAGTGTTAGTCCAACAAGAGATATGTTGTCATTAATTACCAAAACCACCTAGGGAGCACTTGTGCTTTCAATCTCCCCCTTTTTGGTAATTGATGGCAACATACATCAAAGCTTTAGATAAAGATATAAAGAATAGCAAGTAAAGCTTTGGAAAGACATGTAACAAGCATAGGCTCCCCCTACATGTATGCAATCATGTGAATATGAAATATAGAAGCATGTGATAGCATAACCATGATAGAGCAGGCAATGTGTTACATGTATCTTGGCTATATGCATCAAAGCAAAAAGTATTAAAGAGAATACCTTCATGCCCATGAGTCCTTCTTGCAAACAGTATGTACATCAGCAAGAATTCCTCATACACATGATTGTGATGCATATACTTACCTTGTGGTCTTGAGTTGGCTTAGGATGGAATGAACCTGTGAAAACAAGGTTAGATCACACAAATGCATCTACTAGCCAGAGCAAACAGAAGAAACCACAAGAATACCAAGACTGGGATGACATGTAGAGAGTGAGTACCGAGTACCACATTGGATTAGACATGTCCCCAAGAGTAAACATATGCAATGAATTTAAATGATCTCTTTCCCTTAGATGTCTTGCTCCCCCTGAATCTAACATGGGATACTGGGAGAAGATAGGGAACAGAAAATCAGATCTGAAGGAAAACAGAGCTGAAAGATATGAATGATGATCAGAGCTAAAGTTCAGAGATAATGTATGCTAATGCAAAATGAGCACAACAGATCATATGAACATGTCTCTCCCCTCAAGAAGACATGTGGACATCTCTCCTCTTGAACACCAAGCATCTAGGATCCTTGAGAAATACTTTCTACTTAAGTATCCTCTCCCCCTGGAGATCTCTCTCGTCTTTTGAGGGTCTCTCCCCCTAGAAGATCTCTCTCTCCCTTAAGAAGAAAGGTGATAAGTTTTGATGCTCTCTCTCTATCTCCAAATGATAAGCTTTGATGTTCTTTCTCTCCCCCTTTGACATCAATTTCCAAGAAGGGTCTTCTGGAGTCTGTCGAATGGGTTTGGTCCTTGAGACACAGAACAAAGCAATGATGAAAATGTGATGCTTGTAGAGGACAAGATTCATTGAGTGGAGCTGGATCAGAAGAAACACAAAATATGTGGCAAAGAGTTTTTCCTGTTATGAAATCGGTGGCATCGAGTGGTATGCTTCGGTCGTACCAAAAAGATTCAGTTGGACCGAAAATAACAAATCGGTGTAACCGAGTTCATCGCAGAGAAAACACTTGTCACCTCAACTCACTAGACTAGTAAGATCTCATGTGGGGACCCCGACTCATAAGTCGAGATCACCGAATGCACGTGTACAGTGATCCCAGAGATCAATGCTCACTGAACACACAGAAGCTGAATAACAAGAGTCTTACATCCATACATACCGTCTTACACAAATTATGACCATTATGGTCAAGTCTTACATTGATAAAGCCTTAAGGGTTGAACATCAAATGAACACAAGCAGCGGAAATCTTCGTCGATAAGTAGAACCCATGCCATCTGCCTTAACCCTACAGGCATTCTAACTGGGAAACGTCCTAGTTCGCATGTTCGTCTCCAAAGAACTCTTCTTCAAACTCTGGTTCTTCCATGCCTGGTCAATTGAATAACCAGTGGCAAGCCAATGAGTACTTTGAATGTACTCGCAAGCAACCCATGTTTTGGTTCCAGATATAACAATGCATGATATAGGTAAATTTTTGCAGAAAGCTAGTTTTGAGTGCAATAATATGTTCAACAACTTGTAAGACATGCATCTGGAGAATTCAAGTAACCATGAGGACAGGTTACAGATATCAACATAAATAGAGTGGGCACCAACCCAACTCAATCATGTCAAGTCCTTTGACTTGACCCAAGTAGTTTTATCAACACACACACACACACACTGGTTTGCAAAGCTCTGGACGTAGTTTAAGCAGCACCACCCAACTGTCCTTGACTATGGACACGGCTATTTGAATAGTTTTACACTCTGCAGAGGTTGCACACTTTACCCACAAGATCCGGGGAACTTCCGTGTCATCCACGACCCGCGATACCTCAAGTACCCGGGGTAAGCACCCGATCACTACCTTTCCCTAGACGACACTAACAAGGAGTCCACTCGTTGTTCTGTATCCTCACGATGTACATCATACGAGACTCACTCAAGATCATAACATCCGAGAGGGGACACAACGGTGTATCCGGTGCCCTGTAAAGACAGTCATGGCCGCCCTACCTGGCACGACCCCATCCCAAGAGAGAGCACCAACTCTCCCCCGTCACTAGTAATGCGGGCTCCAAGCTAGTATCGACCTAGGTAATCAATAATGCCCTTTCCCATATAAGGGTAGAGTGGTTGCGCATGTAAGGTTGGGACAGTCGACAAATCTTAAATCTAATCCGTTTTCAAAAACAACACACACACTTTCCTCGGTACACCACTTCGTCATCAAGTGGTTACCCATCTCATCATCTCCCCCGGGAATAAGTGGCACCCGATGGGGTTTTCGAAAAGTCCTTTGAAAATACTTTGTCTCCATCACCATGCATATTCCCGTCCCTTTTTGCGTAGCACTACTTTAGCCTCCTATCTACTCCCACCGTCATAACCCTCATAAGAAGGTAGGGTTATGCACAATGCAAGTATCAACGAGGAAGTACGGTGGCAAACCATCAAAGTGGATACCACCTCATCATGATTCCGATGCAACAACAATGTGGTGCTATATGACATGCATAAAAAGGGTTTCATAGACATGGTCAAAGGGCTGCTTGCCTGGTTCCTCAGAGTCTTCGAGTCTTCTGGTCCTTCTCCAAATACTCTGTCTACTTCGTCAACTAACGTCGGAAACAATCACAATAAGCAACAAGACAAGGCAGAAAATAAAAGTGCTCTAAAAATATGAAGTTTACTTTTCTAGGACTTCTCTAGTTATATGAAAAATAACCAGAGTGGTTTCATTGGGATTGGATAAGTGATTATTTCTGAACATTTCAATATGATGGAAGCAAGGGATTTAATGGATCTGCAAGTTTTCTATAGAATGCCTTTTTATAAAAATGAGTAAAGGTACCCATTAAATCAGGCATGATTTTAGAAACATTTAGAAATTGGTTTCACTGGATTTGGAGTTGAAATGAATATAATATGGATTTTTGAAGTGGACTTATGTGGATAAATGACCTTCTTGAAGTGTCCAGTGAAAACCAAGAACAACAAAAATGTCCACTGTAGCCCATTAATTAGGACTTGATTTATGGAGTCAGCATAAATTTGAATCATCAAATTTGGACACTATTAGACTTCTCTAGGGATTTTACAAGCTATCTTGAAAAAGAAAAAGAATGAAACAGATAAGGGCTTTACCCTTAAGAGGCGCACAGAGCGAGGTTTAGCAGCAGGACGCCACTGGGCCGGCCCAACGGCTCGGCCGCACGCGCGCAGGGGCCACGTCGAAGGCGGCTTTGCTACTGCGTGCTTTCGCTGCGGGGAGACGGCTCCAAAGGAAGCCATGTCCACTTAACTTGCGGGCCCGGCCCTCAGGGTCGCCGACACATGGGGCCCACTAGTCGGTTCATCCCCAACCCCCCGCGCGGGCGCGTCGGGAGACAGAGGAGGCGAGGTCGGATGGTGCCGGCGCTCTCCCTGGTGGCACCGGCCATCTCCGGCGACGCCCAACAGACCAGCGGGTCCAGAAGACAATGCCGCATCCTCGAAGGTGCGCTGCAACCACAGGGGTGGTCGGACGCGGGCGCTTCGTCGGTCGTGGCGGGCGGGGCCGGCGGTGGAGGTGGAGCTCGACCGCATGGCCACGGGAAGGAGGGGAAGTAGCAGGGGAGAGTTCCACGATGGTCGTGGTGATGCCATGGAATGATGAGGCGAGAAGGAGGGGGCTCGGGTGGCGCAAATTTAAGCTGAGGCCGACGCCAAGGATCCGGCCATGGTGGTGGATGGAGGGCACGGGGAAAGGAGTGAACCGGTTGGGGTGATGCACAGGAGGGAGAGAGAGCGAACAGAGCCAGAGAGGGCTCGGGGGTGGCCTTTTATGGAGGGGCGATGCTGCACCGTGGACGGCGACCACGGCCGCGGCCTAGGCAATGCCAGGGGCCGAATTGGCAAACTGGGCCATGTCCGGGGTGCTCGTGGATGTGGTCTATGACCAGGGGGAGAATAGAGGGAGCGGGGAAGGTTAAGAGGCATCGCGCGTGTGAGGGTGCCCATTGGAGCGCTCGGGCGGCCGGTGCGCGTGCGAGAGGAGGTAGGAGGAGGGGGAAGAAGGAGGTGTACCAGGCCGTGGCGTGTTGAGGACGCCGAGGAGCATCGACTGGCGCTCGGGGGAGGCTCGAGGTGGCCGGAGGCGCTTGGCAGGGGGCGGCTACAGTGCGGGAGCGCACTGTAGCACGCTCCAGAGCGTGCCTTTGGCTGCCATGGCATTGTTTAAGGGGCAGGGGCGTGCCCACTCATGTCTAGTAGCGCTAGGGAGAAGTAAACAAGTGGGGAGGGGCATTGGATGCCCTGGAGATCCACTAGAGTGAGGAGGGAGGTGAGAAAGGGGAAGAATGCTGCTGTCCAGGAGGGTAAATGGGGATGTTTCACCCTTCAATCATTGAGTTGAGGCCAGGGAAGAGTTACTGGAGTTGCAAGGGGACTCTGAGGGGCTGTGGTAAAAATTTGAGGCCATGGAGATTAGTGGAAGAGGTCAAAAATGGTATTTTGGTAAAGTGGCAGAAGGTGTTTGATATCGGTTTGGGCAAGAAGATGATCTCCATTTGTCATGAGGCTTGACAGGGTCAAATGATATGAGAAAATAAGAGGTTCCACCAAGATTGAGTTCATTTGGGAAAAGTTGCCAATGCAACTTTTGTAAACCCTAGAAATCAGCAGAAATGGACTCTCCAAGATTTTGTCATGCAAATCTATTCTCCTTGATGCACCACTTGGTGTAGTGTCATCATTTGAGGTTATTAACATGTCCACAAAAGTTGGGATCAAAAGGAGAAAGTTGCCAATGTAGAGTTGTTCACATTTGGTTCTGGACAGGAAGGGTTTTGGGGCCCTTTGATCAAGTTAACTTGTTCTCCAACTTGTGCCACTTTGTCTAGATGTATAATTAGAATATTTGAGAATGTTCAGAAGGTTTGAGAACATTTGGGAATGTTTGGCAATGTAAAGTTGCTCAAACGTGAAAATGGATAGAAATGGTTTTGAGGGGATTTGATGATGTTATCTTGTTCTCCAAGACATGATACTTGTCAAGACCACCAAATAGGGCATTTGTGACATGATGGAATTTTCTTGGATTTTTATGAAAATATTTCCTGTAGAAATATTTCAAATCCTTGAAATTGGCAAAAATGGTTTTGGGAGGTTTTGTCCAATATTTTGAACATGACCATGTGTTGAAACTCTTATATATGGGAAATATATGCCCACTGAGTTTCCCTGAGTTTTGTCAAATATTTTTAAAACAATAAAATAATTTTTCCCTATTAAAGACCATTTCTGGCCTCAAGAAAAAGCTTTTAAATAAAATAGGAAAATAACTTTTAAAATTATATTTTTGTGGTTTATGGGAGTCCTACATCTAATAGGATTCAAATATACCTTTTGAAAGATTTTTCACACCCCAAATCAAGCACATGCAATGTAATCCTCAATTCAGGGGTTTTTGGAAAACTAATTTTAGAAAATACTTTTTGGCCAAATTATTTTTGTAAGAAAATACTATGTTGCTCTATACACATGGCATGATCATTGGGAAAGGTTTTTGGATCATGGAGGAGTATAAGAGTTGGAGGATTTATTTTATTTTTAGAGCACTTGCAAGCAACAAACAAAAACCAATCAAGGCAAAGTTCAAAACACACAAAAGTTTTTGTCAAACCACATTTTACCATTATTTATCACATTATGTGTTGTGCCATGAAAATCAGGGTGTGACAGACCTACCCCCCTTACAAGAATCTCGTCCCCGAGATTCCCAAACTAGGCGTGGAAAGGAGTATGGAAACTTGGATCTGGGGTAGTCTTCACGTCCTCATACTTCTTCTCCTTCCGAGCGGTGCTCCTTTGATCCTTGAAGTACTTGATGGTGCGGCTTCATGTATAATGTTCTACTTGGTCCAGGTTGCTAATGGGTTCTCTCGCGTAGGTCATATTGGGCTAGGGGTCGATGGCTTGGTGGTCAATGCCCTCGTAGAGATCGGGCAAGTTAGGAAGTTGGAAACACTTTCGGGGTTGTGATGCATGGAAAGCGTTGTGCACATCAGGTAACTCAGGTGGCAACTCCAGCTGGTAACTGTCTGCTCTTCGTCTCGTAGTGATCTCAGAGGGATTGTTAAATCTTGGAGTGATCTTGAAGAGGGCCAATGAATCTTGGTGTGGGTCTCCTTGTCATGGAAATGCTTGGTTCCTTAGAGAGGACTGGCTTGCAGATACACCTGGTCTTCAACGCGGAGGTTTACTTCTTGACGATGGTGGTTGGTATAGTTCTTCCTCCTTTGCATGGCGGTCTTCAAATGTTTCCTAACCAGCTAAACGATTCTTCTTCCATCTTCAGTTAGACGAGTAGGTCACCAAGTAAAAGTGACAACCAATGTGACCAAGTACTCCATGAAGTTTCTGTTCATGGGGTACATAAGGTAGGCTGGGGCATAGGTGGTGGTAACGGTTGAGTGTGGGACAAGGTGTTCTCGACCTAGAGTCAAGACCCCAAGGTCATGATCCAACCGGGTTGTGACTTGGTAGGGCTTAAGGGTTTCAAGGATCCTAGTGTGCAGGTGAACGTTTATTATCTCATTTCAAGCACAGTTTCTGAGATGCCAATTGTTCTGTCTAGTCCTTCAAACAGATCACCTTATACTACTGAAAGCATCATTTCGTATAGGTCAACTCCAATCATCACTCATGTGATTCATATCCTCATGGCTCCCGAGAGGAGGTCTAACAAAATCATATATGTCTATGATCCCCAGACTCATATGTATGGCTACCCCTAAAAATCCATGGGTGGAGCATACAAGCTACCAAGCTGGAATGAAACACAGCAATCCATGTGCTCATCCTATTCTTCCAAGGTCCATGCTAGTGCATCTCTATCCTAAGGAAACACGTCGTATGCCACTCCAAAATCTTGTTTCCTTTTCTATGAATCAGCTCCAACAACCCATTAACTTCCATTAATCACTACATAATCCATTAATTCTACAAATCCAACGTCTATGTTGGTGTTCCACATGATCTCCTAAAGTCCTTATAATCCCCAATACTTGAAAGAGCTATATTTACTATAGTCTGTCCACCAATTCCCATTATCAGGGTCAAGTAACTCCAAGGTCAAGCATATATAGATCCCTAAATAAACTCTCACAATTAATCCAATCTCCTGGTTTATCGTCCACCGAGAAACATGGTATCATGATCGAGATCGTCAGTCTAAATCCAATTTACTCCGAACCATGAAGAAATACTCAGCATCTATTTTCAACTAGAATCACCTACTTAAATCCAAATCTCTTGTCCAACGAGAATCCCTACATGTTTCCCTCAAGTTATTTACGTAATATCAACTATCTCCTATCAATCATCTGATCAAGTCAAAATCCTTGCTCTTCCAGGAGTTTCAACTTGTGATCATAATTGTCCTATAAATCCAATTTACTCAGGGGTAATGAAAGTTATGCTACTCTATAATCATGATCCCACCAAGTTAATCTACCAACATGGTAGCCTTATAATCCACCAAAGAGTCTCAAATAATTCCTCAAAGTCATTGATATAAACTCACCAAGTCATTTGTCCTCTGTTCCCATATCCTTAAATTGGTCTTCCCTATGGCATCGTTAGTTCTGGTGCTATCTTAGGATGATAATGTGCTCGTTCACTGAGGGAGTCCCGGATTAGGGGGTGTCCGGATAGCCGGACTACCATCATCGGCCGAACTATCATCGGCCGGACTATCATCATCGACCGGACTCCAAGACTATGAAGATACAAGATTGAAGACTTCGTCCCGTGTCCGGATGGGACTTTCCTTGGCGTGGAAGGCAAGCTTGGCGATACGGATACGTAGATCTCCTACCATTGTAACCGACTCTATGTAACCCTAGCCCTCTCCGGTGTCTATATAAACCGGATGGCTCTAGTCCGTAGAACAACAACAACAACCATTACAATCATACCATAGGCTAGCTTCTAGGGTTTAGCCTCCTTGATCTCGTGGTAGATCCACTCTTGTAAACATCCACAATATCAATATCAATCAAGCAGGACGTAGGGTTTTACCTCCATCAAGAGGGCCCGAACCTGGGTAAAACATTGTGTCCCTTGTCTCCTGTTACCATCCGCCTAGACGCACAGTTCGGGACCCCCTACCCGAGATCCGCCGGTTTTGACACCGACATTGGTGCTTTCATTGAGAGTTCCTCTGTGCCGTCACCGATAGGAAGGATGCCTCTTCCCGTCTTCAAGGACGGCATCTTCGCCGATGGAGCCTTGGCTGCCGGCCAAACTATCCGGCTAGGAGGTTTTCTTATGACCGCCTGTCCGGCCACCGCTTCAACGATGACCTCTCGTGTCATCGAGAGCAATCTTCACGTCAACTCGGAATTCGCCGAGCAGTTAGATCCAGCAGAGCTCTCGTTTGTAAACGAACTCTTGGATCGGATCGCCGCCCTGGGAGTCGCTACAGACTACAATCGGATCGGGCTTAAAACCGATCTGAGAGAGATTAACTCTCCCCAGGTTACCCACCACGTCACGGTGGTAGAGGAACATCGCAACGATCCTTCTCCCATATTGAAAACTAGTCGTGTCCGGGCTACCGAACCCTCCATGCCGGATTCCCGCGGAGGAGCGGATTCCGATCAAGCACTGAACATAAAGTCAGGCATCGGACCGGACTCGTTGGACAACGTTCCACTTTCCAAGCTTCCAAATTCGGAAACTTCTCGGCCCTTGAGCCTCGAGATGGGCAGGGTCCCAGACTCAATTAGGCCCGCCCGTCCAAATATATGCGATCTATCTCTAATCCGGCAAGAGCCAGCCGAAACAGTACATCATTACTGGGCCAGATTCCTCCTGGTCATGGACCGGATAAAAGACTGCCAAGAGGAAAACGCAATCTCGATCTTTTGCAACAATTGCACGGACAGGGGAATCTTGAACGCCGTCAGCCAGCGTGAAATCACACGTTTCGCCAACTTGGCATCCATAGTGCGAAAGTACTGTGCCATAGAAAGTTTTCGGAAAACCGAAGATAGGTTTTGGGATAATCCGGCCCCGAACATAGCCCCAGTCCGCAACAAAAGTGTGCATTACACTCAGGCACCAAGTACAAGAACCAAAAAACAGAAGCCCCTTAAAGGGAACGGAACCGTACTGGAGGGATGGCTCAGCAAACCCTGTACAATTCACAGTACCAAGGGCGCCACCCCAACACATAGCCTTCGTGCATGTTGGATATTACGGCAGGTGGCCAAAAGTGGCGAGGAGCTTCTAGCCCCGCGAAACCACACCAACAATACCGGTACGGTATCAACAGTCTTCGAGACTTTCGCATCAAACAATATGTGGAAACGAACGATCCACAGCCTTGCCGAAGTCTACCAAGTAGCAACGACAAATCCTTGGAGCGACGCGGCCATCACCTTCAACGCCAGCGACGAACCTAAATTCCGAACAGCCCGAGCACCAGCCGCATTGGTCCTCAGTCCAATAGTGGACGGCTTTCGACTTACCAAGGTACTCATGGATGGCGGCAGCGGATTGAACCTCATTTACGAGGAAACTCTTCAAAAAATGGAAATAGACTGGAGCCGCATTGAGCGAAGCAGCACAACCTTCAGAGGAATAATCCCTAGCCGGGAAGCACGCTGCACCGGAAAAATCACACTCGATGTGGTGTTCGGCTCGCCGGACAATTACAGGTCCGAAGAAATCACGTTCCAAGTGGCCCCGCTCAGCAGCGGATACCACGCTATATTAGGGCGAGAGGTGTTCACAATTTTCCAAGACGTACCCCATTACGGGTACATGAAGCTCAAAATGCCTGGGCCCGGCGGGATAATCACTCTCGTTAGTGATCCGGGCATAGCACTCCGCGCCAAAAACAAAACAGCCGCATTAGCCCTGGAGGCACTATCCGAAGCCCTAGCGGCAGAGGAACTCACCGCGCTGCGCGCTACGGTGCACAGAGACGACTTGATACTCGATAAGAGATCCAAGTCCACCTCCTTTAAACCAGTGGACGAAATTATAAAATTCCAGGTCCACCCAACGGACCCGACAAAGACGGCCTCCATTGGGGCACAGTTGAACCCTGATGTAGACGCCGCGCTGCGAGAATTCCTTCGGGAAAATTGGGACATTTTCGCCTGGCATCCTTCAGATATGCCAGGAATCCCTCGCAGGCTGGCAGAGCATAGCCTAAACATCCTAAAAGGATTCAAGCCAGTCAAACAGGCTCTTCGACGATTTTCCGAACCCAAAAGACAGGCAATGGGAGAAGAACTAGCCAAACTATTGGAAGCCGGATTCATCAGAGACATCAAACATCCGGATTGGCTAGCAAACCTGGTAATGGTACCAAAGAAGGACAGATCCTGGCGCCTATGTGTCGATTTCAAAGACCTAAATAAAGCCTGCCCAAAGGATCCCTTCCCCCTCCCCTGCATCGACCAAATCATCAATGCCACTGCAGGGCACGATTCATTGTGCTTCCTGGACGCATACTCCGGCTATCATCAAATCAAGATGGCAGAAGCGGATCAAGCCGCAACGGCGTTCATTACTCCATATGGACCATTCTGCTTCAACACGATGCCCTTTGGACTTAAAAACACCGGCGCAACATATCAGCGCATTATTCAGACATGTCTGGCTACCCAGATCGGCAGAACAGTAGAGGCATACGTAGACGACGTAGTCGTCAAAACCAAACACGTCGAAACTCTAGTAGACGACTTGAGGGTCACATTCGACAACCTCCGAGCATATGACATCAAGCTGAATCCATAAAAATGTGTTTTCGGCGTACCAGCCGGAAAGCTCTTGGGCTTCATTGTATCCGGTAGAGGAATTGAAGCAAATCCGGCCAAAATCCGAGCCCTATCACAGTTGGATATTCCAAAAAACCTCAAACAGATCCAGAAATTGACTGGATGCGTGGCGGCTCTCAGCTGCTTTATCTCCCGCCTAGGAGAAAAGGCATTGCCCCTCTATCGCCTCCTCAGGCACACGAACACTTCGAGTGGACGGATGCTGCCACTGCCGGACTCAAAGAAATAAAGGCCATATTGGCAACGAATCCGGTCCTGGCTGCGCCCAACCTGGGCGAACCTATGTTGTTATACATCGCGGCAACACATCAAGTAGTAAGCGCGGTGCTCGTCGTAGAACGAGAGACAGAAGGGCATAAATTCCCTCTTCAAAAACCAGTGTACTATGTATCCACTGTTTTAACCCCCTGCAAGTCCCGTTACCCGCACTATCAGAAGATAGCGTATGCGGTGTTCATGGCATCCCGGAAGCTCCGACACTACTTTCAAGAGTGTTTGATAACAGTGGCCTCCAAAGTACCCCTAAATGACATTATAAATTACCGCGATGCAACGGGCAAGATTGCAAAATGGGCCATTGAGCTCTTACCATTCGACATAACTTACAAACCCCGGCGAGCTATAAAGTCGCAAGTTTTGGCTGACTTTGTCGTTGAGTGGACTGAAGCCGAACTCCCTAAAGAGTACAGCGCATACTCCAATTGGATTATGCATTTCAACGGCTCCAAAATGTTGGCCGGATTGGGGGCTGGCATCGTACTAACGTTCCCAACCGGGGACAAAGTCCAATACGTACTTCGGATAATGTACACGGACTCCAACAACGCAGCCCAATACGAGGCCCTCTTACATGGCCTCCGGATGGCAATCTCCATGGGCATCCAACGCCTAGAGGTGCGCGGGGACTCAAACCTCGCAATATCCCAAGTAAATGGAGACTTTGACGCCAAGGATCCAAAAATGGCAGCCTATCGCAACGCCATCCTTAAAATGTCAGGTCGGTTCGAAGGACTTGAATTCCACCACGTAGCCAGAGATAATAACCAAGCGGCCGATGTATTGGCATGCATCGGTGCAAAACATGACGCTGTCCCTCCAAATATCTTCCTGGAATGGCTGTTCAAGCCATCCGTACTATGGGAAGAGGAGTCCGGAAATAACAAACCGGAGGCAGCCGCAGAGCAATCTAACATAACCAGCGATCAAGCCGACGAAACAACACCCTCAGCTCACGACATAATGGCAGTAATCGCCCCGTGGACAGAGCCGTTCCTAGCCTACTTACTTAGGCAGGAACTCCCCGAAGACCATAATGAGGCCCGCTGCGTAGTCCGGCAATCTAAAGCCTACAAGGTCCATGAGGGAGAACTCTATAAGAAAAGCACAACCAGAGTCCTTCAAAGGTGTATCTCCGAAGAGGAAGGGCGAGACCTTCTGGCTGAAATTCACGCCGGACTAGGCGGACACCACGCCGCAGCCCGGGCCCTTGTAGGAAAGGCATTCCGTACAGGATTTTATTGGCCGACGGCCCGGGCAGATGCTAAGGACTTAGTCCAAAGATGCGTCGGTTGTCAGCTCTTTGCTAATCAGAGCCACATGCCACCCACCGCCCTCAAACTATACCCATTACCTAGCCGTTCGCGGTCTGGGGGCTTGACATGGTTGGACCACTTAAAGGGGGAACCCGCAAGCAAAGGTACCTATTGGTCATGGTGGATAAATTCACCAAATGGATAGAGGCCAAGCCAGTTAAAACGGCAGAGTTCGGACCAATGATAGACTTTATATCCGGGGTAGTACACCGTTATGGTGTCCCCCACAGCATCATCACCGATAACGGCACGAACTTCACGGCCGCTGAGGTTAAATCATGGTGCAAAAATATGGGCATCAAGCTCGATTACGCTTCAGTCTATCATCCTCAAACCAACGGTCAAGTGGAACGAGCAAATGGTCTAATAATGAGCGGCATCAAACCCAGACTAGTGCGGTCCCTTACGAAATCTGACACGCACTGGGTAGAGGAGCTCGACTCTGTACTCTGGGGGCTGCGGACAACACCTAACCGTACTACCGGATTCACACCATTTTTTATGGTATACGGCGCAGAAGCAGTTTTGCCCTGCGACATCATTCATGACTCACCTCGAGTGCGCATGTACGAAGAAAGAGAAGCTGAGTTGGATCGGCAGGACAACTTGGACGCGTTGGAGGAAGAACGCGACGTCGCCAAGGCTCGTTCCGCATTCTATCAGCAGCAGGCTCGAAGATACCAAAGCAGAGAAGTACGAGCCAAGACTTACAATGTTGGCGAACTAGTTCTACGCCTGCCGGACAAGAAAAAGGACAAGCTCAAGCCCAAATGGGAAGGCCCCTTCATCATCGGTAAAGTCTTGACCGGCGGAGCGTACCATCTACGAAATGCGTCGGATAACCGACTCGAGCCGAACCCATGGAACGCAGCCCGCCTCCGAAGATTCTATGCCTAGCGCCGGACTAAGAGTTCGTCCCTTTCCCCCCGTCCAAATTTTTTTTACTTCAACTGCCTTTTGTTTATCTTTTTCTTCTCAACCCTATTCATCAAAGCCTTAAAAGGCCTACTTGCGCATCGATCGCGCGCAATTGATGTGCTATCCGCACTCATTATACCTGGGGGCTTCTTTACCAGAAGCTTAATTATAAGGGCTTCATGCCCAGCACATGTGTCAAGCCTCCATATGTACCTTTTATTCACCATTATATGCATCGATATGACTTAAGTTTTGGCCAAGCTGGGTTGCCTGGCTCCTGTGCTTACCCCTACGTTCCCGATTGTTCGGCTAGGAGGTAAAGGGAGCACCTCTGTGATTGTTACTGCCGGGTCAGCCGGATGTGTACCTCAGACTGGGTGAAGCCGAAAGCTAGCGTGCTTAAGGGAATATTCGGTCGGTGACTTAAAAGATGATTTTTTATCCACTTATTTATCTGCCCCCAGATGTTTTTCTGCTTTTTTCGCAGTCCAAACATGCACTTTAGGGCATGCCACCCCCAGAGGAAAGGAACCCTTAACGGAACTATTCTCCCTGGAAGATGTTTCTTACTACCCATGTAATATAACATAACTAGTTGGGCACTTGTCTGATAAAGCACTAATGACCCCCACGCCTGGTCTCCATGCATACCCCGGTTGTTTCATAACCGAGAGGGTATTCGGACACACTCCGGACTCTAGGGTCCCGAGGTCGAAGCGAAAAGGTCGGCAAAGACAAACGATCTACAATCCGGCTAGAAGGCATTTTACATGTCATTTTATAATACATTGTCAAATCGACTGATTGTATTCTTCCTCAATCCCGTCTAACAGGTTGTCTAATTTACAATCCTGTTGGGAAAATTTAGCGGCCAACTCTACTTGGCCGTATACTAAACTCACAGGGATCTCCTTCCCATCGGGCCCCACAGGTCCGACTTCGGCCATGTGGTTGGGATCTGCCTTCTTGTACCGCGTCTTTACCATGGCCCAGGCCTCCCTGGCACCTTGGCGGCAGGCCGAAATCTTCCATAAATGGAAGCGCTGCCGCACTCCCTGAAGCTTCTCCGCAAGCTCCCCAAGACCCTTGGGTAAGGAGAAGGCTGGCCATAAAGCCTGGATGACGCCGCTCATTGCCTGCCGAACTCGTTCGATCAGTCGCAACAATTCGGGAAGTTGATCACCCGTTGATACGGGCATCTCCTCCGCAGGGCGACCTGTGAGCATACCTGCAGACATATTCTGTCAAATTGACTTCCTCGCCGAACTCTTCTTTTCAAAGAAGTTCGCTCAAGCACTTACTATAGATGCCGCGACGAAGCCGCTGATTCTCTTTAACGGAGCCCGATAGCTCGGCCCGAACGCCTTTCAGCTCTTCTCCAAGCTGGGCATGGGCATCCTGGAGCTTGTTCCTTTCATGCTGCACCTTATGCAGCACCCTCTCGCCGGCCTTTAGTTGGCGCAGAAGTTCTTGCCTGTCCGGATCTTGTCCGGCAGCACCTGCAACCTCATTTTTTAGACTTGCGCAAAGGC
Organism: Triticum timopheevii; assembly: GCA_963921465.1. Lineage (NCBI taxonomy): Eukaryota > Viridiplantae > Streptophyta > Magnoliopsida > Poales > Poaceae > Triticum > Triticum timopheevii. The sequence continues at coordinate 421,564,400 of OY997274.1, forward strand.
CAAACGCTACTTATCTTTCTAAAATAATGCGTTACCAGGAGAGGTCCCTGTGTTTCCTCCTGCGCCAGAGAGTGTGGCCTCAAGTTGGGCCTTGCACTCTTGCAGCTCCTGAGACAGTTGGGTATTCTTCTCGGTAAGATCCTACGTTTCATATGATCCTTAAATCAGTTAATATAACTACTTTAAGTCTCGGGGGCTACTGGCATATATAACTATTAAATTCTCTTACCCGTATGTCTTTTACATACTGCTCCGTGGCTCTGCTAAAACCATCTTGAGCAGCACGAAGGTGCGCGTCCCCCGCGTTAAAGGCATTCAACGCCTCGGGGGAGAAGCACGCATCACGAAATACTGTCCAGCGGCACCTGTGATTCATGGCACTCTCCACCTCAGACTTGGTGGCGGATAGTCTGTCGGCGTCCTCCGTCGGAGGAACGTCCGGCTCGCGCCTTGCGCTCGCCTCCCCCTCCAGACCAGGTGCTGGAGCCTGGTTGGTAGAGGTTGGATTGGCAACCTCCACGCCCGCAGTCCGGTGGGCTCTTTTTTCCCTACAAAAGTCATGAGCACTCAAACGCTTCCTAGGAACGTTGCTCTAAATAATGAATTGTGAGCTACACCTTTGCGGCGATGTTTCAGTCCGCGCCGCGCTCCTCTTTCGCCTACTGGTCCGGACTGGCCTTTGTTGGTCAGCCATCGCGGGCTCGGCTTCTCGCCCTAGGGGCGCCTCCTGCACAGCGCCATCATATACGGTGGTCAGAAATAAGCAAGGAAGGAATGACGGTGTCAGGACTTCGGTCGCAATCACCTGGGAAGCCGGATATAGTCCGGGATAGTCGGCCATGATGGCGACTAAAGCATTGTCCATGCTGAGCTGGTGGAACACCCCGTCGATTAGCTCCATCTTTATGTCTGGATCCTCTTCGGAGGCCGGATCCCGGGATCTCTCTGGATCCTCGGGTTGCGGAGCTGGACTTAGCATGTCCTCCATGATCCGGCGCAGCTCCTGTGTCGAAAGAAGAACACAATATAAGAAACTTAAGTTTCAAAAAGCATGGGTCGGGCACGCAGAGTGTTCGCTTACCCAAGGCCGGGGATTATTCATGGAGAACCCATTTAACGGGTTCGTCTGAAGGAAATCCTCCTTCTCCCCCTTATACAGGCCGGACAGGATCGTCACCAGGTCTTCGACCGAATCCGGCCCTTTGCGGCCATGACGGGTGGCATCGTCCTCCCCGTTGAAATCCCACATGGGGTGGCCCCTGTATTGTAGTGGCTGCACCCCCTGCATAATGCATGTTGCCATGACTCCAATCGTGGTCAACCCGGAATGGGCCAGTAACCTTATTCGGCCCATCAAATAATGGACGCTCTTGTCTTCCTCCAGTTGGGGGCTCCGCGGACGCCAACTAAGGCGTTTCCTCAGAGGAGCATTGCTGAACTCCGGGAGGCCGATCCGAACAGGGTCCGGCAGCGGAGCGTCTTCTATATAAAACCATTCCAAAGGCCAGTCTTCGGACGCCTTCTTAGGGGTTCCGGATGGATATCCGGTCCCGGCAATGCGCCATATTTCAGCGCCGCCCACTTAATATATGGACCCCTCGTGAGAGCGGGGTACAAGGCAGAACAACCTCTTCCACAGCGTGAAATGGGGCTCGACGCCCAGGAATAGCTCGCAAAGAGCTACGTAACCCGCAATATGCAAGATTGAGGCGGGCGTGAGATGATGAAGCTGGAGTCCGTAGAACTCCAGGAGCCCGCGGAGGAATGGATGTACAGGAAATCCGAGCCCCCTTATCAGATAGGGGACGAAGCATACCCACTCCCCTTTGTTGGGACTTGGGGTAACCTCCGCTTGCTTCCCACCTTTGTAGGTGGCCAGCCCGGCTCGAACCAGGACCATAAAGGCCGGAGGCAGATATCCCCCCGCTTGGAGCTTCACCAGCTCGTTGTGCGGAACAGAGCATCTCCTCCAATCTCCTGGCAAAGGGCTGGGAGCGCGAGAAGAGGAGCCGCGTTGACGGTCCATGATGGAATGGATTCTTGGTCGAAAGCGCTCCGATGAGTATTTGCGGGAGGAAGATGGTGATTTGGATCTGGATTCTTGCCTCCCTTATAGGCAGATTATTCGCACAACTAGGGGGTAAAACATAAAAGACACCCTGGCTTTTCACATTCGCACGACGCGTGGAAGAAGGCCATTATTAGGCATGGAAGCCAAGACGTGCAACATTGATGAGGAAGCCGGACACTGTTCGGCAGGTACGTAGAACTTGAAGGAGAACCCGCCTTGCAACGCCGAAGACTACACACATGCTGGACTTATCGTCATTGAAGCCTGGTTCGGGGGCTACTGAGGGAGTCCCGGATTAGGGGGTGTCCGGATAGCCGGACTACCATCATCGGCCGAACTATCATCGGCCGGACTATCATCATCGACCGGACTCCAAGACTATGAAGATACAAGATTGAAGACTTCGTCCCGTGTCCGGATGGGACTTTCCTTGGCGTGGAAGGCAAGCTTGGCGATACGGATACGTAGATCTCCTACCATTGTAACCGACTCTATGTAACCCTAGCCCTCTCCAGTGTCTATATAAACCGGATGGCTCTAGTCCGTAGAACAACAACAACAACCATTACAATCATACCATAGGCTAGCTTCTAGGGTTTAGCCTCCTTGATCTCGTGGTAGATCCACTCTTGTAAACATCCACAATATCAATATCAATCAAGCAGGACGTAGGGTTTTACCTCCACCAAGAGGGCCCGAACCTGGGTAAAACATCGTGTCCCTTGTCTCCTGTTACCATCCGCCTAGACGCACAGTTCGGGACCCCCTACCCGAGATCCGCCGGTTTTGACACCGACATTCACTATGTCCACTAGTTCCCTAATGAACCCAGTGCTGTGCAAGGTTTACAGAGGCTTAACTGGTTCCCTTGCAATTCTGCGGGTTAACCTCATGGTTAAGGATTCGTTCTAGGGTATATCATGAAGTCTCGAAGAGTCTAGGGATGGGTGTCTGATCTGGATGGTTAAACATAATTCTACGGGGTTGCACTTGGTCATGGAGATCGTAGCAGGAGTCTTCATTGCTAGTTGGTTGCCGAGGCAGAATCCTTGGTGTAGCTTATCTTGCCGGTCTGTTGAGGAGAGAGAGATGAAAGGGAAAAGTAGCGTAGAGGAGGGAGATGCCTAAAGGGGGTTCTATAGTCCAAGTGCAAACAAATGGGTGCCGAAGGGCCAAACACAAACAATAAAATAAGGCAGGTGATATAGCCGCGTACTAGTTGCCTAGGGCAAAAGGGCGACTGATATCAAAACATAAACAATTAAAAGCAAGCAACACACAATCATGGTTCTATTCGAACCATCATACGGACTCGACTGCGCATAGGGGGTACACGACTTATCCTACCCTAGGGGTTCTCGGACTCAGTAGTCGTGCCTTGTGCCTCGTGCAGTCTTCCGGGTTTTCCTCTGGTGTTGCCACGTCTCTTGTAGTTGTTCGATGAAACGATCCCGGTTGAGCTTGAAGACTCTTCAACAACTTCTCGCCTTTTGAAGTGATGGGGTGAAGGTGGCTCCTCGTAACTGGCATTGACTTGGTCTTCTATTGTCTTCTTAATCATGACGATCCCTTTTGCCTTTTAAGGCGTCAAGGGTTTCGGGTAAGCAATCATTTATGCAATGACATTAACAAGGCATAATAGAGGCCCAATCTGTCGGACACATTGTTGACAATATCGTCACCGAGAGCGGGGGATGAAGAGAACCATTTTCCTGCTCACTATAGTGAGGCGGACCGAATGGCTAGGTTCTCATCCACCGGTGGTTGCCGATACAACAACGGTAGTGACAGGGTTACTCTATTAGCGATGTATATCATGATCTTGCATATCCTATGCCCCGATCATCGTAGGCTAAGGTTGCATCATCTTGGGGCAGTGTCAAGGGTGTCACCATCTCCTGGGTCTTCAGGTCCTCATTCCTTGAGGATGTATCTTCTGTTGGTATCGTCTTGTTGTGATGTCGCCAGTCTTGTGTTCAGGAGATGTGGGTGAATGTCTGGCAAGGCATCTTCCTTCTAGATTATCCACGAGGATTACAAGGAATCCAGTGGTCAGGGGCATAAGGGTTCTAGCGACCAAAGGTTTTGAAGGGGAAGAGATTAATAAGGAAAGTATACCTTAGTTTTCGAAAAACTAAGAAGGGAAGAGAAGTATAGATAGTTTTGAAAACTAGTAGTTGTTTTGGAAATAGTTTTATTCTAACTAACGACCATGCTAACTAAGGCTTCCTACAGTCAGGATGGCTCTGATACAAGCTCTGTGGGGACCCCGACTCATAAGTCGAGATCACCGAATGCACTTGTACAGTGATCCCAGAGATCAATGCTCACTGAACACACAGAAGCTGAATGACAAGAGTCTTACATCCATACATACCGTCTTACACAAATTATGACCATTATGGTCAAGTCTTACATTGATAAAGCCTTAAGGGCTGAACATCAAATGAACACAAGCAGCGGAAATCTTCGTCGATAAGTAGAACCCATGCCATCTGCCTTAACCCTACAGGCATTCTGACTGGGAAACGTCCTAGTTCGCATGTTCGTCTCCAAAGAACTCTTCTTCAAACTCCGGTTCTTCCATGCCTGGTCAATTAAATAACCAGTGGCAAGCCAATGAGTACTTTGAATGTACTCGCAAGCAACCCATGTTTTGGTTCCAGATATAACAATGCATGATATAGGTAAATTTTTGCAGAAAGCTAGTTTTGAGTGCAATAATATGTTCAACAACTTGTAAGACATGCATCTGGAGAATTCAAGTAACCATGAGGACAGGTTACAGATATCAACATAAATAGAGTGGGCACCAACCCAACTCAATCATGTCAAGTCCTTTGACTTGACCCAAGTAGTTTTATCAACACACACACACTGGTTTGCAAAGCTCTGGACGTAGTTTAAGCAGCACCGCCCAACTGTCCTTGACCGTGGACACGGCTATTCGAATAGTTTTACACTTTGCAGAGGTTGCACACTTTACCCACAAGATCCGGGGAACTTCCATGTCATCCACGACCCGCGATACCTCAAGTACCTGGGGTAAGCACCCGATCACTACCTTTCCCTAGACGACACTAACAAGGAGTCCACTCGTTGTTCCGTATCCTCACGATGTACATCATACGAGACTCACTCGAGATCGTAACATCCGAGAGGGGACACAACGGTGTATCCGGTGCCCTGTAAAGACAGTCATGGCCGCCCTACCTGGCACGAGCCCGTCCCGAGAGAGAGCACCAACTCTCCCCCGTCACTAGTAATGCGGGCTCCAAGCTAGTATCGACCTAGGTAATCAATAATGCCCTTTCCCATATAAGGGTAGAGTGGTTGCGCATGTAAGGTTGCGACAGTCGACAAATCTTAAATCTAATCCGTTTCCGAAAACAACACACACACTTTCCTCGGTACACCACTTCGTCATCAAGTGGTTACCCATCTCATCATCTCCCCCGGGCATAAGTGTTACCCGATGGGGTTCTCGAAAAGTCCTTTGAAAATACTTTGTCTCCATCACCATGCATATACCCGTCCCTTTTTGCATAGCACTACTTTAGCTTCCTATCTACTCCCACCATCATAACCCTCATAAGAAGGTAGGGTTATGCACAATGCAAGTATCAACGAGGAAGTACGGTGGCAAACCATCAAAGTGGATACCACCTCATCATGATTCCGATGCAACAACAATATGGTGCTATATGACATGCATAAAAAGGGTTTCATAGACATGGTCAAAGGGATGCTTGCCTGGTTCCTCAGAGTATTTGAGTCTTCTGGTCCTTCTCCAAATACTCTGTCTACTTCGTCAACTAACGTCGGAAACAATCACAATAAGCAACACGACAAGGCAGAAAATAAAAGTGCTCTAAAAATATGAAGTTTACTTTTCTAGGACTTCTCTAGTTATATGAAAAATAACCAGAGTGGTTTCATTGGGATTGGATAAGTGATTATTTCTGAACATTTCAATATGATGGAAGCAAGGGATTTAATGGATCTGCAAGTTGTCTATAGAATGCCTTTTTATAAAAATGAGTAAAGGTACCCATTAAATCAGGCATGATTTTAGAAACATTTAGAAATTGGTTTCACTGGATTTGGAGTTGAAATGAATATAATATGGATTTTTGAAGTGGACTTATGTGGATAAATGACCTTCTTGAAGTGTCCAGTGAAAACCAAGAACTACAAAAATGTCCACTGTAGCCCATTAATTAGGACTTGATTTATGGAGTCAGCATAAATTTGAATCATCAAATTTGGACACTATTAGACTTCTCTAGGGATTTTACAAGCTATCCTGAAAAAGAAAAAGAATGAAACAGACAAGGGCTTTACCCTTAAGAGGCGCACAGAGCGAGGTTTAGCAGCAGGACGCCCCTGGGCTGGCCCAGCGGCTCGGCCGCACGCGCGCAAGGGCCACGTCGAAGGCGGCTTTGCTGCTGCGCGCTTTCGCTGCGGGGAGACGGCTCCAGAGGAAGCCGTGTCCACTTAACTTGTGGGCCTGGCCCTCAGGGTCGCCGACACATGGGGCCCACTAGTCGGGTTCATCCCCAACCCCCCGCACGGGCGCGTCGGGAGACAGAGGAGGCGAGGCCAGACGGTGTCGGCGCTCTCCCTGGTGGCACCGGCCATCTCCGGCGACGCCCAGCAGACCAGCGGGTCCAGAAGACAATGTCGCATCCTCCAAGGTGCGCTGCAACCGCAGGGGTGGTCGGACGCGGGTTCTTCGTCGGCCGTGGCGGGCGGGGCCGGCGGTGGAGGTGGAGCTCGACCGCATGGCCACGGGAAGGAGGGGAAGTAGCAGGGGAGAGTTCCACGATGGTCGTGGTGATGCCATGGAATGATGAGGCGAGAAGGAGGGGGCTCGGGTGGCGCAAATTTAAGCCGAGGCCGACGGCAAGGATCCGGCCATGGTGGTGGATGGAGGGCACAGGGAAAGGAGTGAACCGGTTGGGGTGATGCACAGGAGGGAGAGAGAGCGAACGGAGCCAGAGAGGGCTCGGGGGTGGCCTTTTATGGCGGGGCGATGCTGCACCATGGACGGCGACCACGGCCGCGGCCTAGGCAACGCCAGGGGCCGAATTGGCACACTGGGCCATGTCTAGGGTGCTCGTGGACGTGGTCTATGACCAGGGAGAGAATAGAGGGAGCGGGGAAGGTTTAGAGGCATCGCGCATGTGAAGTTGCCCATTGGAGCGCTCGGGTGGACGGTGCGCGTGCGAGAGGAGGCAGGAGGAGGGAGAAGGAGGAGGGGTACCAGGCCGTGGCGTGTTGAGGACGCCGAGGAGCATCGACTGGCGCACGGGGGAGGCTCGAGGTGGCCGGAGGCGCTTGGCAGGGGGCGGCTACAGTGCGGGAGCGCACTGTAGCGCGCTCTAGAGCGTGCCTTTGGCTGCCATGGCATTGTTTAAGGGGCAGGGGCGTTCCCACTCATGTCTGGTAGCGCTAGGGAGAAGTAAACAAGTGGGGAGGGGCATTGGATGCCCTGGAGATCCACTAGAGTGAGGAGGGAGGTGAGAAAGGGGAAGAATGGTGCTGTCTAGGAGGGTAAATGGGGATGTTTCACCCTTCAATCATTGAGTTGAGGCCAGGGAAGAGTTACTGGAGTTGCAAGGGGACTCTGAGGGGCTGTGGTAAAAATTTGAGGCCACGGAGATTAGTGGAAGAGGTAAAAAATGGTATTTTGGTAAAGTGGTAGAAGGTGTTTGATATCGGTTTGGGCAAGAAGATGATCTCCATTTGTCATGAGGCTTGACAGGGTCAAATGGTATGAGAAAATAAGAGGTTCCACCAAGATTGAGTTCATTTGGGAAAAGTTGCCAATGCAACTTTTGTAAACCCTAGAAATCAGCAGAAATGGACTCTCCAAGATTTAGTCATGCAAATCTATTCTCCTTGATGCACCACTTGGTGTAGTGTCATCATTTGAGGTTATTAACATGTCCACAAAAGTTGGGATCAAAAGGAGAAAGTTGCCAATGTAGAGTTGTTCAAATTTTGTTCTGGACAGGAAGGGTTTTGGGGCCCTTTGATCAAGTTAACTTGTTCTCCAACTTGTTCCACTTTGTCTAGATGTATAATTAGAACATTTGAGAATGTTCAGAAGGTTTGAGAACATTTGGGAATGTTTGGCAATGTGAAGTTGCTCAAACGTGAAAATGGATAAAAATGGTTTTGAGGGGATTTGATGATGTTATCTTGTTCTCCAAGACATGATACTTGTCAAGACCACCAAATAGGGCATTTGTGACATGATGGAATTTTCTTGGATTTTTATGAAAATATTTCCTGTAGAAATATTTCAAATCCTTGAAATTGGCAGAAATGGTTTTGGGAGGTTTTGTCCAATATTTTGAACATGACCATGTGTTGAAACTCTTATATATGGGAAATATATGCCCACCGAGTTTCCCTGAGTTTTGTCAAATATTTTTAAAACAATAAAATAATTTTCCCTATTAAAGACCATTTCTGGCCTCAAGAAAAAGCTTTTAAATAAAATAGGAAAATAACTTTTAAAATTATATTTTTGTGGTTTATGGGAGTCCTACATCTAATAGGATTCAAATATACCTTTTGAAAGATTTTTCACACCCCAAATCAAGCACATGATGTGTAATCCTCAATTCAGGGGTTTTTGGAAAACTAATTTTAGAAAATACTTTTTGGCCAAATTATTTTTGTAAGAAAATACTATGTTGCTCTATACACATGGCATGATCATTGGGAAAGGTTTTTGGATCATGGAGAAGGAGTATAAGAGTTGGAGGATTTATTTTATTTTTAGAGCACTTGCAAGCAACAAACAAAAACCAATCAAGGCAAAGTTCAAAACACACAAAAGTTTTTGTCAAACCACATTTTACGATTATTTATCACATTATGTGTTGTGCCATGAAAATCAGGATGTGACATCTCACAAAGATTTGCAAGGAATTAACTGAAAGATATGCAAGGAATTAGATGCAGAAAATGCAGAGAAAACAGAAAGAAATCTAGATGAAGTTTTTTTTGAAAGGGGAAACACATATGCATGAGCCAAATGCAAAAACTCAGAAAAGAACACAGGAGAACTTCATCTAGAGATGGTCGGCGACAAAGTCACCTATGTTAGAGTATATTGACTTAGGAGTCAAGTAAGATCACTTGATCATAGGTCATACTCATCGTTTAAGCTCAAAATGGGGTTGCCATTTTTCATTTAAGCATCTTGATGTATTCACATCTTGTCGAGTTGCTTTAACTCATGACTCGGAGTAAAGCTTCTCTAAGATGGAATAACATACCTTGGTTGGTGGTGTTGTCAATGTAGTTAAACTTGCGTGGGTTGCTCAAGGTTGATGTAGCTCATCAAGAATTTGGAGCACCACTTGGAATTTGAGTCCATCTACCTACATGGGTTAGTTCTTGCAAGGAAGAGCACTTGTATATCCAAAATGACAATCATGAAACTCAACATAGAATTTGTCAAAGGATATGTTTGAATGGTTTCGTGCTTCCTTGTCTTCAACCACCTTGTGTAGAGACTTGGTGACGTAGAGATTGCTCAAGATATGAGTAGGTTTCAACCTCATGGAATTTGATTCAACCAAGTACCTACATGGGTTAGATAACATGCAAGATACAAATATATCCAAGACATAAGTTTTTCATCATAAGAGAAATATCAAGGATTAGTCATAAGCTCATGTGTTGCATGTATCCAGTGGAGTTTCTACTTCAAGTTTGAAGCATCAATGATGTTCAATTCTCCTCTTAACCTGCAAAACACTTTCTCATCAAGAGGTTTAGTGAATATATCCGCTAATTGCTTTTCGGTGCGAACATGCTTAAGATCAATGTCACCCTTAGCAACATGATCTCGAATGAAATGATGACGAACTTCAATATGCTTAGTTCGAGAATGTTGCACAGGATTATGACCAATTTTGATAGCACTTTCATTATCACAAAGCAATGGAACATGTCTCACATATATCCCATAATCTTTAGGAGTTTGGGTCATCCAAAGTAATTGAGCACAAGATGATCCAGCGGCAATATATTCAGCTTCGGCGGTGGATAAGGATACCGAGTTTTGTTTCTTAGAGGACCAAGATACAAGAGATCTACCAAGAAATTGACAAGTACCCGAAGTGGACTTTCTATCAACCTTGTCTCCGGCATAGTCCGAGTCGGAATAGCCAACAAGATCAAAAGAGGCCCTCTTAGGATACCAAATGCCAAAATTTGGTGTATGGATTAAGTATCTCACTATCCTTTTCACGGCCTTAAGATGACTTTCTTTAGGAGCAGCTTGATATCGTGCACACATGCACACACTTAGCATAATATTGGGACGTGAAGCACATAGATATAACAATGAACCAATCATAGAGCGATAAACCTTTTGATCAACCAGTTCACCATCTTTGTTTAAGTCAAGATGTCCACTAGTAGGCATGGGTGTAGTCATACCTTTGCATTCTTGCATATTGAACTTCTTGAATAAGTCCTTGGTGTACTTTGTTTGTGAGACAAAAGTACCTTCCTTAGTTTGCTTGATTTGCAAACCAAGAAAGAATTTGAGTTCACTCATCATAGACATCTCAAACTTCTCCGACATTAGATTCCCAAACTTTTCACTAAAATGAGGGTTAGTTGAACCAAATATAATATCATCAACATAAATTTGTCACACAAAGAGTTCACCATTAACCCTTTTAGTAAAAAGAGTAGAATCAATTTTCCCAATTTCAAAGCCTTTTTCAATAAGGAACTTGGTCAAGCATTTATACCATGCTCTAGGAGCTTGTTTAAGACCATAAAGAGCTTTGTGAAGTTTGTAAACATGCTTGGGTTTCTTAGGATTGACAAAGCCAGGGGGTTGTTTAACATAAACTTCCTCCTCTATTTCACCATTTAGAAAAGCACTTTTAATGTCCATTTGGTACAAGGTGATATCATGGTGATTAGCATAGGCAAGTAAGATGCGAATAGACTCAAGTCTAGCAACGGGAGCGTAAGTCTCACCATAGTCCATACCTTCGACTTGTGTGTAGCCTTGGGCGACGAGACGTGCTTTGTTGCGAACTACTTGTCCATCTTCATCTTGCTTGTTGCGAAACACCCATTTGGTACCGATGATGTTGTGGTTATTGTCAGGCTTCTCAACCAATGTCCAAACTTGGTTCCTCTCAAAGTTGTGTAGCTCTTCATGCATAGCATTTATCCAATCTGGATCTTCCAATGCTTCTTCGACCTTCATAGGTTCAATGCTAGAGATGAAAGAATAGTTTTCACAAAAGTTAGCTAAACGAGTTTTAGAGCGAGTGATTCTCCCAGTTTGAATATCATTGTAGATTTTCTCTACGGGATGGTCTTTACCAATTCTTGCTTGAACTCGTGAAAGCTTTTGCTTGGGTCTTCATTGAACATCTTCTTCATCTTGTTCTTCTTCTTGGCCTTCTTCATTGTTGGCGTTGTCGTTCTCTTGTCGTGGTGGAGAGGGAGGTTGTTGACGTTCATCTTGATGCACTTCCTCGTTTTCTTTATCTTGGTGTGTCCCACTTGTGGATGCTTCCGTATCAACTCTTGGTTCACCTTGTCGTGAAGTAGAAGCTTCCACTCGGACAGACGAGGTACTCTCCTTCACCTCTGTTGGACGGACCTTGCCAATAGACAAGTCTTGGATTGCTTTCGAATGATCTTTGTCTCCTACATCAATTGGCAATTGCTCTACTTGCGAGCCATTAGATTCATCAAACTTCACATCTACCGTCTCTCCAACCTTTCGGGTGAAATTGTTGTAGACATGGTAAGTGTGAGAGTTTGAGCCATAACCTAGTAGGAAACCTTCATGAGACTTAGGAGCAAATTTAGAACGACGATGCTTATCAAGAATGTAGCACTTTGAGCCGAATACTCGAAAGTATCCAACTTGGGGTTTGTTACCGGTGAGTAGCTCGTATGCCATCTTGCCGAGTAGCTTGTGAAGATACAAGCGATTTGTTGCATGACAAGCTGTCTCAACCGCTTCTGCCCAAAAGTGCTTCGGCGTCTTGTACTCATCAAGCATCGTTCTCGCCATTTCGATGAGCATCTGGTTCTTCCTCTCAACAACTCCATTTTGTTGAGGTGTGTACGTAGCCGAGAACTCGTGTGAAATCCCTTCTTCGTCAAGAAAGGTGTCCACATTTGCGTTCTTAAACTCCATTCCGTTGTCGCTGCGAACCTTCTTGATCTTCACTTCAAATTGGTTTTGGGCCTTCCTAGCGAAGTTTTTGAAGATCTTTTGGACCTGCGATTTATCATCGAGAAAGAACACCCACGTAAATCTGGAAAAATCATCAACTATAACTAGACCAAAATAATTTCCACCAAGACTCTTGTAAGAGTTGGGACCAAAGAGATCCATGTGAAGTAGCTCGAGTGGCCTCTTCGTGGTCATGATGTTCTTCACGGGATGCCTTCCTCCAACCTGTTTACCTGCTTGACAAGCACTGCAAAGTCTATCCTTATCAAATATGACATCATTAACTCCAAGGATATGATTTCCTTTAATAAGCTTGTCAAGGTTTCTCATACCAACATGACCTAATCGTCTATGCCATAACCAGCCTTTTGAGGATTTAGCAATGAAGCAAGTTTTAGGTTGAGCCTTTTTAGTGAAATCAACAATGTATAGATCACCTCCACACACATCGGTAAAGACCATTTTATGATTGTCTCGACGAAACACTTGGCAATCTACTTCAGTAAATAGAACATTGAAACCGAAATCAGCAAGTCTAGATACTGAAAGTAAGTTGTACCCAAGAGATTCAACGAGCATGACATTTTGTATGGAGCTATCATGTGAGATGGCCACCTTACCAAGGCCAACCACCTTACCCTTTGAGTTATCACCGAAAGTTACATACTTTCGAGGACTATCATTATCAGCAAGCTCACGAAACATGTCTTTATCTCCGGTCATGTGATCGGTACATCCACTATAAATATTCCATTCCTTTCCTCCTGACATATATCCCCGAAGATTTGCCATAAGACCAAAATGTCTCATTGCATCATCAAGATCGAAGTCACTATCATCATCCTCATCATAGTATCCATGTTCAACATCGTCATGTGGTGGATCAAATCCTAGAGAGGGTGATTCATTAGAGTGAGTTTGACAATAATCTTGTCTATGAATTCTTATAGCTTCGGAAATAATGTCACTAATAATACCAACATTTCCTTTGGCACGCATACAGTTTGTAAGCTCAAATAGACGAGCACCAAACATAGGATCACTAGAATTCATTTTACTCAAGGCAATAGACTTATGAAGAATTTCATCAAGATTTTTCAAGGAATAATCTGGAAATCGTTCCTCAAGAAATTTCCATATGGTGTAGGCACACTTAAAAGAAGGCAAACATCCAATCAAGTTTCTAGGCAATCCTCTAATGATAAGTTCGGCAGTTCTAAGATTCCTAACCATGTCAATTGACTCATCATGGGTTGGATGCATAGGATCAACATAAGGTGCACAAGGGCTAGCAATGTACTTGTTAAAATGATATTGATTGAAAATAACAAGCATCTCATTTTTCCACTCATGAAAATACTCTCCATCAAGAATAGGCACTCTATGTCTAAGACTCCCCAAAGTAGACTCATCCATCTTCCTCCAATGGTGATTAAACCAAGGCAATGGAGACCAATGCTCTGATACCACTTGTAGGACCTTGAGAAGAGGTGTCTAGAGGGGGGGTGATTAGACACTAAGTACCAAAGTTGCAGTTTTTAAGTTTCTTTAAAGTTTAAGTGGAGTTTAGGCACAAGTTTATCATTCACAACATATAGCAAGCAAGCATGCAAAGAGTATATGAGCAGCGGAAAGTAAAGCATGCAACTTTCAAGAATGTAAAGGGAAGGGATTGGAGGATTCAAACGCAATTGGAGACACGGATGTTTTTGGCGTGGTTCCGATAGGTGGTGCTATCGTACATCCATGTTGATGGAGACTTCAACCCATGAAGGGTAACGGTTGCGCGAGTCCACGGAGGGCTCCACCCACAAAGGGTGCACGAAGAAGCAACCTTGTCTATCCCACCATGGCCGTCGCTCACGAAGTACTTGCCTCACTAGCGGTAGATCTTCACGAAGTAGGCGATCTCCTTGCCCTTACAAACTCCTTGGTTCAACTCCACAATATTTGTCGGAGGCTCCCAAGTGACACCTAGCCAATCTAGGAGACACCACTCTCCAAGAAGTAACAAATGGTGCGTTGATGATGAACTCCTTGCTCTTGTGCTTCAAATGATAGTCTCCCCAACACTCAACTCTCTCTCATAGGATTTGGATCTGGTGGAAAGAGGGTTTGAGTGGAAAGCAACTTGGTGAAGGCTAGAGATCAAGATTCATATGGTAGGAATGGAATATCTTGGCCTCAACACATGAGTAGGTAGTTCTCTCTCAGAAATAGGATGCTGGAAGTGTAGGTTCAGTCTGATGGCTCTCTCCACGAACGAAGAGGAGGTGGAGGGGTATATATAGCCTCCACACAAAATCTAACTGTTACACACAATCTACCAAACTCGGTGGGACCGAATCGTTAAACTCGGTCAGAACGATTTAGCAAATAATGTGACCGTTAGGGTTTTCGGTGGGACCGGAATGCAACTCGGTGGGACCGATTCGGTTAGGGCTAGGGCATAACGTAATCTTGGTAAGACCGATTACACAAACTCGGTGGGACCGATTTTGGTAATAAGCTTTCCAGAGAGTTGGTCAAGCAAACTCGGTTTGACCGATTATCAAACTCGGTGGGACCAATTTTGATAATAAGTTAACCAGAGAGTTTGCATTGTAATCTCGGTAGTACCGATTGCTCAAACTCGGTGAGACCGATTTTGATAATGGACATACACAGAGAGATTACAATCCCATCTCGGTGAGACCGAGATCCCTATCGGTGAGACCGATTTGCCTAGGGTTTGTGGCAGTGGCTAAGACATCCAAACTCGGTGGCGCCGGATAGAAAGAATTAGTGGGGCCGAGTTCGACTTTAGGTTTAGGACATATGTGTGGAAGTGGGAAAGTACTTGAGGGTATTTGGAGCATATCACTAAGCACTTTGAAGCAAGAGGCTCATTAAGCAACACCTCATTCCTCCTTGATAGTATTGGCTTTTCCTATAGACTCAATGTGATCTTGGATCACTAAGATGTAAAATGAAGAGTCTTGAGCTTGAAGCTTGAGCCAATCCTTTGTCCTTAGCATCTTGAAGGAGTTCCCACATCCTTTAGGCCATGCCACTCCATTGTTGAACTTATCTGAAACATATTAGATAAAAGTGTTAGTCCAACAAGAGATATGTTGTCATTACTTACCAAAACCACCTAGGGAGCACTTGTGCTTTCAGCTTCGCGGGTGCAGGCGACGGACGACGGGGTGAGCGGAGGCGAGCGGGATCCGCGACGGCCAGCATCGGTAGGCGGCAGTAGTAGCATCAATTTGCAGAAGTAGAGGCGAGCAAGCGTAAAGCAACAACAGTAGTACACAGGGGGGTGCAGCCTCGGGCGTACGAGCACGCGTGGGGGCGCCTGCCCTGGACGGGCAGAGGCGCTGGGAGCGCGCCCGGTGTGGCTACGGCAGGGTCTGGCCATGGCGAACACAGGTGGGGGCGGGTCTACGACGCCGATTCAAAGGGGAAGAACGAGGGGAACGGGAGGAGGGCCTCATAGTGGAGGACGCGTGCGAGCTCGAGGGGTCGGGGAGGCCGGCGGCTGTCGGAGACGACCGAATCGAAGGCGGCGAGCTCGGGGCAGAGCTTGAAGATGATGTCGAGCTTGGCA
>OY997274.1:422185305-422475305 GCA_963921465.1 Triticum timopheevii
TACATTTACCTACGGGATTAGTTTTGAACCTTAATAATTGTTATTTAGTGCCAAGTTTGAGCATGAACATTGTATCTGGATCTCGTTTAATACGAGATGGCTACTCATTTAAGTCTGAGAATAATGGTTGTTCGATTTATATGAGAGATATGTTTTATGGTCATGCTCCGATGGTCAATGGTTTATTCTTGATGAATCTCGAGCGTAATATTACACATGTTCATAGTGTGGATGCCAAAAGATGTAAAGTTGATAACGATAGTCCCACATACTTGTGGCACTGCCGCCTTGGTCACATTGGTGTCAAGCGCATGAAGAAGCTCCATGCTGATGGACTTTTAGAGTCTCTTGATTATGAATCGTTTGACACATGCGAACCATGCCTCATGGGCAAAATGACCAAGACTCCGTTCTCCGGAACAATGGAGCAAGCAACCAACTTGTTGGAGATCATACATACCGATGTATGCGGTCCAATGAGCGTTGAGGCTCGCGGAGGATATCGTTATGTTCTCACTCTCACTGATGACTTGAGTAGATATGGGTATGTTTACTTAATGAAACACAAGTCTAAAACCTTTGAAAAGTTCAAGCAATTTCAGAATGAGGTGGAGAATCAACGTGACCGAAAGATAAAGTTCCTACGATCAGATCGTGGAGGAGAATACTTAAGTCATGAATTTGGT
The DNA here is from genome assembly GCA_963921465.1 of Triticum timopheevii. Classification (NCBI taxonomy): domain Eukaryota; kingdom Viridiplantae; phylum Streptophyta; class Magnoliopsida; order Poales; family Poaceae; genus Triticum; species Triticum timopheevii. The sequence continues at coordinate 422,185,992 of OY997274.1, forward strand.
ACACACTTAAGGAAATGTGGAATCGTTTCACAACTCACGCCGCCTGGAACACCTCAGCGTAACGGTGTGTCCGAACGTCGTAATCGCACTCTATTAGATATGGTGCGGTCTATGATGTCTCTTATCGATTTACCGCTATCATTTTGGGGATACGCTCTAGAGACAGCTACATTCACTTAAAATAGGGCACCGTCTAAATCCTTTGAGACGACACCGTATGAATTATGGTTTGGGAAGAAACCTAAGCTGTCGTTTCTAAAAGTTTGGGGATGCGATGCTTATGTCAAGAAACTTCAACCTGAAAAGCTTGAACCCAAGTCGGAAAAATGCGTCTTCGTAGGATACCCTAAGGAAACTGTAGGGTATACCTTCTACTTAAGATCCGAGGGCAAGATCTTTGTTGTCAAGAACAGATGCTTTCTGGAAAAAGAGTTTCTCTCGAAAGAAGTAAGTGGGAGGAAAGTAGAACTCGATGAAGTACTACCTCTCGAACGGGATAGTGGTGCAGCTCAGGAAAATGTTCCTGTGATGCCCACACCAACTGAAGAGGAAACCAATGATGATGATCAAGGTACTTCAGATCAAGTTGCTACTGAACTTCGTAGGTCCACAAGGATACGTTCCGCACCGGAGTGGTATGGCAACCCCGTCCTGGAAATCATGTTGTTAGACAACGGTGAACCTTCGAACTATGAAGAAGCGATGGCGGGCCCAGATTCCAACAAATGGCTTGAAGCCATGAAATCCGAGATAGAATCCATGTATGAAAACAAAGTATGGACTTTGACAGACTTGCCCGATGATCGGCGAGCGATAGAAAACAAATGGATCTTTAAGAAGAAGACGGACGCGGATGGAAATGTTACCATCTATAAAGCTCGACTTGTCGCTAAGGGTTATCGACAGGTTCAAGGAATTGACTACGACGAGACATTCTCTCCCGTAGCGAAGCTAAAGTCCGTCCGAATCATGTTAGCAATTGCCGCATACTATGATTATGAGATATGGCAGATGGACGTCAAAACGGCATTCCTTAACGGGCATCTTAAGGAAGAACTGTATATGATGCAGCCGGAAGGTTTTGTCGATCCTAAGAACGCTAACAAAGTATGCAAGCTCCAGCGATCCATTTATGGGCTGGTGCAAGCATCTCGGAGTTGGAATATTCGCTTTGATGAGATGATCAAAGCGTTTGGGTTTATGCAGACTTATGGAGAAGCCTGCGTTTACAAGAAAGTGAGTGGGACCTCTGTAGCATTTCTCATATTATATGTAGATGACATACTCTTGATGGGAAATAATATAGAATTTCTGGACAGCATTAAGGCCTACTTGAATAAGTGTTTTTCAATGAAGGACCTTGGAGAAGCTGCTTATATATTAGGCATCAAGTTCTATAGAGATAGATCGAGACGCCTCATAGGTCTTTCACAAAGCACATACCTTGATAAGATTTTGAAGAGGTTCAAAATGGATCAGTCCAAGAAGGGGTTCTTGCCTATGTTACAAGGTGTGAGATTGAGCTCGGCTCAGTCACCGACCACGGCAAAAGATAAAGAAGAGATGAGTGTCATCCCCTATGCTTCAGCCATAGGATCTATTATGTATGCCATGTTGTGTACCAAACCCGATGTAAACCTTGCCGTAAGTTTGGTGGCAAGATACCAAAGTAATCCCGGCAAGGAACACTGGACAGCGGTCAAGAATATCCTAAAGTACCTGAAAAGGACAAAGGACATGTTTCTCGTTTATGGAGGAGACGAAGGGCTCGTCGTAAAGGGTTACGTCGACGCTAGCTTCGACTCAGATCTGGATGACTCTAAGTCACAAACCGGATACGTGTATATGTTGAATGGTGGAGCAGTAAGCTGGTGCAGCTGCAAGCAGAGCGTCGTGGCGGGATCTACGTGTGAAGCGGAGTACATGGCAGCCTCGGAGGCAGCGCATGAAGCGATCTTGGTGAAGGAGTTCATCACCGACCTAGGAGTCATACCCAATGTGTCGGGGCCAATCAAACTCTTCTGTGACAACACTGGAGCTATTGCCCTTGCCAAGGAGCCCAGGTTTCACAAGAAGACCAGGCACATCAAGCGTCATTTCAACTCCATCCGTGAAAATGTTCAAGATGGAGACATAGAAATTTGCAAAGTACATACGGATCTGAATGTCGCAGATCCGTTGACTAAACCTCTCTCGCGAGCAAAACATGATCAACACCAGAACTATATGGGTGTTCGATTCATCACAATGTAACTAGATTGGTGACTCTAGTGCAAGTGGGAGACTGTTGGAAATATGCCCTAGAGGCAATAATAAAAGTATTATTATATTTCATTGTTCATGATAATTGTCTTTTGTTCATGCTATAACTGTATTATCCGGAAATCGTAATACACGTGTGAACACATAGACCACAATATGTCCCTAGTGAGCCTCTAGTTGACTAGCTCGTTGTGATCAACAGATAGTCATGGTTTCCTGACTATGGAAATTGGATGTCGTTGATAATGGGATCACATCATTAGGAGAATGATGTGATGGACAAGACCCAATCCTAAGCATAGCACAAAGATCGTGTAGTTCGTTTGCTAGAGCTTTGCCAATGTCAAGTATCTCTTCCTTAGACCATGAGATCGTGTAACTCCCGGATACCGTAAGAGTGCTTTGGGTATACCAAACGTCACAACGTAACTGGGTGACTATAAAGGTGCAATACAGGTATCTCCGAAAGTGTCTGTTGGGTTGACATGGATCGAGACTGGGATTTGTCACTCCATATGACGGAGAGGTATCTCTGGGCCCACTCAGTAATGCATCATCATAATGAGCTCAAGGTGACCAAGGTGTTGGCCATGGGATCATGCGTTACGGTACGAGTAAAGTGACTTGCCGGTAACGAGACTGAACAAGGTATTGGGATACCGACGATCGAGTCTCGGGCAAGTAACGTACCGATTGATAAAGGGAATTGTATACAGGGTTTGATCGAATCCTCGACATCGTGGTTCAACCGATGACATCATCGAGGAGCATGTGGGAGCCAACATGGGTATCCAGATCCCGCTGTTGGTTATTGACCGGAGAATGGTCTCGGTCATGTCTGCATGTCTCCCGAACCCGTAGGGTCTACACACTTAAGGTTCGGTGACGCTAGGGTTATTAGGAAGACTAGTATGTGACTACCGAATGTTGTTCGGAGTCCCGGATGAGATCCCGGACGTCACGAGGAGTTCCGGAATGGTCCGGAGGTGAAGTTTTATATATGGGAAGTTGTCAAACGGACACCGGAAAGTTTCGGGGGCATACCGGTATTGTACCGGGGCCACCGGAAGGGTTCCGGAGGTCCACCGGGAGGGGCCACCCCTCCCGGGGGACCACATGGGCTGCGTGGGGCAGGAGCCAGCCCCAAGTGGGCTTGGTGCGCCCCCCTCCTTGGGCCCTTGCGCCTAGGGTTTGGGGGGAACCCTAGTGGGGACGCCCCCTTGCTTGGGGGGCAAGCCCCCCTCCCCTTGGCCGCCACCCCCCTCTAGATTCCCATCTAGAGGGGCCGGCCCCCTTTACCCTTCCCCCTATAAATAGAGGGGCGAGGGGAGGGCTGCAACACACAATTGAAGGCGCAGCCCCTCCCCTCCCCGACACCTCTCCTCCTCCGCGTGTGCTTGGCGAAGCCCTGCCGGAGAACTGTCACTCCACCATCATCACGCCGTTGTGCTGCCATTGGAGCGATCTTCCTCAACCTCTCCTCCCCCCTTGCTGGATCAAGAAGGAGGAGACGTCTCCCGTACCGTACGTGTGTTGAACGCGGAGGTGCTGTCCGTTCAGCACTTGGACATCGGTGATCTGAATCACGTCGAGTACGACTCCATCATCACCATCCCCTTGCAAGCTTCCGCACGCGATCTACAAGTGGTATGTAGATGCAAAGTCACTCCCTTGACTCGTTGCTTAGATGAACTCATAGATGGATCTTGGTGAAACCGTAGGAAATTTTTTAATTTTCTGCAACGTTCCCCAACAGGAAAAAGAACTGCACTGGCTACAAGCAAACAAATAAACAAGACAACAAGGAAATAAATAAGCAAGCAACTTACACTAGGCTATCATGTCTATTACACATATTACATCCACTGGGCATCAAAGTTCGCCACCAGTGCAAATATAGGGAACACATCAGCATATAAACGCCGCATCAAAACAAGTCCAGAACTAAAACCACTTCAGAAGAGCTCAAGAAACAATATCCTGGGTACCCATAATGCTGGCAAGATGCTTAGCAAGCTTATTAACTTTCTCTTGTTTGGCGCTTAAGTCCTCCAACACTTGCTGTTGCACTAGAAAGTATGCATCTGAATTCTGCAGGGACTTCCTCAGTCCTTCGACTTCCTATCACATAACATCTGATCGATGTCTTTCAACTTGAAGTTGAGACTCAAGAAGCCGAACTGATTCAGGCAACGAGTTCGAAGAGCTGGTGCCAGCAGTGGTAGCCAGTGACTCGAACACTACATCGAGATAGGACTTTGGGGTTCTCTCAGTGTCTTCAATATAGTTTTTATCAGCTTTCTCGGAGACCAACAGGGATGTCTCACTATCTTGAACCTTATCTGCATTACTTCCTTTACCATTGTATAACAGGGTACTCTTCTCCAATATTTTATCCGTGTTCTAAAAGAGAAACAAACAAACACATCTCAGGTTTGTTGGAAATATGCCCTAGAGGCAATAATAAAAATTGTGTTATCCGGAAATCGTAATACATGTGTGAATACATAGACCACAACAAGTCCCTAGTGAGCCTCTAGTTGACTAGCTCGTTGATTAACAGATAGTCGTGGTTTCCTGACTATGGACATTGGATGTCATTGATAACGGGATCACATCATGAGCAGAATGATGTGATCGACAAGACCCAATCCTAAGCATAGCACAAAGATCGTCTAGTTCGTTTCGCTAGAGCTTTTCCAAATGTCAAGTATCATTTCCTTAGACCATGAGATTGTGCAACTCCCGGATACCGTAGGAGTGCTTTGGGTATGCCAAACGTCACAACGTAACTGGGTGACTATAAAGGTGCAATACAGGTATCTCCGAAAGTGTCTGTTGGGTTGACATGGATCGAGACTGGGATTTGTCACTCCATATGACGGAGAGGTATCTCTGGGCCCACTCGGTAATGCATCATCATAATGAGCTCAATGTGTCCAAGTGTCTGGTCATGGGATCATGCATTACGGTACGAGTAAAGTGACTTGCCGGTAACGAGATTAAACTAGGTATTGGGATACCGACGATCGAATCTCGGGCAAGTAACGTACCGATTGACAAAGGGAATTGTATACGTGATTTATTGAATCCTCGACATCGTGGTTCATCTGATGAGATCATCGAGGAGCATGTGGGATCCAACATTGGTATCCAGATCCCGCTGTTGGTTATTGACCGGAGAGGCGTCTCGGTCATGTCTGCATGTCTCCCGAACCCGTAGGGTCTACACACTTAAGGTTCAGTGACGCTAGGGTTGAAGAGATATTAGTATGCAGTAACCCGAAAGTTGTTCGGAGTCCCAGATGAGATCCCGGACATCACGAGGAGTTCTGGAATGGTCCGGAGGTAAATATTCATATATAGGAAGTCAAGTTTCGGCCATCGGGAAAGTTTTGGGGGTCAGCGGTATTGTACCGGGACCACCGGAAGGGTTCCGGGGGTCCACGGGGTGGGCCCACCTATCCCGGAGGGCCCCATGGGCTGAAGTGGGGAGGGAAACCAGCCCCTGGTGGGCTGGTGCGCCCCCTAGGGCCTTCCCCTACGCCTAGGGCAGGAAACCCTAGGGGTGGGAGGCGCCCTCCTTGGCTTGGGGGGCAAGCCACCCCCTTGGCCGCCCCCCCCCCCCCCTTGGAGATCCCATCTCCTAGGGCCAGCGCCCCCCCAGGGGGCCTATATAAAGAGGGGGGAGGGAGGGCAGCTGCACCCCAAGTCTCTGGCGCCTCCCTCTCCCCTGCAACACCTCTCCCTCTCGCAAGTGCTTGGCGAAGCCCTGCCGAGATCGCTGCTGCATCCACCACCACACCGTCGTGCTGCTGGATCTTCATCAACCTCTCCTTCCCCCTTGCTGGATCAAGAAGGAGGAGACGTCTTCCCAACCGTACGTGTGTTGAACGCAGAGGTGCCGTCCGTTCGGCGCTAGGATCTCCGGTGATTTGGATCACGACGAGTACGACTCCCTTAACCCCGTTCTCTTGAATGCTTCCGCACGCGATCTACAATGGTATGTAGATGCACTCCTCTCTCTCGTTGCTAGATGACTCCATAGATTGATCTTGGTGAAGCGTAGTAAATTTTTATTTTCTGCAACGTTCCCCAACAGTGGCATCATGAGCTAGGTCTATGCGTAGTTACTATGCACGAGTAGAACACAAAGCAGTTATGGGCGTAGATGCTGTCAATTTTCTTGCCACTACTAGTTTTATCTTGCTTCGGCGGCATCGTGGGATTAAGCGGCCCGGACCGACCTTACACGTACGCTTACGTGAGACAGGTTCCACCGACTGACATGCACTAGTTGCATAAGGTGGCTAGCGGGTGTCTGTCTCTCCCACTTTAGTTGGAGCGGATTCGATGAAAATGGTCCTTATGAAGGGTAAATAGAAATTGGCATATCACGTTGTGGTTTTACGTAGGTAAGAAACGTTCTTGCTAGAAACCTATAGAAGCCACGTAAAAACTTGCAACAACAATTAGAGGACGTCTAACTTGTTTTTGCAGCAAGTGCTTTGTGATTTGATATGGCCAAAGGATGTGATGAGTGATATATGTGATGTATGAGATGATCATGTTCTTGTAATAGGAATCACGACTTGCATGTCGATGAGTATGACAACTGGCAGGAGCCATATGAGTTGTCTTTATTTTTGTATGACCTGCGTGTCATTGAAGAACGCCATGTAAATTAGTTTACTTTATTGCTAAACGCGTTAGCCATAGAAGTAGAAGTAGTCATTGGCGTGACAACTTCATGAAGACACGATGATGGAGATCATGATGATGGAGATCATGGTGTCATGCCGGTGACGAAGATGATCATGGCGCCCCAAAGATGGAGATCAAAGGAGCAATATGATATTGGCCATATCATGTCACTATTTGATTGCATGTGATGTTTATCATGTTTTACATCTTATTTGCTTAGAACGACGGTAGCTTAAATAAGATGATCCCTCGTAATAATTTCAAGAAAGTGTTCCCCCTAACTGTGCACCGTTGCGAAGGTTCGTTGTTTTGAAGCACCACGTGATGATCGGGTGTGATAGATCCTAACGTTCGAATACAACAGGTGTAAGCCAGATTTACACACGCAATACACTTAGGTTGACTTGATGAGCCTAGCATGTACAGACATGGCCTCGGAACACGGAAGACCTAAAGGTCGAGCATGAGTCATATAGAAGATATGATCAACATGAAGATGTTCACCGATGATGACTAGTCCGTCTCACGTGATGATCGGACACGGCCTAGTTGACTCGGATCATGTTTCACTTAGATGACTAGAGGGATGCCTGTCTGAGTGGGAGTTCATTAAATAATTTGATTAGATGAACTTAATTATCATGAACTTAGTCTAAAACCTTTGCAAAATGTCTTGTAGATCAAATGGCCCACGCTCATGTCAACCTCAACTTCAACGCGTTCCTAGAGAAAACCAAGCTGAAAGATGATGGCAGCAACTATACGGACTGGGTCCGGAACCTGAGGATCATCCTCATAGCTGCAAAGAAAGATTATGTCCTAGAAGCACCGCTAGGTGAAGCACCCATCCCAGAGAACCAAGACGTTATGAACGCTTGGCAGTCTCGTACTGATGATTACTCCCTCGTTCAGTGTGGCATGCTTTACAGCTTAGAACCGGGGCTCCAAAAGCGTTTTGACCAACACAGCATATGAGATGTTCGAAGAGCTGAAAATGGTTTTCCAAGCTCATGCCCGGGTCGAGAGATATGAAGTCTCCGACAAGTTCTTCAGCTGTAAGATGGAGGAAAATAGTTCTGTCAGTGAGCACATACTCAAGATGTCTGGGTTGCACAACCGCTTGACTCAGCTGGGAGTTAATCTCCCGGATGACGCGGTCATTGACAGAATCCTTTAGTCGCTTCCACCAAGCTACAAGAGCTTTGTGATGAACTTCAATATGCAGGGGATGGAAAAGACCATTCCTGAGGTATATTCAATGCTGGAATCAGCGGAGGTAGAGATCAAAAAGGAACATCAAGTGTTGATGGTGAATAAAACCACTAAGTTCAAGAAAGGCAAGGGTAAGAAGAACTTCAAGAAGGACGGCAAGGGAGTTGCCGCGCCCGGTAAGCCAGTTGCCGGGAAGAAGTCAAAGAATGGACCCAAGCCTGAAACTGAGTGCTTTTATTGCAAGGGAAGTGGTCACTAGAAGCAGAACTGCCCCAAGTACTTAGCGGACAAGAAGGCCGACAACACCAAAGGTATATATGATATACATGTTATTGATGTGTACCTTACCAGGACTCATAGTAGCTCCTGGGTATTTGATACTGGTGCGGTTGCTCATATTTTTAACTCAAAGCAGGAGCTGCGGAATAAGCGGAGACTAGCGAAGGACGAGGTGACGATGCGCGTCGGGAATGGTTCCAAGGTCGATGTGATCGCCGTCGGCACGCTACCTCTACATTTACCTACGGGATTAGTTTTAAATCTCAATAATTGTTATTTAGTGCCAGCTTTGAGCATGAACATTGTATCTGGATCTCGTTTAATGCGAGATGTCTACTCATTTAAATCCGAGAATAATGGTTGTTCTATTTATATGAGAGATATGTTTTATGGTCATGCCCCGCTGGTCAATGGTTTATTCTTAATGAATCTCGAACGTGATGTTACACATATTCATAGTGTGAATACCAAAAGATGTAAAGTTGATAACGATAGTCCCACATACTTGTGACACTGCCGCCTTGGTCACATTGGTGTCAAGCGCATGAAGAAGCTCCATGCTGATGGACTTTTAGAGTCTCTAGATTATGAATCATTTGACACATGCGAACCATGCCTCATGGGCAAAATGACCAAGACTCCGTTCTCCGGAACAATGGAGCGAGCAACCAACTTATTGGAAATCATACATACTGATGTGTGCGGTCCAATGAGCGTTGAGGCTCGCGGAGGATATTGTTATGTTCTCACTCTCACTGATGACTTGAGTAGATATGGGTATGTCTAATTGATGAAACACAAGTCTGAGACCTTTGAAAAGTTCAAGGAATTTCAGAATGAGGTAGAGAATCAACGTGACCGAAAGATAAAGTTCTTATGATCAGATCGTGGGGGAGAATATTTAAGTCACGAATTTGGTACGCACTTAAGGAAATGTGGAATCGTTTCACAACTCACGCCGCCTGGAACACCTCAGCGTAACGGTGTGTCCGAACGTCGTAATCGCACTCTATTGGATATGGTGCGATCTATGATGTCACTTACTGATTTACCGCTATCATTTTTGGGATACGCTCTAGAGACAGCTAAATTCACTTTAAATAGGGCACCGTCTAAATCCGTTGAGACGACACCGTATGAATTATGGTTTGGGAAGAAACCTAAGCTGTCGTTTCTAAAAGTTTGGGGATGCGATGCTTATGTCAAGAAACTTCAACCTGAAAAGCTCGAACCCAAGTCGGAAAAATGCGTCTTCATAGGATACCCTAAGGAAACCATTGGGTATACCTTCTACTTAAGATCCGAGGGCAAGATCTTTGTTGCCAAGAACGGGTCCTTTCTGGAGAAAGAGTTTCTCTCGAGAGAAGTAAGTGGGAGGAAAGTGGAACTTGATGAAGTACTACCTCTTGAACCGATAAGTAACGCAGCTCAGGAAGATGTTCTTGTGGTGCCTGCACCAACTAGGGAGGAAACTAATGATGATGATCAAGGTACTTCGGCAAGTTACTACTGAACTTCATAGGTCCACGAGGACACGTTCCACACCAGAGTGGTATGGCAACCCTGTCCTGGAAATCATGTTGTTAGACAACGGTGAACCTTCGAACTATGAAGAAGCAATGGCGGGCCCAGATTCCAACAAATGGCTTGAAGCCATGCAATCCGAGATAGGATCCATGTATGAAAACAAAGTATGGACTTTGACAGACTTGCCTGATGATCGGCGAGCGATAGAAAAATAAATGGATCTTTAAGAAGAAGACAGACGCGGATGGTAATGTTACCATCTATAAAGCTCGACTTGTCGCTAAGGGTTATCGACAAGTTCAAGGGGTTGACTACGATGAGACTTTCTCACCCGTAGCGAAGCTGAAGTCCGTCCGAATCATGTTAGCAATTGCTGCATACTATGATTATGAGATATGGCAAATGGACGTCAAAACGGCATTCCTTAATGGCCATCTTAAGGAAGAATTGTATATGATACAGCCGGAAGGTTTTGTCGATCCTAAGAATGCTAACAAGGTATGCAATCTCCAGCGCTCCATCTATGGGCTGGTGCAAGCATCTCGGAGTTGGAACATTCGCTTTAGTGAAATGATCAAAGCGTTTGGGTTCATGCAGACTTATGGAGAAGCCTGCGTTTACAAGAAGGTGAGAGGGAGCTCTGTAGCATTTTTCATATTATATGTGGATGACATACTTTTGATGGGAAATGATATAGAACTTTTGGACAGCATTAAGGCATACTTGAATAAGTGTTTTTCAATGAAGGACCTTGGAGAAGCTGCTTACATATTAGGCATCAAGATTTATAGAGATAGATCGAGACGCCTCATAGGTCTTTCACAAAGCACATACCTTGATAAGATATTGAAGAAGTTCAATATGGATCAGTCCAAGAAGGGGTTCTTGCCTGTGTTGCAAGGTGTCAAATTGAGCTCGGCTCAATGCCCGACCACAGTAGAAGATAGAGAAAAGATGAGTGTCGTCCCCTATGCCTCAACCATAGGGTCTATCATGTATGCCATGACTTGTACCAGACCTGATATAAACCTTGCCGTAAGTTTGGCAGGAAGGTACCAAAGTAATCCCAGCATGGAACACTGGACAGTAGTCAAGAACATCCTTAAGTACCTGAAAAGGACTAAGGATATGTTTCTCGTATATGGAGGTGACGAAGAGCTCGTCGTAAAGGGTTACGTCGACGCTAGCTTCGACACAGATCTGGATGACTCTAAGTCACAAACCGGATACGTGTATATTTTGAATGGTGGGGCAGTAAGCTGGTGCAGTTGCAAGCAGAGCGTCGTGGCGGGATCTACATGTGAAGCGGAGTACATGGTAGCCTCAGAGGCAGCGCATGAATCTATCTGGGTGAAGGAGTTCATCACCGACCTAGGAGTCATACCCAATGCGTCGGGGCCGATCACACTCTTCTGTGACAACACTGGAGCTATTGCACTTGCCAAGGACCCCAGGTTTCACAAGAAGACCACGCACATCAAGCGTCGCTTCAACTCCATTCATGAAAATGTTCAAGATGGAGACATAGATATTTGTAAAGTACATACGGACCTGAATATAGCAGATCCGTTGACTAAACCTCTCCCTAGAGCAAAACATGATCAACACCAGAACGCAATGGGTGTTCGATACATCACAATGTAACTAGATTATTGACTCTAGTGCAAGTGGGAGACTATTGGAAATATGCCCTAGAGGCAATAATAAAATGGTTATTATTATATTTCTTTGTTCATGCTAATTGTCTATTATTCATGCTATAATTGTGTTATCCGAAAATCATAATACATGTGTGAATACATAGACCACAACAAGTCCCTAGTGAGCCTCTAGTTGACTAGCTCGTTTATCAACAGATAGTCATGGTTTCCTGACTATGGACATTGGATGTCATTGATAACGGGATCACATCATTAGGAGAATGATGTGATGGACAAGACCCAATCCTAAGCATAGCACAAAGATCATGTAGTTTGTTTCGCTAGAGCTTTTCCAAATGTCAAGTATCATTTCCTTAGACTATGAGATTGTGCAACTCCCGGATACCATACGAGTGCTTTGGGTATGCCAAACGTCACAACGTAACTGGGTGACTATAAAGGTGCACTAGGGGTATCTCCGAAAGTGTCTGTTGGGTTGGCACGAATCGAGACTGGGATTTGTCACTCTGTATGACGGAGAGGTATCTCTGGGCCCACTCGGTAATGCATCATCATAATGAGCTCAATGTGTCCAAGTGTCTATTCACGGGATCATGCATTACGATACGAGTAAAGTGACTTGCCGGTAATGAGATTAAACGAGGTATTGGGATACCGACGATCGAATTTCAGGCAAGTAACGTACCGATTGACAAAGGGAATTGTATACGGGATTGATTGAATCCTCGACATAGTGGTTCATCCGATGAGATCATCGAGGAGCATGTGGGAGATGTTGGGGAACGTAGCAGAAATTCAAAATTTTCCTACGTGTCACCAAGATCTATCTATGGAGAAACCAGCAACGAGGGGAAGGAGAGTGCATCTACATACCCTTGTAGATCGCTAAGCGGAAGCGTTCAAGAGAACGGGGTTGAAGGAGTCGTACTCGTCGTGATCCAAATCACCGGAGATCCTAGTGCCGAACGGACGGCACCTCCGCGTTCAACACACGTACAGCCCGGTGACGTCTCCCATGCCTTGATCCAGCAAGGAGAGAGGGAGAGGTTGAGGAAGACTCCGTCCAGCAACAGCACAACGGCGTGGTGGTGGTGGAGGAGCGTGGCAATCCTGCAGGGCTTCGCCAAGCACCGCGGGAGAGGAGAAGTACTTGCGAGAGGGGGAGGGCTGCACCAAAACTTGTGGTGCGGCTGCCCTCCCACCCCTCCACTATTTATAGGTGGGGGGAAGAGGGGGCCGGCCCCCCTAGATCCCATCTAGGGTTGGGGCAGCGGCCAAGGGGGGAGGAGTGCCTCCCAAGTCAAGTGGAGGCCTCCCCCTTTAGGGTTTTCCCCTCCCATGCGCATGGGCCTTGGGGGGGCTGGTGCCCCTGGCCCATTAAGGCTAGGGTGCCCCCCCTACAGCCCATGCTACTGTATTGGACGTGGTGGAACAATTTCCGGACCTCCGGACCCCTCCGGAATCCTCCGGAACCTTCTGGAAGCTTCCCGGTACAATACCGAAAAAACCCGAACTTTTTCCGGAACCCGAACAACAACTTTCCATATATAAATCTTTACCTCCGGACCATTCCGGAACTCCTCGTGACGTCCGGGATCTCATCCGGGACTCCGAACAACATTCGGTAACCACATACAAACTTCCTTTATAACCCTAGCGTCATCGAACCTTAAGTGTGTAGACCCTACGGGTTCGGGAGACATGTAGACATGACCGAGACGTTCTCCGGTCAATAACCAACAGCGGGATCTGGATACCCATGTTGGTTCCCACATGTTCCACGATGATCTCATCGGATGAACCACGATGTCAAGAACTCAATCAATCTCGTATACAATTCCCTTTGTCTAGCGGTATGGTACTTGCCCGAGATTCGATCGTCGGTATACCGATACCTTGTTCAATCTCGTTACCGGCAAGTCTCTTTACTCGTTCCGTAACACATCATCCTGTGATCAACCCCTTGGTCACATTGTGCACATTATGATGATGTCCTACCGAGTGGGCCCAGAGATACCTCTCCGTTTACACGGAGTGACAAATCCCAGTCTCGATTCGTGCCAACCCAACAGACACTTTCGGAGATACCTGTAGTGCACCTTTATAGCCACCCAGTTACGTTGTGACGTTTGGTACACCCAAAGCATTCCTACGGTATCCGGGAGTTGCACAATCTCATGGTCTAAGGAAATGATACTTGACATTAGAAAAGCTTTAGCATACGAACTACACGATCTTTGTGCTAGGCTTAGGATTGGGTCTTGTCCATCACATCATTCTCCTAATGATGTGATCCCGTTATCAATGACATCCAATGTCCATGGTCAGGAAACCGTAACCATCTATTGATCAACGAGCTAGTCAACTAGAGGCTTACTAGGGACATGGTGTTGTCTATGTACCCACACATGTATCTGAGTTTCCTATCAATACAATTATAGCATGGATAATAAACGATTATCGTGAACAAGGAAATATAATAATAACTAATTTATTATTGCCTCTAGGGCATATTTCCAACAGTCTCCCACTTGCACTAGAGTCAATAATCTAGTTCACATCGCCATGTGATTAACACTCACAGGTCACATCGCCATGTGACCAACATCCAAAGAGTTTACTAGTGTCATTAAACTAGTTCACATCATCATGTGATTAAGACTCAATGAGTTCTGGGGTTTGATCATGTTTTGCTTGTGAGAGAGGTTTTAGTCAACGGGTCTGCAACATTCAGATCCGTATGTACTTCGCAATTCTCTATGTCATATTGTAAATGCTACTTCCACGCTCCACTTGGAGCTATTCCAAATGGTTGTTCCACTATACGTATTCGGTTTGCTACTCAGAGTCACTCGGATAGGTGTTAAAGCTTGCATCAATGTAACCCTTTATGTCGAACTCTTTATCACCTCCATAATCGAGAAACATATCCTTATTCCTCTAAGGATAACTTTGACTGCTATCTAGTGATCCACTCCTTTATCACCTTTGTACCCTCTTGCCAGACAAGCGGCAAGGCACACATCAGGTGCGGTACTTAGCATGGCATACTGCAGAGCCTACGCCCAAGCATAGGGGATGACCTTCGTCCTTTCTCTCTTTTCTGTCGTGGTCGAGCTTTAAGTCTTAACTTCGTACCTTACTACTCAGGCAAGAACTCCTTCTTTGACTGATCCATCTTGAACACCTTCAAGATCATGTCAAGGTATGTGCTCATTTGAAAGTACCATTAAGCGTTTTTGATCTATCCTCATAGATCTTGATGCTCAATGTTCAAGTAGCTTAATCTAGGTTTTCTATTGAAAAACACCTTTCAAATAACCCTATATGCTTTCTAGAAATTCTACATCATTTCTGATCATCAATATGTCAACAACATATACTCATCAGAAATTCTATAGTGCTCCCACTCACTTCTTTGGAAATACAAGTTTCTCATAAACTTTGTATAAATCCAAAATCTTTGATCATCTCATCAAAGCGTACATTCCAACTCCGAGATGCTTACTCCGGTCCATTGAAGAATCGCTGGAGCTAGCATACCTTTTAGCATCCTTAGGATCGACAAAAAAACTTTCTGATTGTATCACATACAACCTTTCCTTATGAAAACTGGTAAGGAAACTCATTTTGACATCCATCTGCCAGATGCAGCTAATGCTAACATGATTCTGACGGACTTTAAGCATCGCTACGGATGAGATAATCTCATCGTAGTCAACTCCTTGAACTTGTGAAAAAACTCTTCGCCACAAGTCGAGCTTCATAGATGGTGACATTACCATACACGTCCGTCTTCTTCTTAAAGATCCATTCATCTCAATGGCTTGCCGATCATCGGGCAAGTCCACCAAAGTCCATGCTTTGTTCTGATACATGGATCCTATCTCGGATTTCATGGATTCTAACCATTTGTCGGAATTTGGGCCCACCATCGCTTCTCCATAGCTCGTACGTTCATTGTTGTCTAGCAACATGACCTTCAAGACAGGATTACTGTACCACTCTGAAGTAGTATGTATCCTTGTCACCCTACGAGGTACGGTAGTGACTTGATCCGAAACTTCATGATCACTATCATAAGCTTCCACTTCAATTGGTGTAGGTGCCACAGGAACAACTTCCTGTGCCCTGATACACACTGGTTGAAGTGATGGTTCAATAACCTCATCAAGTCTCCACCATCCTCCCACTCAACTTTTCGAGACAAACTTTTCCTCGAGAAAGGAACCGATTCAAGAAACAATCCCTATTGCTTTCGGATATGAATTAGGAGGTATACCCAACTGTTTGGGTGTCCTATGAAGATGCATTTTATCCGCTTTGGGTTCGAGCTTATCAACCTGAAACTTTTTCACATAAGCGTCGCAGCCCCAAACTTTTAAGAAACGACAACTTAGGTTTCTCCAAACCATAGTTCAAATGGTGTCGTCTCAACGGAATTACGTGGTGCCCTATTAAAGTGAGTGCGGTTGTCTCTTATGCCTAACCCATGAATAATAGTGGTAATTCGATAAGAGACATCATGGTACGCAGCATATCCAATAAGGTGCAACTATGATGTTCGGACACACCATCACACTATGGTGTTCCAGGTGGTATTAATTGTGAAACAATTTCCATAATGTCTTAATTGCGTGCCAAAGCTCGTAACTCAGATACTCATCTCTATGATCATATCATAGATATTTTATCCTCTTGTCACGATGATCTTCAACTTCACTCTGAAATTACTTGAACCATTCAATAATTCAGACTTGTGTTTCATCAAGTAAATATACTCAGTATCTACCCAAATCATCCGTGAAGTAAGAACATAACGATATTCACTGCATGCCTCAGCACTCATTGGACTGCACACATCAAAATGTGTTGCTTCCAACAAGTTGTTATCTTGTTCCATTTTACTGAAACTGAGGCTTTTCAGTCATCTTGCCTATGTGGTATGATTTGCATATCTCAAGTGATTCAAAATCAAGTGAGTCCAAATGATCCATCTGCATGGAGTTTCTTCATGCGTATACACCAATAGACATGGTTTGCATGTCTCAAACTTTTTAAAAACGAGTGAGCCTAAGATCCATCAACATGGAGCTTCATCATGCGTTTTACACCAATATGACTTACATGGCAGTGCCACAAGTAAGTGGTACCATCATTACTATCTTATATCCTTTTGGCATGAAAATGTGTATCACTATGATCGAAATTCAATAAACCATTCCTTTTAGGTGCTAGACCATTGAAGGTATTATTCAAATAAACAAAGTAACCATTATTCTCCTTAAATGAATAACCGTATTGCAACAGACATAATCCAATCATGTCTATGCTCAACGCAACCACCAATAACAATTATTTGGGTTTAACACCAATCTCGATGGTAGAGGGAGCGTGCGATGCTTGATCACATCAACCTTGGAAACACTTCCAACACGTATCGTCAGCTCACTTTTAGCTAGTCTCCGTTTATTCCGTAGCTTTTATTTCGAGTTACTAACACTTAGCAACCGAACCGGTATCTAATACCCTGGTGCTACTAGGAGTACTAGTAAAGTACACATTAACATAACGTATATCCAATATACTTCTATCGACTTTGCCAGCCTTCTCATCTACCAAGTATCTAGGGTAATTCTGCTCCAGTGGTTGTTCCCCTTATTACAGAAGCACTTAGTCTCGGGTTTGGGTTCAACCTTGGGTTTCTTCACTAGAGCAGCAGCTGATTTGCCGTTTCATGAAGTATCCCTTCTTGCCCTTGCCCTTCTTGAAACTAGTGGTTTCACCAACCATCAACAATTGATGCTCCTTCTTGATTTCTACTTTCGCGATGTCAAACAACGCGAATACCTCAAGGATCATCATCTCTATCCTTGATATGTTATAGTTCATCACGAAGCTCTAGCAGCTTGGTGGCAATGACTTTGGAGAAACATCACTATCTCATCTGGAAGATTAACTCCCACTTGATTCAAGTGATTGTTGCACTCAGACAATCTGAGCACAAGCTCAACGATTGAGCTTTTCTCCCTGAGTTTGCAGGCTAAGAAAATCGTCGGAGGTCTTATACCTCTTGACGTGGGCACGAGCCTGAAATCCCAATTTCAGCCCTCGAAACATCTCATATGTTCCGCGACGTTTCGAAAAACGTCTTTGGTGCCTCTACTTAAACCATTTAACTGAACTATCACGTAGTTATCAAAACGTGTATGTCCGATGTTCGCAACATCGACAAACAATGTTTGGGGTTCAGCAACTGAGCGGTGCATTAAGGACATAAGCTTTCTACTGTCCGCATAATCGCTACTTTCAACTTTCAACTATATTTTCTCTAGGAACATATCTAAACAGTGGAACTAAAGCGCGAGCTTACGACATAATTTGCAAAGATCTTTTGACTATGTTCAGGATAATTAAGTTCATCTTATGAACTCCCACTCAGATAGACATCCCTCTAGTCATCTAAGTGATTACATGATCCGAGTCAACTAGGCCGTGTTCGATCATCACGTGAGACGGACTAGTCATCATCGGTGAACATCTTCATGTTGATCATATCTACTATATGACTCATGCTCGACCTTTCGGTCTCTGTGTTCCGAGGCCATGTCTGTACATGCTAGGCTCGTCAAGTTAACCCTAAGTGTTTCGCGTGTGTAAATCTGTCTTACACCCGTTGTATGTGAACGTAAGAATCCATCACACCCGATCATCACGTGGTGCTTAGAAGCGACGAACTTTAGCAACGGTGCACAGTTAGGGGAGAACACTTGTTGAAATTGTTGTAAGGGATCATCTTATTTACTACCGTCGTTCTAAGCAAATAAGATGCATAAACATGATAAACATCACATGCAATCAAATAGTGACATGATATGGCCAATATCATTTTGCTCCTTTTGATCTCCATCTTCAAGGCTCCATGATCATCATCGTCACCGGCATGACACCATGATCTCCATCATCATGATCTCCATCATCGTGTCTCCATGAAGTTGTCTCGCCAACTATTACTTCTACTACTATGGCTAACGATTTAGCAATAAAGTAAAGTAATTACATGGCGTTGTTCATTGACGCGCAGGTCATACAATAAATTAAGACAACTCCTATGGCTCCTGCCGGTTGTCATACTCATCGACATGCAAGTCGTGATTCCTATTACAAGAACATGATCAATCTCATACATCACATATATTATTCATCACAATCTTTTGGCCATATCACATCACATAGCATACCCTGCAAAAACAAGTTAGATGTCCTCTAATTGTTGTTTGCATGTTTTACGTGGCTGCTATGGGTTTCTAGCAAGAACGTTTCTTACCTACGCAAAAACCACAACGTGATATGCCAATTGCTATTTACCCTTCATAAGGACCCTTTTCATCGAATCCGATCCGACTAAAGTGGGAGAGACTGGCACCCGCTAGCCACCTTATGCAACAAGTGCATGTCAGTCGGTGGAACCTGTCTCACGTAAGTGTACGTGTAAGGTCGGTCCGGGCCGCTTCATCCCACAATACCGTCGAAACAAGATTGGACTAGTAACGGTAAGCATATTGAACAAAATCAATGCCCACAACAACTTGTGTTCTACTCGTGCATAGAAACTACGCATAGACCTAGCTCATGATGCCACTGTTGGGGAACGTAGCAAAAATTCAAAATTTTCTACGCATCACCAAGATCAATCTATGGAGTAATCCAGCAACGAGGGAAAGGGGAGTGCATCTTCATACCCTTGAAGATCGTGAAGCGGAAGCGTTCAAGTGAACGGGGTTGATGGAGTCGTACTTGTCGTGATCCAAATCACCGATGATCCTAGTGCCGAACGGACGGCACCTCCGCGTTCAACACACGTACAGCCCGGTGACGTTTCCCATGCCTTGATCCAGCAAGGAGAGAGGGAGAGGTTGAGGAAGACTCCGTCCAGCAACAGCACAACGGCGTGGTGGTGGTGGAGGAGCGTGGCAATCCTGCAGGGCTTCGCCAAGCACCGCGGGAGAGGAGAAGTACTTGGGAGAGGGGGAGGGCTGCACCAAAACTTGTGGTGCGGCTGCCCTCCCACCCCTCCACTATTTATAGGTGGGGGGAAGAGGGGGCCGGCCCCCCTAGATCCCATCTAGGGTTGGGGCGGCGGCCAAGGGGGGAGGAGTGCCTCCCAAGTCAAGTGGAGGCCTCCCCCTTTAGGGTTTTCCCCTCCCATGCGCATGGGCCTTGGGGGGGCTGGTGCCCCTGGCCCATTAAGGCTAGGGCGCCCCCCTACAGCCCATGCTACTGTATTGGACGTGGTGGAACAATTTCCGGACCTCCGGACCCCTCTGGAATCCTCCGGAACCTTCTGGAAGCTTCCCGGTACAATACCGAAAAAACCCGAACTTTTTCCGGAACCCGAACAACAACTTTCCATATATAAATCTTTACCTCCGGACCATTCCGGAACTCCTCGTGACGTCCGGGATCTCATCCAGGACTCCGAACAACATTCGGTAACCACATACAAACTTCCTTTATAACCCTAGCGTCATCGAACCTTAAGTGTGTAGACCCTACGGGTTCGGGAGACATGTAGACATGACCGAGACGTTCTCCGGTCAATAACCAACAGCGGGATCTGGATACCCATGTTGGTTCCCACATGTTCCACGATGATCTCATCAGATGAACCACGATGTCAAGGACTCAATCAATCCCGTATACAATTCCCTTTGTCTAGCGGTATGGTACTTGCCCGAGATTCGATCGGTGGTATACCGATACCTTGTTCAATCTCGTTACCGGCAAGTCTCTTTACTCGTTCCGTAACACATCATCCTGTGATCAACCCCTTGGTCACATTGTGCACATTATGATGATGTCCTACCGAGTGGGCCCAGAGATACCTCTCTGTTTACACGGAGTGACAAATCCCAGTCTCGATTCGTGCCAACCCAACAGACACTTTCGGAGATACCTGTAGTGCACCTTTATAGCCACCCAGTTACGTTGTGACGTTTGGTACACCCAAAGCATTCCTACGGTATCCGGGAGTTGCACAATCTCATGGTCTAAGGAAATGATACTTGACATTAGAAAAGCTTTAGCATACGAACTACACGATCTTTGTGCTAGGCTTAGGATTGGGTCTTGTCCATCACATCATTCTCCTAATGATGTGATCCCGTTATCAATGACATCCAGTGTCCATGGTCAGGAAACCGTAACCATCTATTGATCAACGAGCTAGTCAACTAGAGGCTTACTAGGGACATGGTGTTGTCTATGTACCCACACATGTATCTGAGTTTCCTATCAATACAATTATAGCATGGATAATAAACGATTATCGTGAACAAGGAAATATAATAATAACTAATTTATTATTGCCTCTAGGGCATATTTCCAACAGGAGCCAACATGGGTATCTAGATCCCGCTGTTGGTTATTGACCGGAGAGGTGTCTCGGTCATGTCTGCATGTCTCCCGAACCCGTAGGGTCTACACACTTAAGGTTCGGTGACGCTAGGGTTGAAGAGATATTAGTATGTAGTAACCCGAAAGTTGTTCAGAGTCCCGGATGAGATCCCGGACGTCACGAGGAGTTCCCGAATGGTCCGGAGGTAAAGATTCATATATAGGAAGTGAAGTTGCAGCCATCGGGAAAGTTTCGGGGGTCACGGTATTGTACCGGGACCACCGGAAGGGTCCCGGGGGTCCACCAGGTGGGGCCACCTATCTCGGAGGGCCCCATGGGCTGAAGTGGGGAGGGGAACCAGCCCCTGGTGGGCTGGTGCGCCCCCCTAGGGCCTTCCCCTGCGCATAGGGCAGGAAACCCTAGGGGTGGGGGGCACCCCCCTTGGCTTGGGGGCCAAGCCACCCCCTTGGCCGCCGCCCCCCCTTGGAGATCCCATCTCCTAGGGCCGGCGGGGCCTATATAAAGAGGGGGGAGGGAGGGCAGCCGCACCCCAAGTCTCTGGCGCCTCCCTCTCCCCTGCAACAGCTCTCCCTCTCGCAAGTGCTTGGCGAAGCCCTGCCGAGATCGCTGCTGCATCCACCACCACGCCGTCGTGCTGCTGGATCTTCATCAACCTCTCCTTCCCCCTTGCTGGATCAAGAAGGAGTTGACATCTTCCCAACCGTACGTGTGTTGAACGCGGAGGTGCCGTACGTTCGGCGCTAGGATCTCCGGTGATTTGGATCACGATGAGTACGACTCCCTCAACCCCGTTCTCTTGAACGCTTCCGCACGCGATCTACAAGGGTATGTAGATGCACTCCTCTCTCTCGTTGCTAGATGACTCCATAGATTGATCTTGGTGAAGCATAGAAATTTTTTATTTTCTGCAACGTTCCCCAACAAGGTTTACAATGTGGTATATGAAACTCATTTTGGTAAACCAATTCAGTATTAAGGTGGACAGGATAACAACATGAAACAAACATATATCTATGTAGTATGGTCACTGTATGGTCTATATCATTCTAGTTTATTTTGCCAAATCAAGATAGATATAGTTCGAATCATATCTATTTAAGACAAAGCAGCATAGATAGAATATAAGTGTGGGAAACTACACAGCAATAACAACACTTGTAATGTGCATGGCATGAGAACATAACTGTTTATTCAATTGAAACTGAAATCAACATAGAGCAAGTTACAATAGCAAACAGACAAACACGTTGAAGAAACATGTTTAAAACATACCTGTTGCGCCATTGGAGTTTCAATTGCATCCTTCAAATTTGAAATTAGTTGGTATCAGTAAATACAGTGATGCAAGAGCAAAGTAGTATGAACCATAGCTACGAAACCTGACATGAGAACAATTCTTCTTCTGCTTTAAGCGTTGACTTTGGGTTCGGAGTGGTGGTCCTCGCGATTTGGGCACTGCAGTTGCCTTACTAGCTGCTCGTGTTTGGGTGCTTTGTGGTGGAGACGGTGCTGTGTCAACGGGAACTGGGTGTCTATCTCCTGGGGTTGGGGGTTAGAAGGGGTGTAGCTGGTTCTCTGTCCAACTGGGTAGGGGTACAATCTGCATGAGTGTGAGTTATGTGTGGTGGGGCTGGTTCTTGGGCAAGTACAACCGTGGTTCTATCTGCATCGACAGGTAGCACGATCTTTTCTAAAGACCGTGTTTTTACTCCCATAGATACTGCCATCACTCCCTCCAATTGAAATGGCTGATAAACAAGAAAACTAATTGAATGTATAGACATTGTAAGATAGACAGGTGCAATGGATAGTAGGGAAGAAAACAGGGCATGAAATAATTCACATTTATGTTGTCTAAGCAAACAGAATTGCAGGACATAATTTCACATATATGATGGGTAATTAAACAGGATAGCATGACACAATTTCACATGTATGATGGCTAACTAAACATGATAGAATGACATACTTCAAAATATGATGACTATGTAAACAGGATGACATGATATAACTATACGATGGGTCTATTAAAGTGGTTGGCATGCCATAAATCACAAACATGTCGTCGATGGAAACATGATGGCATGATATAATTCACGGATAGAATGACATAATTTAAAATATGATGACTATGTAAACAGGATGAGATGATATAACTATATTATGTCTTTAGAAAATGGGTTGGCATGCCATAATTCAGATACATGATGTCTATGTAAACATCATGGCATGACATAATTCAAATATATGATTTATATACTAAGGAAGTGAGTAGAGGGCAATCACATATATGATGTGTCAACTAAGGAGATGGCATTCAATATTGTGTATATGATGTAAAAACTAAGCACTGCAATACAACATATGCATTATATGAGTAATATAACCCTGCCAAGTTTGAGCATACACCTCAAGAGGATAATAGGACTGGTCATCTGCCTCTGAATCCTCCTCTGAAGAGCTATCTGTAACCAGCAAGAAATCTGCTTCAGTAGGTAGCATTGTCTGCTCTGAAGACCTTGTTTTCACTCCAGATTTCTCCATCACCAATTCAAATGGCTGATGCACAGGAAGAGCATTTGAATATACAAACATTGTCGACAAAAGCAATGAGAAATACAAAAAAAGGACGGCATGATATAATTCACATATATGACGCTTGCCTAAACAGCATAGCATTGCATAATTCACATACATAATGCCTTGCAACAAGATAACATTGCATAATTCACATATATAATGTCTTGCAACAAGATGGCATTGCATAATTCACATATATGGTAATTAGACACTAAACAGGTGGCATTCACACAAAGCATGTCTAAACTAAGCAAATGACATAGCAATGCAAGATACCATACGCACGATATGAGCAACATAACCCTGCCAAGTTAGGGCATGCACCTCGGGGGGAAATATGACTGGTCATCTGTCTCTGAATCCTCCTCTAAGGAGCTATCGGTAACCAGCAAGACATGCGCTTCGTCAGATAGCATTGTCTGCTCTGAAGACCTTGTTTCCACTCCAGATTTCTCCATGACCGTGCCGAATGGCTGATGCATAGGAGGAGTAATTGAATGTACTAAAATTGTTGACAAATTTAACACGTAATAAAAAAATGATGGCATGATATAATTCACATATAAGATGACTGGCTAACCAGGGTGGCATTGCAAAATTCACATATATGACGCCTGGCTAGACAAGATGGCATTGCATGATTCACATATACGATAAAGAAACTAAACAGATGGCATTGACACAAAGCATGTCTAAACTAAGCAGATGACATCTTTAATGTATACAGTAAGCAA
This sequence comes from Triticum timopheevii, assembly GCA_963921465.1. Taxonomy (NCBI): domain Eukaryota; kingdom Viridiplantae; phylum Streptophyta; class Magnoliopsida; order Poales; family Poaceae; genus Triticum; species Triticum timopheevii. The sequence continues at coordinate 422,210,369 of OY997274.1, forward strand.
TACAAGGCACCATATGCATGATATTACCAACATCAGCATGCCAAGTTAGAGCGAAGACCTCATGGGGTAAATAGGAGTGGTCTTCTCCTTCTGAATCCCCCTCAAAACAGTTATCTTCCTCTTGATTACAATCCAAAATGGGTGGGGGGGGCTGCCTTTGCGCCCACCATGGAACGACGTCTGCATGAAATTTTATTACCACGCAAGGCTGGTCTCTTTTGCTCTACATGATCAGCTCCATTGTGTACAATAACTGGCATGCATAGGAATAAAACATAGTGAGATTATGTAAGGAGTGCATGCACAAATCCAGAGTGATGGTAGCAAACTGTGGATAGACCCAAAACCAATGATAGCAGGCAGATAATAGCTTTAGTTAAAAAACATAGATAATGGCTCCTTTAATGTTTGTTTGCACCCAACATGAAACTCATAGTAGACACCGGAGATTAACCAGATAGTACACAGATAGTACTGATTGCCGCCCCAATATGTACCCCACAACCATTTAAAAATTCAAGTTTCAGCATTAGTTTGGACCTGACTCGGAGTCTAATAGGTGAACACGACAATAATGTAGCATGTCATCATATTAAGCTACGCATAACGTAAGCAGACACGGAAGAGTGCGATCTCTCTTGCGGACCCGTGTAGTCCTCAAGGTCATCTGCTCAGTTGATGATGGTAATGCAGTTGTCGTGGCTGCCGGCGGCGGGGAAGAAGATCTGAGGCGACGAAAGACAGTCTGGAGAGCGGATCCCTACTGTGCTGAACCCTTCTGTCGTTGGAGCAGGTGAGGTGGGGTGGAACACAGCGCCGCAGGAGCAGGACAAACCACACAAGGTTTTCTTTGACACATATCTGTAACAGAAGTAATTGAGTAAGGGCTTGTTTGAATTTGAGTATTCTAACAATGCAGGGATAGGAAATAGACAGGAATAGGATAGGAATGCACGTGCAAAATAGAGAATTTAAAAACATAGGATTTCTACCAATCTGGGTGTTTGATTCACAAAAATTGAAAGATCACAGGATGCAAAAAAGCATGGTGAGATTAAATCAAACCACAAGAAAATGTACGGTTATAATGCTATTATGCTACTATATCTTAGTCTTGTGCTTGATGAATAGGAATATGAAAAGGGGGAGAAGTGGAAATTAGAATTCCTACAGTTTTTCTTTCAAGGAGACACTAAAGGAACAAATCCTACAGTTTTCCTTTGCTCCATTCCTTTGCACCAAATTCATGAAAAGTAGTACCATAGGAAACTTTCCAATTCCTATGTTTTTCATTCACTTTTCCTTTCAAGCACTGGCGATTCTAGTAGGCAGGCTTGAGCAAGGAAAATCCTACACTAAAAAAATGTTTTTGTGCTACTTCTAGTACTTTGGACCTAGGCCACTGTCATACTAGCTCAACTCCCAGGCCCATCGACAAATGCACAGCTCAAACGCACAGAGATAAATAATGATGGCGTTCAAGAGAGTCCATCACAGATAGCTAAGTTGCCTCGTACCTCACTGCTTGTCATATAGTAGGATAAGATAATCGTATTTCCCGTTACTACGAGTGCTTAGTGGACAATATATATAACATGTAGAGTAAAAAAGAGATGCAACAAGTGTACAACCTCTTTGGCGAAGCCATGCCGATCTCAGCGTGATTGGGTTGGCCGGTGAGGATGCTCCGGCTGACTTGGCTGTCGGAGGAGGGGAAGAAGATCTTAGGCGTCTGGAGATGGAGCCCAAGGTACTGCTCCGCTTTGATGGAGGGTTTCGTCGTTGGAGCAGCTCCGGTGAGTTGTACGACGCCGAGGCTGAAGCAGGACAAGAGAGGCAATGAACAACGTTAACCTAAGTAGAATTCTAATAGCATCTCCAATACATGACGTAAAATACATAACCACAAAGTGCTAGATGTAAAATACATCAGCCGCTCATCTCTGAACTTAACTGTTGAAACTGAATTTAACTGTTGAAACTGAACTTAACTGTCGAAACTGAACTTAACTGTCGAAACTGAATTTTGCTGTCGAAACTGAATTTTGCTGTCAAAACTGAACGCACTAGCAAGGTGAGGCTACACGTCGGTCGACTGACTTTTTCATCTCTGGTCAGTCGATTTTGCAGCCGTTGGATACGAAATCAAGGGCCTGCGGTTCATCTTCAACCTCCACCCCTCTGAGCCGCCAGCCACCACCGGCCAAACAGCAGCTCCCCGCCGCCCTGCCCGCCCCGAAAACACTCCCCACCACCAGTCCACCGCCACCCCGGCCATCCCTCTAGGCCCCCCGTGCCGAGCTTTTTCTCCGGCGATCCCCACGCCACCACCCCGCCACCGCCGGCGACCACCGCCCCCACCCTGAACCCTAAGATAGATAGTGGGGTACCTCTCCGGCGAGCTCTCCTCCCTGCTACGGCTGGTTCTTCCTTCACCCGGGCGAGCACCCCCCCTGAAAATCGACTGACCCAAAAGTCGATTCAGTCGACTGAAGGGTAGCTAAATCGGAGCAGCATCGCAAGTAAGAGCAAGAGCGAGAGCAGCAGTGCGAGCAAGAGCAATAGCAAGAGCAGACCAGGCAGGGGACCGAGAGCAAGAGCAGAGCAGCAGCGCGAGCGAGAGCTAAAGCAGCAGTGTGAGCGAGAGCTAAAGCAGCAACAACTCCTACTGATGTGGATGTCGCTGCCGAGGGAGGGACGCCATGGAGGAAGTGACCGGCGACGCCGCCGTGGATGGAGCCGCGCCGTGTCGGCTCAGGACCGAGCGCCGGCAGCAACCGTGAGATCGAATGAAGAAGAAAATGCGGTGATTAGTGTACAACCTCTTTGGTGGCGCCGATTAGGCCGCAGCTTCATCCGAGGAAACGGTGATGATGATGCTCTTCCGGTGGTGCAGGTGAAGACGGCGGTGTGGGAATGGAGGTGGCGCGAAAGACGAGGGGAACATCGGGGCAGCTCCTTGGAGGTGGAGGACGGGATGGCTGAACTGGCGGGATGATGAGATCGACGACGGATCCTCATCCGGTACGATGGATGAGGGACATCGAGGTGTTGCTCTGGACGACGTCGTCGGGGAAGAGGCTCCGGCTGGGTGGCGGATGGAGCAGGGTGTGGGGTTTCATCGCAGGTTTTCGCGGCCTCGGTGTACGAATGGGTGGGCGGATGGGATGGCAGTGGGGAACCATGGCTTAGAGATGCGCTTGTCCGAAATGTGGGGTAAGTTACGAAAGTACCCCCACCGATTTGAGGCGCTTCTTTCGGTTCAGGGGTACCACTGGCATTTCGCGTGTCGGGATTTCACAGGAGGTTGGCTATGGTGGAAAGATGATTTGAGTCGAAAGCAACTTGGGGAAGGCTAAAGATCAAAATTCTTGTGGTTGGATTGGAATATCTTGGTCTCAACACATGAGTAGGTGGTTCTCTCTTAGAAAATGAATGCGGGAAGTGTAGGCACATTCTGATGGCTCTCCTCACGAATGAAGAATGGGTGGAGGGGTATATATAGCCTCCACACAAAATCTAGCCATTACACACAGATTCCCAAACTCAGTGCGACCGAATCATAAAACTCGGTCAGACCGATTCAGGTCAAAATATGAACGTTAGAGTTTTCGATGGGACTGACATAGTCAACTCGGTGGGACCGATGTGTAGGGTTAGGGTAAAACCTCAACTCGGTTTGACAGATTACTCAAACTCGGTGAGACCGATTTTGGTAATGAGTAAACACAAGATTGGCCAAGCAAACTCGATGGGACCGACTGAACAACCTCGGTTAGACCGAAAATGTTACAATAAATCATAGAGAATTTGCAAGCCCATCTCGGTGAGACCGAGATCCCATCGGTGAGACCGAAGTGACTAGGGTTTGGAAGTGGCTGGATTAGATGAAAACTCGATGGCGCCGGATAGACAAAATCGGTGGGGCCGAGTTTAACATTTAGGTTTGGGACATATGTGGAAATGAGAAAGTGGTTGAGGGTTTTGGAGCATATCACTAAGCATTTTGAGCAAGTAAGCCATTAAGCAACACCTCATCCCCTTTTAATAGTATTGGCTTTCCTATGGACTCAATGTGATCTTGGATCACTAAAATGAAAATGTAGAGTCTTGAGCTTGTTACCAATATGTGTCCTTAGCATTTTGAAGGGTTCCACATCCTCTTGTCCATGTCCATGCCACTCTAATGTTGAAATCATCTAAAATATACTGGGTAGAAATATTATCCAACAAGAGATATGTTGACATAAATTACCAAAATCACCCAGGGAGCACTTGTGCTTTCAGTAAAGTACCCCGGCATGGTTGCATATGCTCCGAGTCATGCATGTACTATGACCCAGATGCTCTATGCCCCACATGTCGGCGAAAGGGAGCACGTGGAAATAGCCTAGGAGTACATATAGGAGGATAAATGCGTGAATAAAATATGTACTATGAAGCGTAGTTGCGGTTCAAAAAGGAGACCTAAAGTGATGACAGGTATAGGTCGCACCCACCCAACTAGTGGTACTAGACGTACGGCTACTTTTTCCCTAAAAAAGTGGTACGAGTGCTTGATAACCCACAAGTATAGGGGATCACAACAGTTTTTGAGGGTAGAGTATTCAACCCAAATTTATAGATTCGACACAAGGGGAGCCAAAGAATATTTGCAAGTATTAGCAGCTGAGTTGTCAATTCAACCACACCAGGAGATTAATTATCTACAACAAAGTGATTAGTAGCAAGCTAGTTTGATAGTTTTGATAATCGTGACAACAGCAATAGTAACGGTAACAGTGATAGCAGTATTTTTGTAGCAAGTGCAACAGTAATGATAGCAGTAGTAACTTAGCAAGAACAATATAGGATGGATTCGTAGGCATTGGATCGGTAATTTGTTGGATGATATTCATCATGTAACAGTCATAACCTAGGGCGATACGACACTAGCTCCAGTTCATAAATATAATGTAGGCATGTATTCCATAAATAGTCATACGTGCTTATGGAAAGAACTTGCATGACATCTTTTGTCCTTCCCTCCCGTGGCAGCGGGCTCCAATTGGAAAGCAAGGGATATTAAGCCCTCTTTTTAATAAACCAGAACAAAGCATTAACACACGATGAATACATGAACTCCTCAAACTATGGTCATCAGCATGACAGACGGGTGGTCCTCCCGGGTCCAGTTGACCGGGCGATGCGACTAGTGCATGTACTCGGGCACGGCCGGGATGACAGTGTTCACCTCCTACCGAAGCAGGCGCTCGCTATGCTTGTCGTTGCCCATGCTGGTGAAGACGACGTAGCAAACGTTCGGGTTGGGAAAGACGTCATCGTGCATGGCGCTGGCTGCCGGGGGTGGGGGCGGCGGCGGGGGTGGCTGCCCCGCACCCGGCGCTGGGGGAGGAGGCAGTGGGATGTTGCCCCTCATTATGCATTAGGTGATGGTGCACTGCCGGAGCATGTGCGTGGAGGGCCTAGCGCCGCTGTGGTGATTGCAGGGAGCATTGAGCATCTGCTTGAAGCTCATGTCGGGTTGCAAGGCGGTCTTGCTAGTTCGCTGACACCGGTCGCCGCCCTGCTCGGCCGGGGGCGCTTGCTCGGCCGCGGCGACGAGACGGTTGTCATAACGGGGAGTCGGCTGCTTGCCCTTACGCTTGATGTTCTACTGATGGTTCTGCTAGGGGCTGCTCTCGCCAGCCGGCTTGGAGGGCGGTGTCGACAACGCCTTGCCGGCGCCATCCACCACTACTTGGACCTTCATGGCAGCGTCGGTCGTGGCGTACTTGTTCGCCGTGGCCATGAGCGCGGCCATCGTGGTTGGTTCGGAGCGCAGAAGCTTGTGCTTGAGCAGGGTGCCGTCTCGGTACCCGTCAATGAAGTACTAGATGGCCTGGACCTCATGGACCCCCACATAGTTGTTCTGGAGTTCGGTCCAGCGCGTGAGGTATTGGCGGCCGATCTCCTCCGGCCCCTGCACGCACATGGCGAGTTGGCGAGGCTGACCAAGCCGCTTGTAGGCACCAATGAAGTTGCGCACAAACGCCTGCTCGAAGTCGAGCCAGGAGTTGATCCTGCCAGCCACGTCCGGGCTGAGCCCTGCAGCATGAGGGGCGCATAGCGCACGGCCAGGTGTCGGTTTCCACCCGCAATGCCGACGGCAGTGGTGTAGTCAATGAGCCACTCCTCCGGCTTGGCGGTACCGTTGTACTTGGGGGTGTCGCACGAGAGAGTGAACCCTTTGGTGAAGGGCTCGTCTCGAATGCGCGGGCTAAAGCGGCTTGGACTAACCGCATCGTCCTCCTCCAGCTAGAGGGAAAGAGCCAGCTGCTCGATGCGGTTGCGAGGATCGTTGTTGTTGATGTCGCGCGGGCCCAGCCGGCTGGCGACCAGACCGCGGGGAGCCGGCCCAGCTGAAGCCGGTCGGGTGTGACGTCCGAGTGACCAGGGAGCCTCTTGTCAGCGTCGGTTATCTTGAGCCAGCCCGCTGTCTTGGGTGTCGGCAGCGGTGAGGGCGCGACTCCGGGCCCTGGCGGACTGGCCCTGGTTGGGATGCGGAGAAGACATCGTGTTCAGCTCGGGGTCCTTGGAGCGGTGCGAGACAGACGCCGTGGGAGCCATCGGGGCGGAGTCGAGGCACTTCTGCTCCGCGTTCGTAACGGCGAGAAGCTCACGGATGCATTGCTGCCGCTGCTATAGTTCTTCGCCCTGCAGGAGTTCCAGGCCCTCTACAACCACCTCCGCGGCGTGCATGTTCTTAATGAGGGAGTCATAGACGGGCGGGATCACGCCCAGCACGCAACCGAGAGCTCCGGCCCGAGTGCGCCCCTCGGCGACCCAGCTAGGCTCGGCCGTGGCCGGCGTAAAACCATGCGCGACGTCGCGCTCCTGCTAGGCGCACTCCAGCCGGCACTGTGTTGCCGCAAGCATCATGGCCTCGTCCAGCAGGCGCACGTGCTCCTCGTCGAGCCGGGCCCTAGCCTAGGTGGCGTCAATGTCGGTGGCGATGGGGATCTTGAGGTTCTGCAGCGTCATGCGCAGTGGGTCCGCCCAGCTGGCACGAGCCGCTGCGGCCTTGGCTGCGGCAGCCTTGGCGCTGGGGGAGGTGGAGGTAGAGCCGGTGGTGAGCATCTCCACGCGGGTGCAAGGATCCGCCACGTCGCTGGGGACGGCGCAGCTGACGCGGACGGGGGAGTCAGTGACGTTGAGCACCCCGCTAGGGTACTCGTCGGGGATGAGCGCGACGGAGATGCGAAACGCGCCAAAGAGGACGATGGAGCCCGCGACGAAGCTGGCAGCATGGCGCCAGATGCGGGGACCACACTGTGCATGATGCACTCGCCGGAGCAGGTGAAGGTCCTCGTTTGGAACTTGACTCTGGCCGGCGCCGCGAGCGGCCCCACCGTGGGCGCCAACTGTCGTGGTGATCTCACGGCAGATGCCATGGGATGGCTAAAAGTGGAGGGAGACACAAGGGCACCAGTGGGTTTCAGAGGCCAGGTTGGCACGCGCTAGTGTGTGACATGAGACGTACCCTGGTTCGGGGCCCTCCATGGGAGGTAACACCCCTAGTCCTGCCAAATGAATGATAGGTGACAGGTTACAGAGTTGCTCCTGGAGCTGTTTGGGTGGAGAAGGAAGAGGGAATTGGTCCTCTGCTCTGCCTCGTACGTGTGTCTGGGTGTGTGTTCTAAGGATCGACCCTTGGCATGGAGGGGCACCGGGGGGGGGGGGGTGGGGTCTTATAGGCCGACCCCCCGGGGTTAAAATGTAATGTTACATGGGCGCGGGGCCCTGGTGTCAGCGTTTGGGAGCTGACAGTGGGGGCCGCCGGGCTTGCCGGGTCCGTCGGGTGCGGGGCGTACCGGGGCTGCCGGGCGCGGGTACGGCCGGCTGCTCGGTACTATGGCACGCCTCGCCAGGCGTCAGGGGGCTGTCAGCACCGCCCTACTACATGGTTACGCCGCTGAGACACCGCCCGCCCCGGGCGGGGGCATGGGATGCACTGTTGCCCTCCCACCGAGGCCGGCGTAAAGGGGGCGCATTGTAGCCATGCCCACTTATTGCTGGGAGTTGACTTCTTGTGACTGGCCGGCATGCGCCAGCCAGCTAGGCCGGATTGCGGCACCCGTCCGGCTCGCGCTGGGGAGCCAGCGGAGTGGCCTTCCGGGTTTGAGGGGTTTGGCCTGCCCCGATGTTTCAAAAAGGGATCCGGGTTCCGTTGCCTGCCCGGGGGCCATCCCCCCGACACCACTCAAATTCCTCTCCTACCACATAGCCAAATCTGCGAGAGAGTGTTTGGGTGTCGAGGAGACTATCTTTTGGAGCATAAGAGCAAGGAGTTCATCAACAACAACATCTATTATCTTTTGAAGAGTTGTGTCTCCTAGATTGGTTAGGTGTCACTTGGGAGCCTTCAACAATTATGGAGTGAACCAATGAGTTTGTAAGGGCATGGAGCGCCCACTTTGTGAAGATCCATCCCAAGTGAGGCTAGTCCTTCATGGGTGTAAGTCATGGTGGCACAAACAAGGTTGCTTCTTCGTGGACCCTTCATGGGTGGAGCCCTCCGTGGACTCCTGCTGCCGTAACCCTCAGTAGGTTGAAGTTTCCATCAACATAGACATACGATAGCACCACCTACCGAAACCACAACAAAAATCACCGTATCTTCATTGCATTTGATTATCTCCAAATCCTTCCTTTGCTTTCATGTGCAAAGTCTTTACTTTTCGGTCCTACTCTATTAGACTTGCATGTGTAGGGTGTTAGTAGATTTGCCAGAATTGCTAAAATTTGTCAATAACTAAAATTAGGAAAAGGCTAGGTTTTTGTCAAGTAGTCTAATCACTTCGCTCTAGACCTACTTCGATCCTACAAACACGCAAGTGAAGACCATGCCTGCACAAGCAAGCAGCCAAGCCACAACAAAAGTTGGTCGCCACGAAAGCCTCCGGACGGTGAAGGCCCTCATTGCACACACGGCAAAGATTGACAAGAAAGGAAGGTGCACCGCCAAAATTAAATTTGGGACACTCAGGCAGTCTATACCGTTTTCTTGCTCCTTTGTCCTCCCCTATAGCGGCAGAATCAACTAGCAAGCATGCTTGCCATTATCGTTGGATCTGATGGTCTAACACCCTCCGCCCCTCGTGACAACTGCCCAACAGTGCAGCACTACGGCGCCTGAGCGGAGGATCATCATGTTAAGACACAGAAGGTCATTGTTGCCGGCCGACGCCCGCGTACCTGCAGACGGGATCACAACCACCGGCGTCGACCATATCCTTTGCCTCAAACCACTGCATGTAGACCGCATCTCGTCGGGGAAGGCTACCAGAGTGGAGACCTCCCGACCACCACCTTCATCGACCAATGCATGGGCTTAGCCCGATAACTAGTCTAGTGGCGCCGAGGGGAAGAAGGAAACTTGGAGGGTGCAACGAGATGTCTTTTTCCTATCGGTACATATTGACTACTCTCAAGAAAATCCTTACAAAATGTTTGTCAATTCCCAATGTAACATGTCAATGAGTAAAAGTTGATAAAGTGATTCCTCAAGCTCACGAAGTCCATTATTACTCTCATCTTGAACAAAGCCATAGGTCCATCTTTATCATAATTTGGTGCTTATTTAAGTAAGAAACAATTTGCTAGCTAGACATTACAAAATCATGAAAATCTTACATGCCTCCTTTTGATAGAATTTATATGGGCAACTTGATGAGAATAAATGAATTACATAAGACATAGATCAACAATTTTAGAAACCTTACTACAACGTTGCATATACATGCACATTCTATTGGAGACTGGAGACTATAGTCATGAAGTTGCAAGACTGACAAAATCACCACAAAACCTCGTGGTTGATCTCTAGAAAGATGACGCTACAACCACCTTCCAGCCATCCAATTATTGTCAACCGTTTTTTTCTTAATGGACCTACTATTTATATAGAACTCCAAGGAAACTAAAAAACTAGTCACGGGGAATACTTTGAGCAATCTACTAAGCCCGGGTTAGACCAATGACAAATTGATGTATACTCATTGTACATGAAAATTTGTGTTGACATTCCCTTATGCGTAGGCGGCTAGGGTAAAGTTCTCCTCCCTTCCAAGCTCCACCGATCAGTATATGCCCCCCCCCCCTTTCCGGTGCATGTCGCTCCAGTGATTGGTGGCAGGGAAGAGAATCCGGTGCCTCGGCTTAATCCCTATAGGGGCGACACTTGGACGGATGGCGACACTTCATCTTCAAGTAGGTCAGGTTTCCATCCTTCTCAAATTCATCCCTCGGGACGGAGTTGAAGGAGTTCCGACGTAGATTCATGTCGTCTTCTTCGATGATGAGGTTAGGGTTTTTCGTCCTGCGTGCACAACGTCCAGATCCGGTGAATTTTTATAATAGATCTGAATCTTTCTGAGAAAAATTGAAAAAAATATGGTTTTCCTTTTTAAGGGCAGATGGAAAACCGTGTTGAGTTGGGTGCAACACGAAATGTGCACCGGAATATTTACCAGCCACCGACCGAAGCTTACCCGTGTTGGATTTGGTCCAAAATGAAGGAAACGGTTTCTTTTCCTCTAATAATGTTCTGTTCCAATCTGGCTTTGGCTCCGCCCACCCACTGCCCTCCCTCCTCCTCCTCCCACTGTTCCCCCTAGAAGCGACCCGAACGAACCCGACCGGCGACGCCTCCACCACCACCGAGGCCTCCACCACGTATTCCCCACAGATTTCTGCAGGAAATCCATCCAATTTGCGCCCTCTCCTTTCCGCCCGGTCCAATTCGCGTGCAAGTTTTGGGGGAAAACAGCGATTTTCTCGCCTTTCGCTTTACCCCCTTTCCCTTTTGACCCCGCGCGGTTCTTCTTTTTACGGGTGCCGCCGATCGGAAAGGCGCGGTCTTCTTCGTGGATTTCGGCTCCGGATTTGATCTGGTAAGGTTCGGTTGTACCCTCATCATTCTCGCGCGATGCGTGGATTTCCTTCTTTCGATGTTTCTTACGGTGTTTGATTTGATCAGGTTGATGAATGATGGATTTGCGGGACTTCTTTAGCGCGGTTTGATCGGGGGCTTGTTCGGCCAATCCGTTATGATTAAGCAAATCCTGGGCAGGTTACCCAAGAAGCCGGCCAAGTCCGGGGAGAAGGATTTCGCCGGAGCCGGCTCGTCGTCCCTGTCAAGCCCGACGGCGGATGCAAGAACCACCACAGATTTGACCATGTCTAGTAGGATTGGCAATCCGAACAATTATGTCACGAATCCTGGGCAGAGTTACAGCAACAGGAACGCTGGTGTTGGTGTGGGTGCCAGCAATGGTTTCATGGCCCCGCCTGTGTATGAGGCGCTCCCGAGCTTCCGGGAGGTGCCGCCTTCCGAGAAACCTGCCCTGTTCCTCAGGAAGCTCTCCATGTGTTGCGTGGTGTTCGACTTCTCGGACCCCACCAAGGACGTGAAAGAGAAGGAGGTCAAGAGGCAAACATTGCTTGAGCTGGTGGATTATGTCACCTCTGCCACCGGGAAATTCCCAGAGTCTGTCGTGCAAGAGGTCGTCAACATGGTATCCACAAACTTGTTCCGGGGCCCGAACCCCGCCCCAAAGGAGAACAAGGTAATCGAGTCATTTGATTTGGAGGAGGAAGAGCCTGTCATGGACCCGGCATGGCCTCACCTGCAGATTGTCTTCGAACTGTTCTTAAGATTTGTTCAGTCTCCAGAGACAGATGCTAAGATGGCCAAGAGATATGTCGATCAGGGTTTCATTCTCAGGCTGCTAGATCTCTTTGACTCAGAGGATCCTAGGGAAAGGGAGTATTTGAAGACAATACTTCACAGGATATATGGGAAGTTCATGGTGCACCGTCCATTCATCAGGAAGGCAATTAACAATATATTCTACAGGTTTATATTTGAGACAGAAAAGCATTATGGGATTGCAGAGCTGTTAGAGATTCTGGGCAGTATAATCAATGGTTTTGCTTTGCCACTCAAGGAAGAGCACAAATCGTTTCTAGTCCGCGCGCTGATTCCACTCCACAAACCAAAATGCGTTAGCATGTACCATCAGCAACTGTCATACTGTGTCACCCAGTTCGTTGAGAAAGATTGCAAGCTTGCTGATACTGTTATAAGGGGTCTACTTAAGTATTGGCCAATCACAAATAGCTCAAAGGAGGTGATGTTTTTGGGTGAGTTAGAGGAAGTATTGGAAGCTACTCAGTCAGCAGAATTCCAGAGATGTATGGTGCCACTTTTCCGACAGATTGCCCGCTGTTTAAACAGCTCTCACTTTCAGGTAAAATGGAATTGCAGAGTGCCAACCAAACCATACACATATGATACATGTTAATAGTTCATGGAAGTTCTCGTCCTTAAAACTGTTAAGTTTTGCGATAGTCTTTGCTCGTCGCATGATTTTCTAGAACTTATTAATGCAAGTGAACTAACATCTCGCAAACAATAGGTATATAGTGCAGATTGGTCCTGTTCATGTTGAAATATGAATAGTCATGTTAGCCGTTTCCTGGTAACTTTAATTATTTCATCATTAATTCCTTGCAAACAGGATCGTTTTAAGCTGCTGATTTTAACATGGCCTTGATAATAACTGTTGTTTTGCTACTTCAAATTTATCTAAGCCTTGAAATTATCAAGAGCTATCTTTATCTGGGGAGGTTGAGGTTGAATAATGGTTCAGTTTGGATTGCAAGAGTTCAGGCTTGCTGAAGCAATCCATGCCATGTCTGCCTTATGAACATCAGTACCAAAAAAATGTGTGATACCTATGTTATTAGGAAGCCAACTTGGTTATATACCCTGCTATGCAACTCTCACCGACAAATATTGAATCTAGATAAGTTCTGCTTTGTATTAACAACTAACTCTGCCATATTGAATTATCATTTATGTGTGTTCATCATTTTAGTAACACTACAAGCGTTAAATCATTTTCAGATCGGATGCACCTATGCATAACAGAACCTAGATGTGCTTAGTTCCACAGCTTTCTAGTGTACCCATTTACACATTATTTCCTAGAGATATGATCAGTTTTACTTATCAGTTATCTCTGTTTGCTACTTCACCGGCGTAGAGCAGTCAAAACTGTATGGTCCCTTATGGATCATGTAGATTCGTGATATATATGTATCCTTTGTTATGGGTGCGACAGCAGAAGAAACTGCCCTATCCACTTTTCCTGCATTGAGAATTGCCTTTAAGTACATATCTGTGTTTATTCTATCCTTTGATCACTAAGTTAGCATTCTGAGCACATGTGATTTAATATTATGTACAAAATGGGTTGATTCTACATTCATAAACAAGCTGATTTCCTCTGTTCCCAACACAATACATCCTTGAATTACCATACCTACTGTTCACTTTCTGTTGAGGCCTGAAAGGTAGACTTCTTTATTATTATTTAGTTGTTTAGTGTGTGTGTGTTTGTGTGTGTGTGTGTGTGTGTGTGTGTGTGTGTGTGTGTGTGTGTGCGTGCGTGTGTGTGTCATTGTATGCGTTTTCAGGTGGCATTCAAGAATAATAGTCTGTACTTAGTATTTTACCTAATGATACGAAATGCAGTGATATTCCAGCAGTAGGATGAACCAAGCTATTTAGTATGTAGTAATGATGCATCTACTCCTCTTATGTTCTGCAGGTGGCAGAGAGAGCTCTGTTTCTGTGGAACAACGATCATATTGAGGGTTTGATCAAACAAAACAGCAAGGTGTTACTGCCCATAATCCTTCCTTCCTTAGAACGAAATACAAAAGGTCATTGGAATCAGGCAGTGCAAAGCTTGAGTCTTAATGTTCGCAAAATATTCTTGGACCATGACCCTGTACTCTTTGAGGGGTGCCTGAAGAAGTTTCAGGACGATGAAGCTCAAGAAGGTGCGGTGCGATCAAAACGTGAGGCCACATGGAAGCGCCTAGAGGAAATTGCCTTGTCACATCCACAAGGAGGGAGGCCACAGGAAATGGCTCATCAGCAGAGTTCTTCTACCTAACCTCCTGGCTGACCTGCATATGGGCCGCTCTTTCTCAGGATCAAGTTGAACCGCTGACATGAATGCTCATGGACGACTGCTTGCCTCTTGGTACTTGTTCCTGAACATCCTACAGGCTGACATGTAAATACGACCTAGATGATGGACCGTGAAGCTTTAGTGCTGCTCTTGTGTTCTGTCGGTTGCGAGATCATGAATTCAGTTTCATCGTCGAGGGGCGAAGTAAGGGAGGCAAATTTCCCGTCCTGGCTTATATAAGGTGCATGTGCTGCAACAGGTCCGTGTGCAGCCTGCAGCTCAAGGAATAGGTCGAGTGGCACTCGCACTTGCTTGCCGGTGCTGATTTTGCTGAACTGTAATGCGTATGTATGAACAACTTCTAGTCTTTTGTCTTTGTAATATGTACTGGTGTACATTTGTTTGCTTCAGTAGACGTATACACAAATCTGGAAGCAGGCAGAGGTTTTCTTTACTTTTCAAAAACAAGCTTCTAGTAAATGGCTTGCATTATGAGATCATCCTTGGATGAAATGCATTGAAATCATAAAAATAACCAAATACCAAATATGTCACTTATAGCTTATCAAATTGATCAAATGATTGTTGTGAAAATTTGTGCGGTTTGATAAAAATGAAGACGACAAATGTCATGATGCTGATGACCAAAGACACCTATAGCTGAACTGAAGATGTTGTAGGTTTCATCAGGGGCAGTTGAAGATGAGATATTGGAGGAAACCAAATCTTGTGGCATGATAGCTGAAGATTTGGTTCCCTCCAAATCTCACATTCAATTTCCATGGTTAGGCTTCTTGAGATAAGAAGTTCAGAGGTTTTCATCCAACTATCACTTGTTGTAGCTAACATTCAGTGTCTTGTCTGACGTATGAACATAAGATATTGGAGGAAACCAAATCTTGTCACACCCGGCAGCAAGATTTGGTCCCATCCAACACTCAAATTCATCTGCCAAAATTCTCCAAGCTGTGATGGCCCTGACCAGACAGCTCAGAAGATAAGATGTTGGAGAAAACTGAACTCGTGAAGAAACATGGAAGGAGAGTTCAGTTTCCTACAACTCTTACTTTCAGAGCAAACTAAATACAGTAAAATCATATGCTTTGCCCTGAGTATTTCAGACTTGCGGCTGGGCCTTTTATAGACGCTTCAGATCAACATCGAGCTCCTGCTCTGATCCGTTCTTTCCTTCTCCAGCACGAGCTGTGCATGCTCTGCAAACGGTTCCTGAAAAGCGGTTCTGCTTTCCAACAAACTCTGACCAGGATGATCGATCCTTTGCTTGATATGCTCTTGCATTTCAGGTACCTGCAAAACAGGTATTTCATGAATCAAGTATGCTGAATTATGAGTGCTTAGAGCATCTCCAGCCGTTCAGCCCCCCCGGACGCAGATAAAGAGTGGTCTGGGGACGAGCCAGCGCTAGATCGGCCCCTGGGGTTCGTTTCGCTCCCAATCACAGGCACACGGTCGCCGCGGGTTCGGCGAAGTACGTTTCAATTTTTTTGCAAACTCGGCGACTTTTGCATGAACTCGGTCATATTTCATCGAAATTTGTACAAAAACTTGAAAACATGCATGAACTACGCCTAATAACTTAAAAAACGAACTAAAAAGCCTAGCCGCTGTCGCCGCCGCCGCCGCCGTCTACATGCCGAGAAGCCTGTAGAAGCGGGTGTGGTCGCCGCCACCGTCGTCATCATCATCGCGTGCCCTGCTGCAGCCCTCGCCGGGGTCGCCGACATGCTTGATGGCCCGGCCTCGCCCTCGTCGTCGCTGTCGATGACGATAACGCCGCCCTCCTCGGGGCAGGGATGCTCCTCTGTGCGGCGACGGGCCTCGGCGCGGCTACGGGCCTGGGTCTCCAGATACGCCCGACGCTGGCGGCGCATCTGCTCACAGACATAGTCCTCCTTCGTCCATTTGAGGGCGGACTCGTCGTCGGGGGCCATCATGGCGGCGTGCTCCGGCTTCACGGGGAGCATGTCCGGCTCGGGCTTCGGCCAGACCAGGCGGAGGGAGCGCCTCGTCGGTGCCGTCGCCGGCGAGGGCTCGTTGATGACAAGGGCGCCGCTGCGAACGCGACGCCCGAGCGGTGTCCCCTCCGGCTCGGGCTTGACGGGGCGGAGGGCCAGCGAGCCGGAGCCCGACGAAGAGGACGACCCTGGCTCCATTCGCCGCGGCATCGAGGAACTGCCGCGGCGGCGAGAGAACGAGGGTCGCGTCGGGTACTCCAGCCGCGGCATATTGCCGGTCTCGATGTGGTCGAGGACGGCGTCGAGTGTGCGGCCGGGGACGCCCCACCACTCGCGCCGTCCTTCGGAGTTGAGGCGGCCGCGGGGGATGATGCCATTGACGGAGGCGATCTGCTCCTCGCGGCGGCGCTCGGAGTACAGCGTCCACAGTGTTTCGCTGTCGGGCGCGTACCTCAGCTCGTTCCACTGCTCCTTCGTCGGCGAGGAGCGGATGCGGGCGATCTCCGCCCGCCGTGCCGCCCCTTCGGGCACCGGCGGCACCGGGACGCCGGCGGCGCTCAGTCTCCACGAACCCGGCACGCGCATGTCGAGGGGCGCTGGGTACTCGGCCTCGTATAAAAGGCGCACCTCTGGCTCCTGGAGGTGTCGGCGGTCGAAGCCGTTCGCCGCTGCGCCGTCGCCTGGGTATCTCTCCGCCATGGTTTCGCTCGTCGGCGGGCAGGGGAGTGGTGGGGGAGCTCGCCGGCGCGGAGAAGGCTTTTTCGCGGGAGGGAGAGGGGGAGGCTGTCGCGCTCACCGGCGGGGAGGGGGCGCCTTTTATAGCCGAAGCGGGGTGGCGGGGGGCGGCATGTGGGCGGACGCGTGGCGCATGCGGGCGGGACGCGCGTCGGCGACGTCTTCACTGCGCCGCCCGTGAGGCATCAATGGAGGCTGGCCGGCGCGGCAGCGCGGCAGTTTTCGCATTGATTTCCGCGGGAACCGAGGCGATGAAGTCGACGAAGCGGCCGTCTCGCTGACTGTTTCGCGCCAAAAAACTCGCCCCGACGCCCCCGGGCGCCCCCAACGCGTCGGGTTCGGCCTGCATCCGCCGGCGCTGATTTCGGCCCAAGCCGGCGACTGGGGGCACGACTGGGCGTTTTTTCGGCGCCGGTGCAAAAAAATCGCCTGAGGAGGCAGTTCTGGGGCGCGGCTGGAGATGCTTTTACTTGATATACTAAAACACAGACAGATGTTGAGTAACACATCTCGCAAAAATAAAATATAAAAAATAAAATGTTGAATTACCACCACAGCACCATCTGATCTGATGCCCTATTAAAACACACAGGGAACGCAGGACAGATAGTCCTATTGCATGCACGGCGAGCAAGTGATCCTCTAAATCTTTCTCATTTATCATATGCTGCCACAGATTTCAGACTAGGTGAGGTGAAGAAATTTTGAGCCCTACAACCCATGTGTCTTACTCGTACATTGTACTAGTACAAGGGAAAAGGTAAGCAAGTTGCAGGAACATCTCAGTACAGTCAATAAAGTACCATTGCTAGGACAATAAGTATTTATCTTTTTATAATAGCCTTTTGGCATGGAATCGTTCAACATTGGCTGGCTTTGGTTGCGGGTTTTCAGGGTTGGCAAGATCATACTAGTAGTACTAAACGTTGTTAATGAGAGCCCTTAACCATGCTCCCCAACAAGGGCTAAAGCAGAGTTTTAATATGGTGACCCTTTTCAGGACCACATTTTACTTGCTTTGCCCTTTTTCTGGGCAAGATCATACTAGTAGCTGGGTCTTCTTGCTTTATATATTCCTCATCATTCTCTGATGAACAGTACTAGTATAACTTTCATAATGCAAACACTCAAGAATCTGCATATGTATATTCCTTTTTATTTTACAGCAAAGTACTCCCTCCATCCGGAATTAAGTATCGCTGAAATGAGTGGATCTAGATGTGTTTAGAGCATCTTCAATAGATGATGTAGATGCAAAAGTAACATATTTTTTACATCACGAAAGGCACAAAAACACTGCTTCAGCGGACGATGTAGATGCAAAAAAGAAAAAATTACTCGAGATCTGCTCCTGATATAAAATAGGGCACCAAGTGATGGCAAATTTTGCATCACTTGGGCCACTCCAGCAAAATGCGTGCAGCCCCAACTGCTCCGCGAAACCTTCCCGCCGCGCCCCCACATACCCCATGGACGCCTCCTCGGACCTGGCGGCCGTCAATGCCGCTCTGACGCGCCTCACCATGGCCGCCCCCGCGGTGAAGTAAATTTTACATTATTTGTTGGAGTTGGAGGTTTTTTTGGTGATGTCAATTTTATATCATTTGGAGTTGAAGGTTTTTTATGATGTAAAAATCCATTTTTTGGTGTTGTAAATTTTACTCGAAGAGCAATTTGATGATGTATTCTACATCATCTATTGGAGATGCTCTTACATACACTTCTTTCAGTGACAGTCAATTCCAAACGGAGGTTGTACATACTTTGTTTTTGGTTAACTTTGTGAGTTATAATAAGGCATTTCAATTTGAGTTACTAATCTTACTATCAAGAGCTGGGATATTGACATGAATGCTAATTCTTGAGAGTGAATGAAATTAAATGGAATTACTTTTTTCTTTTATTTTTTTGTCCAGGAAAAGGACAAGTCTATCACATGTGAAGTAATGAAATAATGCCAAAACATATCAATCAAGATTCAAGTAGGACCCTGATGATGGTCCTAAGAAGTTTTTTCGTGACCACCAAGGCACCAACCCTAAACACATATGGCACAAGTTTACACCGTCAAAACGTTGCCCTCGTTTAGCAAATCAAGCATGACAATTTCGCTTGCTCTCACAAGAGAAAACCCAGAGAAAATCATCCATTGATAAATATCCATTTTTTTTGGCATTTTTTTTAAAAGGGGGACTCCCCGGCCTCTGCATCAGAACGATGCATACGGCCACCTTAATAAATAAGCAAATAGGTTTAACAAGGTCTTAAAGTTTGAAACGAAAGAAACGGCGAGCTCATAAAGAGCCACAATGCTAAAAACAAAAAAAGCCAAAAGGCCACAACCGGCTGGCAAAACAAAGATAGAGAAACTAATTGCCTATCCTATTACATGACCGCCAAGCAAACCGGTTGAAGATATCCTGTGCTACCATCTCCCACCGGATAGATCCAGTAACCAAACGCTCCCTGGCCTTCGTCGGAGTGAGTAACGACCACATACGAATCAACGTTGTGGCACGGAAGATAACCTGCAAAAAATGAAAATTTGTTGTTCTGTTAAAAACCAAATCATTTCTGCAGTTCCAAATTGCCCACAATAAAGCACATACTCCTATGCGAATGTGTCTAGCTGTTTCGGACTCTATCCCAGAAAGCCACGTAACGTGCTGACAGAATTCGAGGAGTAATGTTAAAGGCAATGTGCACCGTCCGCCACAACACTTTGGCCAACGGGCAATCAAGGAACAGGTGTTTGATAGTTTCATCCCTATCACAAAAACTACACCTAGTAGATCCTGTCCAGTTGCGCTTTATCAAGTTATCCTTTGTTAGTATGACTTGTTTATGTACGAACACATAAACACCTTAATTTTCAAAGGAACTTTGACTTTCCAAACATTTTCGGAACTAGGAATGGCGCTAGAGTTAATAACATCGATATACATCGATTTAACTGAGAACTCTCCAGACCTAATGAGCTTCCAGCACAACTGATCGGGCTGATGAGACAGCTGCACCTCCATTAATCTCCTCACTAAGTGAAGCCACGCTTCCCAATGATTGCCGGCAAGCGTTCTCCTAAAGTGAATATTAAGGGGGATGGACTGAAGTATTGTTGCAATATAAGCATCACGTCGTTGAACAATACTATACAGAGACAGGTACTGAAGCGCCAGTGGCGTGTCCCCAAGCCATGTATCCTCCCAGAAACGTGTGGTAGTACCATTGCCAATAATAAACTTTGTCCTATTGAAAAAGGCTGATTTGACTCTCATGAGCCCCTTCCAGAAAGGCGAGTCCGTCGGTCTCACAGTCACCTGGGACAAAGTTTTGGACTGCAGATACTTAATGCGAAGAATCTGCGCCCGTGTGGCATCAGTCTCAACTGATAACTTATATAGCCATTTGTTGAGAAGGCATCTATTCTTGACTTTAAGATTTTCAATACCAAGACCCCCTTGGTCTTTTGGTCGACAAATGATATCCCATTTGGCAAGTCTGTATTTTATTTTTAGTTCATCACTTTGCTAGAAGAATCGGGATCGATAGAAGTCCAGTCTCTTCCTAACACCAACTGGGACTTCGTAGAAAGACAAGAGAAACATAGGCATACTCGTGAGCACCGAATTAATAAGAATCAAACAACCTCTGTATGACATGAGCTTGCCCTTCCAGCAACTCGGTTTCTTCTCAAATCGATCCTCGATGCACTTCCATTCTCTGTTTGTCAGCTTACGATGGTGAATGGGTATACCTAGGTACGTGAAAGGTAACGACCCCAATTCACACCCAAACAATTGCCTATACGCCTCTTGTTCTTTGTTGGCTCTACCAAAACAGAACAATTCGCTTTTGTGAAAGTTAATCTTCAACCCGGTCAATTGTTCAAATAAGCATAACACCAGCTGTTGGGGATATGACTATTTGTGTAAGCCACCCAGGAGGGGGCGGGTTACGCAAAGAGTACTCATCAGAGGAAGCCCAAGACCAATCATGAAGATGGCGGTTCAATAAAGAGCTTAAAGCCCACGGGCGGCTTAAGCCCATTGTAGTAAACCGCCATGATGGCATGACTTGTAACGTAAGGTAGATTTAACTGGTCACCGAGCCGGACTCTGTTTATAAGCCGACCGGGACTCTGTAAGCCGCAGGTGTCAACCCGTGTATATAAGGGGACGACCTGCGGGCGACTTAGGGCAAGAAACAACTCATCGAGAACCGGGCATAGCGTGTCTCGCTCCCTGGTTATCGAACATCAATACCAACCCAACTAGACGTAGGCCTTACCTTCACCGTAAGGGGCCGAACTAGTATAAACTCTCTCGTGTCCCTTGTCCCGATTTAACCCCTTCAAGCTTCCTAGTTGCGATGGCTCCACAACTAAGTCCTTTCACGAGGACATCTGACATGACTATTCCACGACAGTTGGCACCCACCGTGGGGCTAGCGCACGGTGGATTTGAGTTCTTGAAGGGCAACTTCGAAGGGCTCAAGGGGTACGTAGTGGGCCGGATGACCAAGAGTCGTCGCAGCAAGATCTACATCGACGATGAAGGCTGGGGTCCCGACGCCGGCTCAATTGAGTACGGATACCGGGTCCCCTTCGGTGGAATCCACGTCTTCATCGGCCGGATCGGTGAGCCGGGCCCTAAGCCGGACAACTACACCGACCTCGTCGAGATGGCTCAGCGTGCGAGGAAGACCCGGACTCAGCCGATCATGAGGCGTGCCTTCGTGGGCTGCGTCCATGGAGAGCAACTTCCTGGATCTGAAGATGGGGGTGAGACGGCCGTCCTTTCAGACGGTGATTCGTCCGCCGGCTCAAGAGATTCGTTGTATCAGGTACAAGACGGTGCGCTCGGGTGCTGTTCCGATGGCATCAGTATTCCGGACCCCGATGAGCCGCCAAGATGGGCCGGAATCTTCATGGCTGGAACTCAGCCCGGTTCAAATTCTACAGCAGCAGCAGCGATCACGTCCGGATCAGGAGCAGTCGGGGCAGGCAGCCCCGTGCGCCCACCGGCTCAGGTGCTGATGGATCTCATGGACAAGCTTACGACCCTGATAACCGCCACGGTTATTCCTGTAGATAAAGATGAGCATGACGCGGTGGTAGCGCAAGTGCGTGAGGAGATAGCTCAGGCCAAGGAGGCTTTGGCAGCTGAGGATACTAGACTAGCTGCGGAGCAGGTGGCTCTCGACGTCCGGGCACAGCGCTTGCAGTCAGAAGCTTACCAGCTCACGATGAGCTTAAATGCATCCAATGAGGTGATGAGGAGGAGGCATCAGAAAACGCAGTCTCGTTTACCGCCGAATTACGACCCCCGGGTTCTCTTTGCTACACCCGGAGCCGGCCCTAGTAACCCGCCAGAGGCCGATCGGCTTATGACAGCCGGAACAGGAGGACCGGCTCAGCCTAGGGATATGGTGCCGCCTCACATAAGCATGCCGTCGCCGCGTTATGTGCCGATTCCACCGGGTCACTTTCCAAACCCCATGGAGAACTTGATCGCAGCCTCAGCGTGTTTAGCGGCTCTTCCCATGGAAGGTGATGACCCGGCGGCAGTGGAGACCCGGAGGGTCAGAGAGCTCCTCCAGACAGCCCTGGCTCAACAGGAGACCTATTCTTACAGCCGGGACATGATTCATTCAACTCCCCCGCCCTGGGTAGCACCGCCTCGCCAGAACCGGAGCCCGAGTTACAGCAGACGCATGGAGTCGGAAGCTTTGTCAAGCAATGCCCAACGACGTAACCAGCCCCGGGCTATAATCTGGCGCAGGACCAAGTACATCAGGAGAATGATCACCCGGAGTATCCAATGACATCTGTTGAGGCGGGAGTAGCCACTAGAACCGGCGGAGTTCCT
Source organism: Triticum timopheevii (assembly GCA_963921465.1). Classification (NCBI taxonomy): domain Eukaryota; kingdom Viridiplantae; phylum Streptophyta; class Magnoliopsida; order Poales; family Poaceae; genus Triticum; species Triticum timopheevii. The sequence continues at coordinate 422,232,974 of OY997274.1, forward strand.
TGCCTAGTGCCGGCTCTGCGCGATGTACGTCTGCCCAAGGACTTCAAGGGACCTCGAAAGGTACCAAATTACACGGCCGATTTACAACCCGGGGCATGGATCGAGAGTTATGAGATGGCCATGGAGCTGCTAGAGGTCAGTGACGCGGTGATGGCTAAGTATTTCACCATGATGTTGGATGGAACAGCCCGGTCTTGGCTAAAGGGCTTACCGCCCAATTCCATCGGTTCATGGGGCGAGTTAAAGGCCCGGTTCATCCAGAACTTCAAGGACACCTATAAGCAGTCTATGTCGATTGTGGACTTGACGGATTGCAAGCAAGAGGAAGGTGAATCAACCACCCACTGGGTACGCCGGGTCAAGGAGATAATTCACTCCTCTGATAAGATGGACGCCGGCTCTGCAGTTCTTGTGCTGGAGAAAAATTGATGTTTTGAGCCACTAAGGCAGAAACTGGGGCGCCTTAAGCGTGACCTCATAGATATGGGTACGCTGATGGCGGCTTTAGTCAAATACGCCGATTCTGACAGTACCAAGGATCCCGCGTCTGACGATGAGAAGACAGGGAAGGGAAAAGGAACGGCAATGGAAAGGGTCAGCAGCATAACCCGGGGAATCAAGGCGGCAATAAGCATAAGGCGGACGGTAACCCGGAGTTCGTGGCCAACGCCAACGTACGGGGTAACAATCTGAGACGTAAGGGTAAACCACCTCGTTCCGGCGGGTCAGGCCCATCTCTAGAGCAATTACTCAATGAGTCCTGCCCGAGACACGGCACCAGGAAGCGGCCTGCCACACATCTATGGAAGGACTGCGCGATCATGAAAGCGTTTAAAAATTCCAACACCTTCGATGGCGGTCATGGATCTGGTGGCGGCTCAGGGGCCGGCGGCTTTCATGGCCCGAGCGGCGGTTCAAATTCCGGCTTTCAGGGGCATCCAGGTGGTAACAATTAGCAACAGTCTGGTCAAAGTGGACAGCAGCAGCAGCAGTCAGGCTATCAAAGACATCCGAAGCAGTTGAGTGGTGGACAATATCATGTGTTTACCACTAGCTAGTGCAAACGTGACCAGAAGGTTCATAAGAGGGATGTGAATTCTGTTGAGCCGGCAATTCCTCGTTATCTAAGGTGGTCAGAGCAGCCCATCATATGGAGTAGGGAGGATCATCCTCCACGGGTCGATAACCCGGGTCAGTTGGCTTTGGTAGTGGCGCCTCAGGTTGGTGGGTATAAGTTCACCAAGGTGCTCATGGATGGGGGTAGTAGCATCAACATCCTCTACTACGAGACCTTTCAGCGCATGGGATTGACTGATAAAAATCTGAGAACATCCAACACTGTTTTCCATGGAGTTGTCCCTGGTAAGTCAGCTTACCCAGTTGGCAGAATTGAGCTGGAGGTGGCCTTTGGAGACGAACATGACTCCAGAGCTGAGAAATTGATGTTTGAGGTGGTCAAGATCAAGAGTCCATACCACGCTCTGTTTGGACGGCCGGCTTATGCTAAGTTTATGGCCCGGCCATGCTACATTTATTTACAGCTCAAGATGCCAGGTTACAAGGGCACCATCACTGTACATGGCAGTCGTAAGGTAGCATTGGAGTGTGAAGAAGGTGACGCGTCTTATGCTGAGTCGGCCTGCGCAGCAGAGGAGCTCAAATTTTATCAAGATAATGTTGACCCGGCGGATATGACAGCCCTGAAGAAGCCAACTACAGAGCACGACCCGACGTTGAAGTTTAAATCGGCAGCTGAGACAAAGCTTGTTGATTTCACCCCGGGTGACTCTTCTAAACAGTTTAGCATCAGCAGCAACTTGGATCCCAAATAGGAAGGCGTGCTCATCGAGTTCATTCGTGAGAACCGGGACATCTTTGCATGGAAACCTTCTGACATGCCGGGTGTACCGAGGGAACTCACACTCTCAATATTGATCCAAAGTATAAGCCGGTCAGGCAGTTTCTTCATCGTTTTAATGAAGAACGACGGAAAGCTATTGGGGAAGAAGTCACCCGGCTCTTAGCAGCCAGATTTATCATTGAAGTTTTTCATCCGGAGTGGTTGGCTAACCCGATGCTCGTCCTCAAGAAGAATGGCACCTGGCGGATGTGTGTGGACTACACAGACTTAAACAAGGCTTGTCCAGCTGACCCTTTTGCTCTTCCTCGTATTGATAATTATTGATGCTACGGCGGGTTGTGAGCGTTTGAGTTTTTTGGATGCTTACTCTAGTTATCATCAGATTAAGATGGCAGTTAAGGACCAGGAGAAGACGGCTTTCATCACTCCGTTTGGAGCCTTCTGCTATGTATCTATGCCATTTGGGCTCAAGAGTGTCCAGGCAACTTATCAGCGGTGTGTGCAGAAATGTTTGCACGACCAAATTGGGCGTAATGTCCATGCCTATGTGGATGACATTGTGGTGAAGTCCAGAGAAAAGGAGACCTTGATATCTGACTTAAAAGAGACCTTTGATAATCTCCGGGTTTACAAGATGATGCTTAACCCGGCAAAATGTGTGTTTGGCATTCCTGTGGGCAAGCTCTTGGGTTTTCTGGTGTCCAACAGAGGCATCGAAGCTAACCCGGAGAAGATTAAGGCGATCACCTCCTTGTCTAAACCGGCATGCATCAATGATGTTTAGCGACTGGCGGGTCGCGTTGCCGCCTTAAGTCGATTCATAAGTCGGCTCGGTGAGAAAGCCCTCCCATTGTAGCAAATGATGAAGAAAACTGACACTTTTGTCTGGAGTGAGGCCGCTGATGCTGCTTTTGAGGACTTAAAGAGACAACTATCTGAGCCGCCGGTTCTCGCGGCTCCAATTGACAAGGAGCCTTTGCTGTTATATGTGGCTGCCAATTCACGAGCCGTTAGTGTTGCCATTGTGGTGGAGAGTAAGGAAGCCGGTAAGGAACATCCGGTTCAACGGCCGGTTTACTACATCAGTGAGGTGCTCATTGAATCCAAGCAAAGATACCCGCATTGGCAGAAGCTTGTTTACAGGGTGTTCATGGCAAACCGGAAGTTGAAGCAGTATTTTCAAAGCCACCCTATAACTGTGGTAAGCTCTGTCCCTTTGGGAGACATCATTCAGAATAGAGAGGCCACAGCACGAGTCGCCAAATGGGCTATTGAGCTTGGGCCTCATGGCTTGAAATACATGCCTCGGACGGCTATTAAGTCTCAGGCTTTGGTGGACTTCATCAATGATTGGACAGAGCTGCAGGCCCCTGAGGAGAAGCTGGATAACACATACTGGACTATTCATTTTGACGGGTCCAGGCAGCTAGAAGGCTCGGGGGCTGGAGTGGTCTTAACTTCCCCTCGAGGTGAAAATTTTTGTTATGTACTCCGGCTTATGTTTCCATGTACTAACAATGCAGCTGAATATGAGGCATTACTCCATGGTCTCCAGATGGCTAAGGAGATGAACTTAAGCCGGGTACGATGCTTGGGCGACTCAGATTTGGTGGCTCAACAAGTGTCAGGCAAGTGGGATTCCAAAGATCCCCTCATGGCGGCTTATCATCGTGAGCTAGATGCTGTGGCTGGTCACTTCATGGGTTATCAAGTGGAGCACATTGATCGAAGGAAGAATGAGGCGGCTGATGCTTTAAGCCGGTGAGATCCCAACGTAAGCCGGTGCCGCCCAATACCTTTCTCGATGTGTTACATAACCCTTCTGTCAAGGTGCCTACCGAGGAAGAATTAGCAGTGCCAGACCCGGAGGCACAGCTGGTGGCGGCTCTTCATGTTATCCCGGACTGGACGGTGCCTTACTTGGCTTATATGACCCGGGATGAATTGCGGAGGATGAGACATTGGCGAGACAAATTGTCAGGCGCTCTAAGTCCATGACGATCGTTAACGGCGAGTTACATCACCTCAGCGTTACGGGGGTGTTTCAACGCTGCGTTTCACCTACAGAAGGCCAAGAAATACTCCGTGAGATCCATGAAGGATACTGCGGCCATCATGCCGGGTCAAAATCCCTCGTAGCCAAGGCTTTTCGTCATGGTTTCTATTGGTTGACGGCTCATGCTGATGCGGAGGATCTGGTCAGTAAATGTGACGGGTGTCAAAAGTTCTCACGACGAGCTCATGTGCCGGCTCAAGAATTGAGGATGATCCCAATCACTTGGCCGTTTGCAGTCGGGGGCTTGACATGGTTGGACTTTTCAAAAGGTCTAAAGACAAAAAGACACATCTACTGGTGGCAGTGGATAAGTTTACCAAGTGGGTTGAGGCAGAGCCGGTCAGTAAATGTGATGCAGCCACGGCGGTTCAGTTCATGAAAAAGGTGATCTTTCGTTTTGGTTTTCCACATAGCATCATAACTGATAATGGCACTAATCTCTCTAAGGGTGCCATGGAAGAGTTCTGTCAAAGAGAACATATCTGGCTTGATGTTTCGGCCGTGGCTCATCCTCAATCCAATGGTCAAGCAGAGAGAGCTAATCAAGAGATCTTGAAAGGTATCAAGCCCCGGCTCTTGGTTCCCTTACAATGTACTCCGGGTTGTTGGGTGGAGGAGCTACCCTTCGTGTTATGGAGCATCAACACTACACCTAACAGATCTACAGGATACACACCTTCATGGTTTATGGAGTAGAGGCGGTCCTGCCAAGTGACATCCGGCACGACTCACCCCGTGTGGCGGCTTACGTTGAGGCGGATAACGAAAAGGCTCGTCAGGATGCACTTGATTTGTTGGACGAAGAGCGAGACTTGGCAATAGCCCGTTCGGCGATTTACCAACAAGACCTGCGCCGCTATCACAGCCACCGGGTTAAAAGCAGAACCTTTCAGGAAGGCGACTTGGTGCTCCGGCTCATCCAGGATCAGTCTGATATGCACAAGCTATCCCCGCCTTGGGAAGGGCCCTTTGTGGTCAGCAAGAATCTGCACAATGGGTCATATTATCTCATCGATATTCGAGAGCACAAGGACTCATTTAAATCGGAGGAAGAGACCCATCGACCGTGGAATATAGCTCATCTCCGGCCTTACTATACTTAAGTTACTTTTTTAAGATACTTTTTATAATGTACATATTATACAAAGCAATAAAGCAGCAATAAAGCAGGACCTCTGTCCTTTTTTCCCATAAAGAAATGTTTCATGTTTTCTTTATCAGGTGATGGACACTTCCAACAGGGGACGAATCATATCTGAATCTGGCTTTCCCTTTGGTCCGGCTTATGATCACATCTGAATCTAGCCATGGTCACCTGGGGGCTTCCTGTTCAAACATAGGTCGTATTCGAACCAAAGAGAACATAGTTGTCGATTACCACTTGATCGGCATATTGCCAAACCCACTTGGGGGCTTCCTGATCAAATTTGAATCATAGCTTAACCCCTTTGGGTCTGACGTGGATCGTATTTGAATCAGCGTCATTAAACAACTCTTATGTTCACTTGGGGGCTTCCTGTTCAAACATAGGTTGTATTCGAACCAAAGAGAACATAGCTATCGATACCCACTTGATCGGCATCGCCAAAGCCACTGGGGGCTATATGATCGTATCCGAATCTTAGCTTAACCCCTTTGGAACAGTTCTCTGGTCGTATTTGAATCAGGAGCCTGTGAACATTTGCAAGTATGATTATTTTCACTATCATTGAAACCTCCTTGAGGAGATGGTTCTTGATCCTTCCGGTTTTATATTGGTTACCTCAGGTTCTAAAAAGTGCCAGGTAAAAATTTCTATAAGCCGGAGAGGTTATCAAAAGGGGTCGCAGGTATGCTATTATGGTTATGTTTTAACTAATAATGAACCGGCTTATACATGTGATTTTTTGATCATGTCCAGGTTATCAATATTCTATAACTCACTGACGCAGTGAGCCGTCCAAGAAACCTTGCCTATGTTATATGCAGGTTAAAACGGAGCAAGGTAAAATATCAAGAAAACACTTGATTAACATAAGCACGATGAATTTAGTACTGGCGGCTTAACAAAAGCCATGAGTACCATAAGGCATGACAGGCATTAAGGAGTTTTCTCTATCCTATTACAAGACCTCCGAGTCTAAACAAGTGAAGCATTGTTCTTTGCAAGGTTATAACCCGGCTGGCGGCTCATTCCTCCGGCTAGCTTGATGACTCCGGATTATCCTTCCCCGCCTCTCCTTCAGTTGTTTTGTCCTGGAAGGTGGACGAGGCCCAGTTAATGCCGCTCAAAGCTTCAAATTCAGCTTCATCATCTATTAAACTGGCTGGGTCCACTTCAGGGGCAAAGGTATGCTTACGCGTTGGAGGGATCAGGCTGACTTGGTCATATGGGGTGTTTGGGATTCTCCGGTTCTCGCTATCATAACCCGGCGAATACTTGGTGAGATCAGTATCCTCTCCAATGAGAGTCGCCAGGGGGCGTACGACTTTAACACAGGCAGTGAAGTCCTGTTCGCCAAAAGCAGTGCCGTCCTCCTTAAGACTTGGATATCCAAGAGAGAGGTCAGCAAGGTCAAGTTCTGGCACCCATGTTTTTGCCCGACTCAATGCAGCCACGGCTCCGGCTCTCGCGGATGCCCGCCTTAAGTCTTGAATGCGTTGAGGTAGCACCGACAGATGTCTCAACATGTCTTGCAGGAGTCGGGGAGAGGTGTTTGATAAGGCCACAGCGGTCAACGCATGCTGTGACCCGGAGTACAGCTGCTCTACCAAGGTATATACTGCCTTAAGCTTGACCAGCATATTTTCCTTCAGATTGGTACTCCCGGGGCCTGCATATTCACAGGTATAACAGTAAGCCGGAGGCAACTATTACGATAACTCTTGAATAATTACAATATTTACAGGCATCTTACCAAAGATAGCTGAGACCATTTGGGATATGTGCCGCTTTAAGTCGGACAACTCATTTGTTGCCTCGGCAAGAGATGCTTCCGATGTTTCAGCCCGAGTCACTAGTGAAGCCCTCTCATCAACCCAAGCCTTCTTTTCCGATTCAAAATTTTTCTTCAGCTTCTCTTGTTCAGAGACACTGAATTCAAACTTGGAATTGGCTTTCTGAGCTTCGAGCTCTTAGGTTTTCAACTGGCTCTTCAGATCAGCAATCTCCGCCTCAAATTGACTTATGGTGGCCTACATTAACATCAGGTTATGGTAAGAATCTTGGTAAGATAACATTTAAGTCCCAAGTTCTTTACAAGTAAAGATACTTGGCACTTGGGGGCTAATGTATGTTTAAAGAATTTTTACTCTATTTTACCAAGTCACACATATTAAGTCTCAAGCACTTTACAAATAAAGGTACTTGACACTTGGGGGCTAATGTGTAACCCAAATTCAAAGTTTCATGTTACCTCCGGGTTAAACATATTCAATTTAAACCGGACAAAACTAATAGCAAGCAGATTATTAAGTCTACAGCATATTCATTTATAAGCAATAGACTTGGGGGCTGGTACAGTAAGTAAGATTCAGAGTAAAAGCTTAAATTTTACCTCAGATTTGTGCTGTATTTGCTTCACCATGTCAATTTCTAGGTCACGACTACTGTGTACTTGGTTCAGATAGCCCGAGACTATATCACCAATACTTAGGTGAGAGTAATCGGTGATGTCTTGTTTGGACTTCCGGCGCTGGGCAAACTCCTCCTTGGCGGTGCATTGGGCAAGGGCAGTAGGCCGGCCCGGTTCAACATATTGGCTCTTCACAATTTCAACCTCCGGGTCAGCCGTCTTAGCCGGGCTAGGAGTTTCCGGGTCATCCGAGTTGTGAATAACGTCTTCTGCAGGCGGATCAGAAGTTGGCACCGGAATATCAGAAGCCGGTTCAGGCGGCGGCTGAGGAGTGGAGCTGTCAGGAACGGATGAGTCAAGCACCGGTTCAGTAACCACCGGGTCTTGGGACGGCTTACTCTTCTTCACCCTCTTGCTGGGCTTTACTTGCAAGCTGTCAATCAGAGTGGAAGGATAAGTATCAAAGCATAAGTATGGATAGACTTAAGTAAGAAAGGTTATATTACCCGGGAGCCGTTTTGAAAGCCGGCATGTTCAATTGCATTGACTCATCAGAAGAAGGGGAGGTATCCTGATAGTTGGAGTCAAATGAATTGAGAGGTTGGCGAATCAAACCCATCAAGGGTAAAACAAAACGTAAGTCGGAGATAACCTCGGTCCGACGCTTCCTGGTTACATCGGGTAAGCCGGAGGAAAGCTCTGCGTCCTGGTTGGCCCGAGTTTGTCGCCGGTTCTCAAGCTGCCGTTGCTTCAAAAGAAATTGAGGATCTTGGTAAGCGAGAGGGTGTGAAAACCTTACTTTCCGGGTCACCCTTCGGATTCTTTGTGTTGGCAAAGGCTCTGAGTCGGAGGAAATTATAGTTACCTCTTCGCCAGCTGCTTGACTGTTCCCAGTATCCTCCTGAAAAGATCAAATATCAGTAAAGTAACAGCAAAGGGGTTATAGAAAATCAAAAAAGGATTACATCTTCCTCATTCGAAGAAGAGTCGTCCAATTTAAGAATGTCAGAGGCGCTGGGTTTCTTCTTCTTAGAGGTGCCCGTCATGGCGGCTTTTCTTTCAGTCTTTTTGGCCGCCCTGGCCTGTTTGGCAGCCTCATGGTCATATTTGACCTTCCAGAAATTATCATCGGCCTGTGAAAAAAAGATAAGGAATCATAAGTACCAGAAAGTAGCATATTGAAGAATATTTATGAGGATTAGTAGCTTACTGCAGGAGTCAGGTTCTTCTTGCAGAAGGGAAGTAAACCGAAGGTGTTGCTGGTTACAGTGCCCTCCTTCAAAAGCGATTGGACTCTAGCATCTACCACATCATCCAGTAAGTCCTCAGGGCTATGACGCATTGGGTCGTCCTTTTCGCCTGTATAAGTACACATTAAGCCGGAGCGGCGGCTTAATGGTAGTATCCGCCATGTGATCCAGACCCGGACCAAATCGATGCCACTTAACCCATTGCCCAAAAGGGCTTTGATCTTCCGGATGGTGGGGTTAAGAGGCAGGCGCTCAATAGCACTCAACTTATCCGCCAAATGATGGTTGGACTCAAGACGCAGGGCACGAAAGCCGGGCAGAGGCTTCTCGTTAGCCGGAGAGGTGTCTTGGCAATAGAACCACGTCTGGTTCCAGTCTTTGGGGTGACTCGGTAGCTCAGCGTAAGGAAAAAGGCAATCTCTCCGCCGCTGGATTGAGATGCCGCCAAGCTCAAGACTAGGCCCATTGGTGCGTTCATTCTGCCAGTTCAAGTAAAAAAGTTCTCTGAACAGCAGCAGACTTGGGTCCTCTCCAAGGTATACCTCGCAGAAGACTTGGAAGTTGCACAGATTTGACACGGAATTGGGTCCAATGTCTTGAGGCTTCAGGTCAAAGAAATCTAAAACTTTCCTGAAGAATTTTGAGCCGGGAGGGGAAAATCCCCGGTTCATATGGTTTGTGAAAACTACTACCTCCCCATCTTTGGGTTGAGGTATCTCCTCAGACGGATGAGGGGCACGATAGGACATGGCCTCCCTTTTTGGCAGATGGCCAGACTTTACAAACTCAGCAAGTTTGCTTTTTGTTACTGTGGATGGGACCCAGTTGCAAGTCACAGGGGCCTTGGCCGCCTTAGGAGCCATAACGGCTGTGGGCTACGACAAAGTAAAAAAGTTCCAGTTCAAATTTAACCTGGGAGAAATATTCAAATTTATTTAAAATAGCGGCTTAAGTAAGGGGCCTAATGATATAAGGGTGATTATGCAGTAAAGTTTAAGCCGCCATCAGGATCAACAGTCATTCAAGGATTTTTAAACCGGACACCTAGACAGTGGTGATGAAGTAAGTTTTCCAGAAGAAGCTTTCCGGGTGATAGAAACAAGTTTCACGGACAACAACCTTTATTATGGATCAAACTATTGTTCTAAAGGAGAAAATTTCTAGACCTAAAAACAGGGCAGAGAAGTTCATGCATTCAAAGGAGGTTTCCAAACAAGAAAAATGAGATCTATTTCTATACAAGATCAACGCAAACAACTACCGCAACAGTTCTGCACAGTTTTTTACGATCTAAACAGGCTGTGGAAGTGCGAACTAGCAAGGGTTTGCATTGGGCGGTGATGAACCCGACGAACTTGGCAGAGCATCAAGATAGATCTAAGAAAAGAGAATAAAGGAACTCACGGATGAAGATGAACTGCGAAGGCCCGCCGTCGATCTCTGGTCAAAAGTCAGGTTGATGCAGCGGCTTGAGTCGACGAAGACGAGGGGGTCGAGGGTGACGGCGGCGGAGCTTGAGCGGCAGAGAGGAGAGGAAGAAGACGACTGAAAGGGTAAAAAGGAAAAGACCCAAGTCGTGGCTATTTATAGGGAGAAGATGACTGAGACGACGCGGGAAACAAGGAGATAACAATTATTATCCAGCGGCCCCGACGCCTCGATTTTCGGAGTAGTCGGTAAAGAAGAGATCCGTTGAAGGATTCAGTGGAAGAAAAAATGAGTTAAAGAAAGAATGACGTCACGCCGAGTTAAGATGGATCCAGAAGATGACGTCATGGCGGGTTAACAAAAACCCTCTATATAGTCAGAAGACTGAAGATTTAATTCTTTAAAAATATTTTCTAGACTGACCTGAACAGGTTCAAATCAATCTGGGGCCTAATGTTGGGGATATGACTATTTGTGTAAGCCGCCCAGGAGGGGCCGGGTTACGCAAAGAGTACTCATCAGAGGAAGCCCAAGACCAATCATGAAGATGGCGGTTCAATAAAGAGCTTAAAGCCCACGGGCGGCTTAAGCCCATTGTAGTAAACCGCCATGATGGCATGACTTGTAACGTAAGGTAGATTTAACTGGTCACCGAGCCGGACTCTGTTTATAAGCCGGCCGGGACTCTGTAAGCCGCAGGTGTCAACCCGTGTATATAAGGGGACGACCTGCGGGCAACTTAGGGCAAGAAACAACTCATCGAGAACCGGGCATAGCGTGTCTTGCTCCCTGGTTATCGAAACATCAATACCAACCCAACTAGACGTAGGCCTTACCTTCACCGTAAGGGGCCGAACTAGTATAAACTCTCTCGTGTCCCTTGTCCCGATTTAACCCCTTCAAGCTTCCTAGTTGCGATGGCTCCACAACTAAGTCCTTTCACGAGGACATCTGACGTGACTATTCCATGACACCAGCTTCATATTTCTCGCTTTTGCCAAGTCGTGCTCCATAAAGATGATCGTATCATCTGCATGCTATAGGATAGACACACCTCCATCAACTAGATGAGGCACCAAGCCACCTACCTGACCAGCCTCCTTAGCCCTTCCTATCAGAATTACCAACATATCAACGACAATGTTGAACAAAATAGGAGACATCGGATCTCCCTGTCTCAGGCCCTTATGTGTCTGAAAATAATGACCTATGTCGTCATTCACTTTGATTCCGACACTCCCTTTTTGCGTGAAAGATTCTACCTAGCATCGCCAAGCTTCATCAAAACCCTTCATACGTAAAGCCTGCTAAAGGAAAGGCCACTTGACTTTATCGTACGCTTTCTCGAAATCCACTTTAAAAATAACTCCATCTAGCTTTTTCATGTGAATCTTGTGGAGCGTTTCATTTAGGACCACAACCCCTTCTAGGATGTTTCTGTCCGGTATGAAAGCAGTTTGGGAATGCTGCACCACAGAATGCACAATCTGCGTGAGCCTATTAGTCCCAACCTTGGTAAAGATTTTGAAGCTAACATTAAGAAGACAGATGGGCCTAAACAGCTCAATTCTCACAGCCTCTGTTTTCTTAGGAAGCAAGGTAATCGTTCCAAAATTTAGGTGAAATAACTGAAGCTGACCAGAGAAGAGATCATGGAACATTGGCAACAAATCCCCCTTAATAATATGCCAGAATTTTTTATAAAACTCCGCCGGAAATCCATCCGGGCCAGGAGCCTTATTATTTTTCATTTACGAAATGGCCTCAAACACCTCTTTCTCGGTGAAAGGGGCTGTCAAAATATCATTCTCATCAGCAGCAAGTTGAGGAACATCCTCAATCCTAGACTCATCCAGAGATACACAGTTATCCTCTGGAGGCCCAAACAACTGCTTGTAGTATTCGGTAATGTAAAGTTTTAGGTTCTCCTGTCCTAAGATCATTCCTTCATCTTGTTCAAGCTGAAAGATCCTTTTCTTTCTATGCTTGCCATTGGCGATCATGTGAAAGAATTGAGTGTTTGCATCCCCCTGGACAACTCGGCGAACCTTAGCCCGCAGCGCCCACTTTAATTCCTCTTCACGGAGAAGTTCTTTCAATCTCATCTCCGCCTCAAGCTTAGCATGAAGCTCCGGCGCCGGCAGAACCATGGATTCAGCTTTTACATCTAGGGATTGAATAAGGGTAAGAAGCCTTTCTTTTTCGACCTTATAAATCCCACTAAGATGCTTTGCCCACCCACGTAGGAAACTTCTCAGGTGCCTTATCTTATTCTGCCAACGCTCAAGCGCAGTCCTGCCTCCTACATCCTTAGCCCATTCCCTGGCTACAAGATCTAAGAAGCCTTCTCGTTCAAACCAAACCAGTTTGAACGAAAACGAGTTTTTGTTTCCCAAGTGGGTTGCCTCACCCGAATCCACAAATAAAGGCGTGTGGTCAGAAATACCACGCGAAAGTGCCTGAACCGTTACGAAGGGAAACTTCTGATCCCATTCGATGCTAGCTAGTACTCGATCCAGCTTTTCAAACATCGGATTTGGCAACGCGTTGGCCCAGGTGAATTTTCTACCCGAAAGCTCTGTCTCTCTGAGATCCAAGCTTTCAATAATGGTATTAAACATAAATGACCACCTCCCGTCAAAATTATCATTGTTATTTTCCTCATGCCTTCTAATAATGATGAAATCGCCCCCAACAGGATTGGTAGCTGCTCTGAGCCACAAATCCGAACAAGATCTGCCAAGAACTCCGGTTGAGTTCGGGCTGCACGGCAGCATATACCGCCACCAGAGCCCAATTGAACCCATCGGCCTTCAACCACACCCAAAATTTGACAGCAAAGTCACCCATCACCTGTTGGAAATATGCCCTAGAGGCAATAATAAATTAGTTATTATTATATTTCCTTGTTCATGATAATCGTTTATTATCCATGCTATAATTGTATTGATAGGAAACTCAGATACATGTGTGGATACATAGACAACACCATGTACCTAGTAAGCCTCTAATTGACTAGCTCGTTGATCAATAGATGGTTACGGTTTCCTGACCATGGACATTGGATGTCGTTGATAACGGGATCACATCATTAGGAGAATGATGTGATGGACAAGACCCAATCCTAAGCCTAGCACAAAGATCGTAGTTCGTATGCTAAAGCTTTTCTAATGTCAAGTATCATTTCCTTAGACCATGAGATTGTGCAACTCCTGGATACCGTAGGAATACTTTGGGTGTACCAAACATCACAACGTAACTGGGTGGCTATAAAGGTGCACTACAGGTATCCCCGAAAGTATCTGTTGGGTTGGCACGGATCGAGACTGGGATTTGTCACTCCGTGCAAACAGAGAGGTATCTCTGGGCCCACTCGGTAGGACATCATCATAATGTGCACAATGTGACCAAGGGGTTGATCACGGGATGATGTGTTACGAAACGAGTAAAGAGACTTGCCGGTAACGAGATTGAACAAGGTATCGGTATACCGACGATCGAATCTCGGGCAAGTACATACCGTTAGACAAAGGGAATTGTATACGGGATCGATTGAGTCCTTGACATCGTGGTTCATCCGATGAGATCATCGTGGAACATGTGGGAGCCAACATGGGTATCCAGATCCCGCTGTTGGTTATTGACCGGAGAACGTCTCGGTCATGTCTGCATGGTTCCCGAACCCGTAGGGTCTACACACTTAAGGTTCAATGACGCTAGGGTTATAGAGGAAGTTTGTATGTGGTTACCGAATGTTGTTCGGAGTCCTGGATGAGATCCCGGACGTCACGAGGAGTTCCGGAATGGTCCGGAGGTAAAGATTTATATATGAAAAGTTGTTGTTCGGGTTCCGGAAAAAGTTCGGGTTTTTTCGGTATTGTACCGGGAAGCTTCCAGAAGGTTCCGGAGGATTCCGGAGGGGTCCGGAGGTCCAGAAATTGTTCCACCACGTCCAATACAGTAGCATGGGCAGTAGGGGGGCGCCCTAGCCTTAATGGGCCTGGGGCACTAGCCCCCCCAAGGCCCATGCGCATGGGAGAAGGAAAACCTTAAGGGGGGAGGGTCTCCACTTGACTTGGGAGGCACTCCTTCCCCCCTTTGGCCGCCGCCCCCTCCTCAGATTGGATCTGAGGGGGCCGGCCCCCCTCTCCCTTGTCCCTATATATATGTGGGGGGTGGGACAGCAGCCGCACCACAAGTTCTGGCGCAGCCCTCCCCCTCTCCCAAGTACTCCTCCTCTCCCGCGGTGCTTGGCGAAGCCCTGCAGGATTGCCACGCTCCTCCATCACCACCACGCCATTGTGCTGCTGCTGGATGGAGTCTTCCTCAACCTCTCCCTCTCTCCTTGCTGGATCAAGGTATGGGAGACGTCACCGGGCTGTACGTGTGTTGAACGCGGAGGTGTCATCCGTTCGACACTAGGATCTCCGGTGATTTGGATCACGACGAGTACGACTCCTTCAACCCCGTTCACTTGAACGCTTCCGCTTACCGATCTACAAGGGTATGTAGATGCACTCTCCTTCCCCTCGTTGCTGGTTTCTCCATAGATAGATCTTGGTGACACGTAGGAAAATTTTGAATTTCTGCTACGTTCCCTAACATCACCACACTTCGGACTTCGAGCGAATCGCATCTAACTCCGAGTAAGATCCCCCTGATCTTCCTCTCAGCGGCAGACAGTGCCAATCAAAATCAATACCTCCCGAAAGAGTGTTGAGAAACTGTGGTGAAGAATTATCACTACCAGATTCCGACAATGCAATAAAATCTAGCCTATGCTCGATAGATGCCTCTGCAAGAAACCTTCTTTTAGCCAAGTCCTTCAGACCTCTGCTATTCCAAAAGATTCCTTTCATATTTCGTCATGAAATTTTTTAGCAGTACGAATCCTAGCACTCCTACGCACAGCCGAAGCCGGGTAAATCTTCCGCTTCCACTTGCGTTCAGGTTTGTCCTGATCCACCAGTTGGTCCTCACAACCAGGTTCTACGGACTTAACTACGACCGCCTCAAGGGGATCCTCCTCCTCAACATCACGAAGCTTGGCCGACCTCAACGTCACGCATACATCCATTGATAAATATCATAGTACAATTAGAAATTATACTTTTTTGACAGGGCCCTAGAATTGAACTAACAATATAGCAAAAGAAGATATTGTAATAATCTAAAAATGTTTAATAATTTCTTTACATGTAGTAATCCTTAAAAAATATGCCATAGATGGTCATGTTTTTTCTTTGTAAAGATTCACATGTTTTTTAGGTGAAGATTCACATGTTCATAGCATAAAGTGCACCCGCACCTTCTTTGCTATTGTTTATGAGGAGCGCAGGTGATGATCCAAAAAGATCGATCCGTCCCCCGGCCATCGGATGGAGCTCAAAATAGTCGTCCGATTGATCGACATGTGAGTGTTAGCTTTTGTAATGCACTCGTGCCGCTGCAACAAGAGCCCTGTTGCAAACACATCCCAAACTGTCATATTCCTTATGAAACAAGATCCCTGTTGTAGGGAAAAAAACTGCGCTGCTGCACCTCGGCCCGACAGAGCATCGCTAGCCATTGCAACAAGGGTAGTGTTGCGCTAGGGCCCTCTACAATAAGAGGCTTGTTGTTGGGGTACGTAGTAATTTCAAAAAATTTCCTACGCACATGCAAGATCATGGTGATGGCATAGCAACGAGAGGGGAGAGTGTTGTCCACGTACCCTCGTAGATCGTAAGCGGAAAAGCGTTATGACAACGCGGTTGATGTAGTCGTACGTCTTCACGATCCGACTGATCCAAGCACCGAACGTAGGGCACCTCCGAGTTCAGCACACGTTCAGCTCGATGACGATCCCCGGGCTCCGATCCAGCAAAGCTTCGGGGATGAGTTCCGTCAGCACGACGGCGTGGTGACGATGATGATGTTCTACCGGCACAGGGCTTCGCCTAAACTCCGCGACGACATGACCGAGGTGGAATATGGTGGAGGGGGGCACCGCACACGGCTAAGGAACGATCCGTAGATCAACTTCTGTGTCTATGGGGTGCCCCCTGCCCCCGTATATAAAGGAGTGGAGGAGGGGAGGGCCGGCCCTCTCTATGGCGCGCCCTAGGGGAGTCCTACTCCCACCGGGAGTAGGATCCCCCCTTTCCTAGTCTAACTAGGAGTCCTTCCAAGTAGTAGGAGTAGGAGACAAGGAAGGGGAAGAGAGAAGGGAAGGAAGGAGGGGGTGCGGCCCCTCCCCCTAGTCCAATTCGGACTAGGCCATGGGGGGGCGCGCGGCATGCCCTAGGCAGCCCCTCTCTCTTTCCCGTATGGCCCAATAAGGCCCAATACTTCTCCCCGGCGAATTCCCGTAACTCTCCGGTACTCCGATAAATACCCGAATCACTCTGAACCTTTCCGAAGTCCGAATATAGTCGTTCAATATATCGATCTTTACGTCTCGACCATTTCGAGACTCCTCGTCGTGTCCCCGATCTCATCCGGGACTCCGAACTCCTTCGGTACATCAAAACTCATAAACTCATAATATAACTGTCATCGAAACCTTAAGCGTGCGGACCCTACGGGTTCGAGAACTATGTAGACATGACCTAGAACTATTCTTGGTCAATAACCAATAGCAGAACCTGGATGACCATATTGGCTCCTACATATTCTACGAAGATCTTTATCGGTCAAACCGCATAACAACATACGTTGTTCCCTTTGTCATCGGTATGTTACTTGCCCGAGATTTGATCGTCGGTATCCAATACCTAGTTCAATCTCGTTACCGGCAAGTCTCTTTACTCGTTACGTAATGCATCATTCCGTAACTAACTCATTAGCTACATTGCTTGCAAGGCTTATAGTGATGTGCATTACCGAGAGGGCCCAGAGATACCTCTCCGACAATCGGAGTGACAAAACCTAATCTCGAAATACGCCAACCCAACATGTACCTTTGGAGACACCTATAGTACTCCTTTATAATCACCCAGTTACGTTGTGACGTTTGGTAGCACCCAAAGTGTTCCTCCGGTAAACGGGAGTTGCATAATCTCATAGTTACAGGAACATGTATAAGTCATGAAGAAAGCAATAGCAACATACTAAACGATCAAGTGCTAAGCTAACGGAATGGGTCAAGTCAATCACATCATTTTCCTAATGATGTGATCCCGTTAATCAAATGACAACTCTTTTGTCCATGGCTAGGAAACATAACCATCTTTGATAAACGAACTAGTCAAGTAGAGGCATACTAGTGACACTATGTTTGTCTATGTATTCACACATGTATTATGTTTCCGGTTAATACAATTCTAGCATGAATAATAAACATTTATCATGAAATAAGGAAATAAATAATAACTTTATTATTGCCTCTAGGGCATATTTCCTTCACTTGTTGCAATCATCCCAAACCATTTCCTTCTGAAACAAGACCTCTGTTGTAGAAACAAAACCCCCTAAAACAAAATCCCCTTCGCTACTGCTAAGAAAACTAAGTTGGGGGGGGTCTCTACCAACGGGGACCTGTGCCTTCGCCGTCGTTGCAGAGATCTATGTCGATCGTCACCTGTCGGGGGGATGGAACCCGGATCCTTTTCAAAAACATCGGGGCCAGCAACGCCCCTCAATCCGGCTAGCCCTGGCCGGCTTCCCAGCGCAACCCGGCCAGGTGCCGCAACCCGACCAGCCGGCTGGTGCATGTCGGCTGGTCCTAAGAAGTCAACCTCCAACGATAAGTAAGCATGGCTACAGTGCTCCCTCCTTTGCGCCGGCCCCGGCGGGTGTGGCAGTTGTGCCGACCAAGCCACTGCCAGGGGCGGGCGGCGTCCCGGAGGCGCAACCCTGTAGCGAGGCGGCGCTCCCGTCCCATGACGTCCGGCACGGCATGCCAACAGTACCCGGTAGCCAACCGTACCCGCGCCCGGCGGCCCCGGTATGGCCCGCACCTGGCGGACCCGGCAAGACCCGCGCCCGACGGACTTGGAAGACGTGGCAGCCCGGCGGCCCCCACTGTCGGCTCCTAGACACTGACATCAAAGCCCCGCGCCCATGTAACTTTACCATTGTAACCGGGGGGGCAGCCTATAAGACCCCCCGGTGCTCCCCCATGCAAAGGGTCGATCATCAGTAGAACACGCACACACCCACGTAGAAGGAGCAGCCTATGCACTGGCCTATCTTCCTTCCTCCCCAAAACAGCTCTAGGAGCAAGCTTGTATCCACCAAAACCACACTCAGCAAGACTAGGGGTGTTATCTCTCCGGAGAGCCCCGAACCTGGGTACGTCTTGTGTCTCACGCTTGCTCGTACCGACTTCGCCTCTGGAGCCCACCGACGCCCTCGTGCATGTCCCTCTCTTTAGCCATCCCTTGGCATCTGCCGTCAGATCACCACGACAGTTGGCGCCCACCATGGGGCAGCTCAAGGTGCCGGTTGGACACACGTTCCAGACGGGGCCCTTCATCGACTTCGGTGAGCTCGTCATGCACGGCCTGGTCCCCACGCTCGGCGCAACGCCGACTGGCTTCGCTGGCCCGTCCGACGTTCCCTTCAGCGTGCCACGCGTCTGCATCGCGCTCGTCCCCGACAAGTACCCCAGCGAGGTGCTCGACGTCACCGACTCGCCCGTCCCCCTGGGCTGTGACATCTCTGACGACGTGGCAGACCTCTGCATCCGTGTGGAGGTGCTCGCCACTAACTCCGGCTCCACTTCGTCTAGCGCCACGAAGAAGGCTACCACTGCCAGGGCCACAGCGGAGCGTGCCAGCACGGCCGACCCCCCGCACGCCACGATGCAGAACCCAAGAGTCGACGCCAACGCCACCCAGGCTCGGGCTCAGCTCGACGAGGAGCGCCAGCGCCTGCTGGATGATGCCATGATGCTTGCTGCTACGCAACGCCGGCTGGATCCATCTAGCGGGAGCGTGACGCTGCGTACGACTTCACGCCGGCCGCGGCAGAGCCAAGCTGGGTCGCCGAGGTGCGCGCCCGGGGAGGAGCCATCGGCCGCGTGCTGGGCGTGGTTCCGCCCATCTACGACTCCCCCGTTAAGAACATTCGCGCCGCGAAGGCGGCCGTAGAAGACCTGGAGCACCTGCAGGGCGAGGAGCTGCAGGAGCGCCTGCAGTGCATGCGTGAACTTCTAACCGCTGCGAACATGCAGTAGAAGCGCCATGATGCCCCAGCGGCATGCGAATCACGCCACACCGAAGACCTCGAGCCTCGGGAGCCTCGGGACACCCAACACACATCCGCTTCACGTGCCAGTGAAGCCCAGTCTGGGAGAACCCGGAGCGCCCGAACACGGCGCAACCGTGCCCTTACAGCTGGTGATGACCTAGGCAACGAGCCAGCTCCAGAAGACCGGCGTCGGCAAGACCCTCCCCCGCCATCCGATCGGCGTGGTCATCCGGCTTCTACCGATCCGGCACCCCGCGGCCCAGTTGCAAGCTGGTTGGGCCTGCGCGGCATCGACAACAATGATGCTCGCCACCGCATCGAGTAGCTCGCCCTCTTCCTTGAGCTGGAAGAGAACAGTGTGGTCGGTCCGGCTTGCTTTGGCCCGCGCATCCGGGATGAGCCCTTCACCAAGGGGTTCACGCTTCCCTGAGACACCCCCAAGTACAACGGGACCGTCAAGCCGGAAGACTGGCTCATCAACTACAACATCGCCATCGGCATCGCGGGCGGCAACCGGCGCCTGGCCGTGTGCTATGCCCCTCTCATGCTGCAGGCTCAACCCGAACATGGCTGAACAGCCTGCCGGCTGGCAGCGTTAACTCATGGCTCGACTTCGAGCAAGCCTTTGTGCGCAACTTCACCGGCACCTACAAGCGAACCGGTCGCCCTAGTCAGCTTACCATGTGCGTACAGGGGCAGGAGGATACCGGCCGCCAGTACCTTGCACGCTTGACTGAGCTCCGGAACAGCTGCGAGGGAGTCCACGAGGTTCAAGCCATCCAGTACTTTGTGAGCGGCTGCCGGGATGGCACCCTGCTCCGAGCCGACCACCATGGCAGCGCTCATGGGTACTCCACGGCGACTCCGCCATGAAGATCCAAGTAGTGTTGGACGAGGCCGGCAAAGCATTGCCGGCACCGCCAACCAAGCCGGCTGGCGAAAGCTGCAGCCAACAGAACAACCAGCAGAACAACAAGCGCAAAGCCGAGCAGCAGGCTCCCCGCTAGGACAACCGCCTTGTCGCCGATGCTGACCAGGCGCCCGCGGCCGAGCCGGCCAACAAGCATCTACGAACCGGCAAGACCGTTTGGTAACCCGCCATGAGATTCGGGAAGATGCTCGATGCCCCCTGCAAGCACCACAGTGGCGCAAGGCTGCCACGCACATGCTCCGGCGGTGCGCCATCACCAAGCGCATCATGAGGGGTGACATCCACTACAAAAGAAAGACACATCTGTGACATTTTGGGCCGAACGAATTTTTTTTCCTATTGTGACGCCCGGATAGTTAAGCTACGGTAACCATCTGCTAATGATGCCATGTCACCGCAATTACTTGCTGATCACCGTTGATTCAAATCTCGTTCAAATTAAAATTCAAAATCAACTCAAACAATAAAAGTTTTCAAATATTGGAACTAAAATGTTCGGTTTGTGGCAAATAATCCATACTAAATGTTGGTGGAGAAACCCCACATTTATAAAGTGTTTAAAACTCTAAAATGAACAAAGCGGTAACGAACCCAATTATTTAAAAGCTTTTAAAAAATTAAACAGTTACAAACTATTTTATTTTAGGTGCCAAGTTAATTGTGGTGGTGGCATATTTGGTAATACTAATTTAGGTGCAACTAATGTAATTTATAAAACAAAGGTATTTAAAATATAAAATTAAAACACAACAGAAAAGAAATAAAACAAAATACAAAAGGTAAAAAAGCAAACAAAAGGAAAAGGCTTCCCCCACCCACTGGGCCTCGACCCAGCAGGCCATCGGGCCACCAGGCCGGCCTAGGCCGCCCCTACTTACACCCCACCCGGTCCACACTGAAACCCTAACCACCCCAGTCCCCCACTCCTCCTGATCCCCACTCCTTCCCCGGGCTCCCTCTCCTTCAATCTGGAGCCGCCGCCGCCCAAGAACCTCGCGCGCCTGACGCCGTCGCCGATGCTCATCGTCGGGCCTCCTCCTCGCCGCCCGTCTCCGTCTCGCCTCCCCCCGCTCCTCTTCCCAGGCCGATCTGGATCGGGAAGGGGCAACGAGCCCGACGCCCCCTTCATCGACGCCTTCACCGTACGACACAACCACCGCCTGAGGACCTCGCTGGAGGCCACCTCGCTGGACCGCCTCTACGCCTCGACTGCCGCACGTCGTGCTCGTCATCCTCCTCACCGGCCGACCTCGAGCCTCGCTGCCCCCTTCTCACGACGAATGTAAGCACCGCCCGTCTTCCCCATCCCTCCCTCTGTTGCCGCTACAGCGCCTGACCACGGCCACGCATGGCCGTGCACCCTCATGCACGGGCCCCGCCCCGGTCCTCCCCTGTCGCGCCCCCGCCTTGTTCCTGCCCCGCTCGGCCGTGCACCCACGCGTGCTCGGTCGCACGGGGCCGCGCCCACAACCGCTCGCTACTCCGGCCAGCTGCGCACAGGCGTTTCCGTCGTGGCTCCCGCTCCAGAGTCCTTCAATGCGCCCTCCCGTCACCGGAGTTGTGCTCCCAAGTACCTCCGTCGTCCCCTGTGCCTCGCCGGCGTGCACAGCGCACGCGCGCATAAGCCAACGGGCTGGCTCACTGACGTGTGGGCCCGCCCAGATTATTTTGACCTAAACGCTAATTAGCACTAACCGGCACCCTCATAGCCACCAACGCGTGGGGCCACCTCACTAATTAATCGGATTGGTTAAATAAAACTCTGTTAAAAAATGAACCACTGACAGCCTGGTCCCATTTCACTAATTAGTCTAATTAGATTAACTAAAACTCTGTTAACAGTCCCTGTCACTGACTAGTGGGTCCTACTAGCCAGGTTTGACCAGTCAATGCCCTGTTGGCAGCTGACTGGACCTGCTGACTGGGCAGTTGACTTAGTCAACTGTCCCACCTATCAGCCTTAGTTGCACACTTCTGGGTACACTTCCTGTGTACCCATAGCATTTAAATACTAATTTAGTTTTGAATTAAATTAAATCCAAAAATTAGAAAATGATTTAAAAATTTAAAAATTAATATAAAATAATTCGTAACTCGGATGGAAAAACTTTGTACATGAAAGTTGCTCAGAACGACGAGACGAATCTGGATACGCAGCCCGTTCGTCAGCCACGCGTCCCTAGCATAGCGAACCTGTAACATTTCACCTTTGGTTCATCTGTCCGAAAACCCGAAACACCGGGTATACTTTCCCGGATGTTTCCCTCCTTCGCCGGTATCACCTACTACCGCGTTAGGACACAGCGAACACCGCGTATTGCCTTGTTACACTTTGTGATGCTTTGATTGCTCTGTTATTTATTGTGTTCCCTCTCCGTTACTTCTTTTCAGTAGACCCCGAGACTGTTGCGACCCTTAGTTCGACTACCGTGTTGACGACTCGTCCTTCTTGCCAGAGCAACCAGGCAAGCCCCCCCCCCCCTTGATCACTGCTACGTCTTGAGCTTGCATTGGTTTTCCTTGAAGAGGAAAGGGTGATGCAGCAATAGTAGCGTAAGTATTTCCCTCAGTTTTTGAGAACCAAGGTATCAATCCAGTAGGAGGCTCCTCAAAAGTCCCACGCACCTACACAAACAAACAAGAACTCGCAACCAACGCAATAAAGGGGTTGTCAATCCCTTCACGGCCACTTGCGAAAGTGAGATCTGCTAGAGATAATATGATAAGATAAATATATTTTTGGTATTTTATGATATAGATTGGAAAAGTAAAGATGTGAATAAAAGTAGATTGAAAGCTTATATGATAAAAGATAGACCCGGGGGCCATAGGTTTCACTAGTGGCTTCTCTCAAGATAGCATAAGTATTATGGTGGGTGAACAAGTTACTGTCGAGCAATTGATAGAAAAGCGAATAATTATGAGATTATCTAGGCATGATCATGTATATAGGCATCACGTCCGTGACAAATAAACCGACTCCTGCCTGCATCTACTACTATTACTCCACACATCGACCGCTATCCAGCATGCATCTAGAGTATTAAGTTCATAAAGAACAGAGTAACGCATTAAGAAAGAAGACATGATGTAGAGGGATAAACTCATGCAATATGATATAAACCCCACCTTTTTATCCTCGATGGCAACAATACAATACGTGCCTTGCTGCCCCTGCTGTCACTCGGAAAGGACACCGCAAGATTGAACCCAAAGCTAAGCACTCTCCTTGCAAGAAACATCAATCTAGTAGGCCAAACCAAACTGATAATTCGAAGAGACTTGCAAAGATAACTTAATCACACATAAAAGAATTCAGAGGAGATTCAAATATTTCTCATAGACAAACTTGATCATAAACCCACAATTCATCGGATCTCGACAAACACACCGCAAAAAGAGTTACATCGAATAGATCTCCAAGAAGATCAAGGAGAACATGGTATTGATATTCAAAGAGAGAGAAGAAGCCATCTAGCTAATAACTATGGACCCGAAGGTCGATGGTAAACTACTCACAACTCATCGGAGAGGCTATTGTGTTGATGTAGCAGCCCTCCGTGGTTGATTCCCCCTCCAGCGGAGCGCCGGCGAAGGCTCCAAGATGGGATCTCGTGGATACAAAAGGTTACGGTGGTGGAAATAGTTTTTCGTGGTCGCCTCTGATGTTCTTGGGGTACGTAGGTATATATAGTAGGAAGAAGTAGGTCGGTGGACGCCCGAGGGGGGCACGAGATAGGGGGCGCGCCCAGTAGGGGGGCGCGCCCTCCACCCTCGTGGCCTCCTCGATTGCTTCTTGACTTGCACTCCAAGTCCTCTGGATCACGTTTGTTTCAAAAAGATCGCTCCCGAAGGTTTCATTCCATTTGGACTCCGTTTGGTATTCCTTTTCTTCGAAACACTGAAATAGGCAAAAGAAAACAGCAATACGGGCTAGGCCTCCGGTTACTAGGTTAGTCCCAAAAATGATACAAAAGTGTAAAGTAAAGCCCATAAACATCCAAAACGGGTAATATAATAGCATGGAACAATCAAAAATTATAGATACGTTGGAGACGTATCAATCACGAGATATCGCCTATTCTTCCCTCTACTCCTTGCATTAGAGTAGTGTAGCATGTTACTGTTTTGCTTAATCCTATTATGTTGCATAGCCTGTCATTGTTGCTACATCTGTTGATACCTTACCTACAATCCTAAATGCTTAGTATAGGATGCTAGTTTATCATCATTGGCCCTACATTCTTGTCAGTCTGCCTTGCTATAATATCGGGCCATGATCACTCGGGAGGTGATCACGGGTATATACTATACATATATACATACTATACAGATGGTGACTAAAGTCGGGTCGGCTCGTTGAGTACCCGCAAGTGATTTCGATGTGGGGTATGAAAGGACAGGTGGCTCTGATGTCTACTACACAACCTTCTTCTTGTAGACGTTGTTGGGCCTGCAAGTGCACAGGTTTGTAGGACAGTAGCAAATTTCCTTCAAGTGGATGACCTAAGGTTTATCAATCCGTAGGAGGCGTAGGATGAAGATGGTCTCTCTCAAACAACCCTGCAACCAAATAACAAGAAGTCTCTTGTGTCCCCAACACACCCAATACAATGGTAAATTGTATAGGTGCACTAGTTTGGCGAAGAGATGGTGATACAAGTGCAATATGGATAGTAGATATAGGTTTTTGTAATCTGAAATAATAAAAACAGCAAGGTAACAAGCGGTAAAAGTGAGCGTAAACGGTATTGCAATGATAGGAAACAATGCCTAGGGTTCATACTTTCACTAGTGTAAGTTCTCTCAACAATAATAACATAGATAGATAATATAACAAGCCCTCAACATGCAACAAAGAGTCACTCCAAAGACACTAATAGCAGAGAACAAACGTAGAGATTATGGTCGGGTCTGAAACCACCACAAAGTTATTCTTTCAGATCGATCTATAAAAGAGTTCGTACTAGAATAACACCTTAAGATACAAATCAACCAAAACCCTAATGTCACCTAGATACTCCATTGTCACCTCAAGTATCTGTGGGCATGATTATACGATATGCATCACACAATCTCAGATTCATCCAACCAACATAAAAGTACTTCAAAGAGTGCCCCAAAGTTTCTACCAGAGAGTCAAGAACGTGTGCCAACCCCTATGCATAGGTTCCCAAGTGTCACGAAACCCGCAAGTTGATCACCAAAACATACATCAATAGAATAACCCATTGTCACCACGGTTATCCCACGCAAGACATACATCAAGTGTTCATAAAAGACTCAGTCCAATAAGATAACTTCAAAGGGGAAACTCAATTCATCACAAGAGAGTAGAGGGGGAGAAACATCATAAGATCTAACTACAATAGCAAAGCTCGGGATACATCAAGATCGTGCCATAGATGGAACATGAGAGAGAACACGAGAGAGAGAGAGAGAGATCAAACACATAGCTACTGGTACATACCCTCAGCCCCGAGGGTGAACTACTCCCTCCTCGTCATGGATAGCGCCGGGATGATGAAGATGGCCACCGGTGATGGGATCCCCCTCCAGCAGGGTGCCGGAACAGGGTCCCGATTGGGTTTTGGTGGCTACAGAGGCTTGCGGCGGTGGAACTCCCGATCTATCTTCTGGTCTGGAAGTTTTAGGGTATATTGGTATATATAGGAGCAGGGGGTACGTCGGTGGAGCTACGAGGGCCCCATGAGGGTGGAGGGCGCGCCCAGGGGGGTGGGCGCGCCCCCTACCTCGTGCCTTCCTCGTTTCTTCCTTGACGTGGACTCCAAGTCTCCCGGGTTGCTTTCCTTCCAAAAATAACTTCTCCAGTTGATTCCGTTCCGTTTTGACTCCGTCTGATATTCCTTTTCCTCGAAACACTGAAATAGGCATAAAACAGCAAATCTGGGCTGGGCCTCCAGTTAATAGGTTAGTCCCAAAAATAATATAAAAGTGGATAATAAAGCCCAATATTGCCTAAAACAGTAGATAAAGTAGCATGGAGCAATCAAAAATTATAGATACGTTGGAGACGTATCAGGCTCCATCCTGGTAGAGGTGGGCCTGGGTTCCCGACGGCCCCCAACTTTTACTTTGTAGCGAAGCGCAGGGCAGGTTGAGACCACCTAGGCGAGAGGTGGGCCTGGCCCTGGTCGGCATTCGCGATTACTTCATAATAACACGCTTAACGAGATCTTGGTATTTGATCTGAGTCTGGCCACTGGCCTATACGCACTAACCAACTACGCGGGAACAGTTATGGGCACTCAACATCGTGGTATCAGCCGAAGCCTTCTTGACATCAGCGACTGAGCGGCGCGCGCTGGGTTGGACCGCGTAACGCAACTTCCTTTGTATGGAGGTTGCTAGGTCTGCTCACCGGCCTCCCACGCAACGTGCGGGTGTGCAATGGGCGATGGGCCCAGACCCCTGTGCTCATAGGATTTAGACCGGCGTGCTGACCTCTCTGTTGTGCCTAGGTGGGGCTGCAACGTGTTGATCTTCCAAGGCTGGTCATGACCCAGGAAAGTCTGTCTGGCCAAAGGGGATCGAGCGTGTTGGGTTATGTGTTGCACCCCTGTAGGGAAGTTGATTTAATCGAATAGCCGTGTCCCTCGGTAAAAGGACGACCCAGAGTTGTACCTTGACCTTATGACAACTAGAACCGGATACTTAATAAAACACACCCAGACAAGTTCCAGAGACAACCCGGTGATCGCTTTCCCACAGGGCGATGAGGGGAAGATCGCCGGGTAGGATTATGCTATGCGATGCTACTTGGAGGACTTCAACCTACTCTCTTCTACATGCTGCAACACGGAGGCTGCCAGAAGCGTAGTCTTCGATAGGACTAGCTACCCCCTCTTATTCTGGCATTCTGCAGTTCAGTCCACCGATATTGCCTCTTTACACATATGTAGTGTAGATCCTTGCTTGCGAGTACTTTGGATGAGTACTCACGGTTGCTTTTCTCCCTCTTTTCCCCCTTTTCTTTTTACCTGGTTATCGCAACCAGACGTTGGAGCCCAGGATCCAGACGCCACCATCAACGACGACTCCTACTACACTCGAGGTGCCTACTACTACGTGCAGGTGATAACCCACAAGTGTAGGGGATCACAACATCTTTCGAGGGTAAAGTATTCAACCCAAATTTATTGATTCGACACAAGGGGAGCCAAAGAATATTCTCAAGTATTAGCAGTTCAGTTGTCAATTCAACCATACCTGGATAACTTAGTATCTGCAGCAAAGTATTTAGTAGCGAAGTAGTATGGAAGTAACGATAACGGTGGCAAAAGTAAAGATAGCAGTTTTGTAGTGATTGTAACAGTAGCAATAGAAAAGTAAATAAGCGAAGCACAATATGTGAAAAGCTCGTAGGCATTGGATAAGTGATGGATAATTATGTCGAATGCGATTCCTCATGTAATAGCTATAACATAGGGTGACACAGAACTAACTCCAGTTCATCAATGTAATGTAGGCATGTATTCCGAATATAGCCATACGTGCTTATGGAAAAGAACTTGCATGACATCTTTTGTCCTACCCTCCTGTGGCAGCGGGGTCCTAGTGGAAACTAAGGGATATTAAGGCCTCTTTTTAATTGAGTACCGGACCAAAGCATTAACACATAGTGAATACATGAACTCCTCAAACTACGGTCATCACCGAGAAGTATCCCTATTATTGTCACTTCGGGGTTGTTGGATCATAACACATAATAGGTGACTATAGACTTGCAAGATAGGATCAAGAACTCACATATATTCATGAAAACATAATAGGTTCAGATCTGAAATCATGGCACTCGGGCCCTAGTGACAAGCATTAAGCATAGCAAAGTCATAGCAACATCAATCTCAGAACATAATGGATACTAGTGATCAAACCCTAACAAAACTAACTTGATTAAATGGTAAATCTCATCCAACCCATCATCGTCCAGCAAGCCTACGATGGAATTACTCACGCACAACGGTGAGCATCATGAAATTGGTGATGGAGGATGGTTGATGATGACGACGGTGACGAACCCCCCTCTCCGGAGCCCTGAACGGACTCCAGATCAGCCCTCCCGAGAGAGATTAGGGCTTGGCGGCAGCTCCGTATCGTAAAACGCGATGAAACTTTCTCTCTGATTTTTTTCTCCGGGAAACGAAATATATGGAGTTGGAGTTGAGGTCGGTGGATCATCAGGGGGCCCACGAGACAGGGGGGCGCTCCCAGGGAGGGGGCGCGCCCCCACCCTCGTGGACATGGTGTGGGCCCCCTGGCTTTGATTCTTTTGCCAGTATTTTTTATATTTTCCAAAAGTTATCTCTGTGGATTTTCAGGTCATTCCGAGAACTTCTGTTTTCTGCACAATAAACAACACCATGGCAGTTCTGCTGAAAACAGCATCAGTCCGGGTTAGTTTCATTCAAATCATGCAAGTTAGAGTCCAAAACAAGGGCAAAAGTGTTTGGAAAAGTAGATACATTGGAGACGTATCAACTCCCCCAAGCTTAAACCTTTGCTTGTCCTCAAGCAATTCAGTTGATAAACTGAAAGTGATAAAGAAAAACTTTTACAAACTCTGTTTGCTCTTGTTGCTGTAAATATGTAAAGCCAGCATTCAAGTTTTCAGCAAAGATTATGAACTAACCATATTCACAATAACACTTAGGTCTCATGTTTACTCATATCAATGGCATAATCAACTAGCAAGCAATAATAATAAAACTCGAATGACAACACTTTCTCAAAACAATCATGATATGATATGACAAAATCGTATCTCGCTAGCCCTTTCTGAGACCGCAAAACATAAATGCAGAGCACCTTTAAAGATCAAGGACTGACTAAACATTGTAATTCATGGTAAAAGAGATCCAGTCAAGTCATACCCAATATAAACTAATAGTAATGAATGCAAATGACAGTGTGCTCTCCAGCGGGTGCTTTTTAATAAGAAGGTGATGACTCAACATAAAAGTAAATAGATAGGCCCTTCGCAGAGGGAAGCAGGGATTTGTAGAGGTGCCAGAGTTTGATTTTAAAATAGAGATGAATAACATTTTGAGCGGTATACTTTCACTGTCAACGCAACAACTATAAGATGGCGATATCTTCCATGCTACATACATTATAGGCGGTTCCCAAACAGAATGGTAAAAGTTTATACTCCCCCACCACCAACAAGCATCAATCCATGGCTTGCTTGAAACAACGAGTTCCTCCAACTAACAACAGCCCTGGGGGAGTTTTGTTTTATTATTTTGATTTGCTTTGATCTTTTTGATCATGGGACTGGGCATCCCGGTTACCAGCCATTTTCTCGTAAATGAGGAGCGGAGTCCACTCCTCGTGAGAATAACCCACGTAGCATGGAAGATACAGACATCCCTAGTTGAAACATGAGCTGCTCGAGCATACAAAATAGAATTTCATTTGAAGGTTTGGAGTTTGGCACATACAAATTTACTTGGAACGGCAGGTAGATACCGCGTATAGGAAGGTATGGTGGACTCATATGGAATAACTGTGGGTTTTATGGAGTTTAGATGCACAAGCAGTATTCCCGCTTAGTACAGGTGAAGGCTAGCAAAAGACTGGGAAGCGACCAACTGAGAGAGCGACAACAGCAATGAACATGCATTAATATTAATTTACACCAAGTACAAGCATGAGTAGGATATAATCCACCATGAACATAAATATCGTGAAGGCTATGTTGATTTGTTTCAACTACATGCGTGAACATGTGCCAAGTCGAGTCACTCAATTCATTCAAAGGAGGATACCATCCCATCATACCACATCACAATCATTTTAATAGCATGTTGGCATGCAAGGTAAACCATTATAAGCTCCTAGCTAATTAAGCGTGGCATAAGCAACTATAATCTCTAAATGTCGTTGCAAACATGTTTACTCATAATAGGCTGAATCAGGAACGATGAACTCATCATATTTACAAAAACAAAAGAGGTCGAGTTCATACCAGCTTCTCTCATCTCAATCAGTCCATCATATATCGTCATTATTGCCTTTCACTTGCACGGCCGAACTGTGTGTATTAATAATAATAGTGCACGTGCATTGGACTAAGCTAGAATCTGCAAGCATTCAATTCAAGAGAGAAGACAAAGTAATATGGGCTCTAGGTTAAATCAACAATCATGCATATGAGAGCCACTAAATATTTTCAATATGGTCTTCTACTCTTGACCCCCAAAGAAAAGAAAAAGAAAATAAAACTATTTACACGGGAAAGCTCCCAACAAGTAAAAGAAGAACGAGAAATCTTTTTGGGTTTTCATTTTAATTACTACTACAATCATGGAAATTAAACTAACTAATTTTTTTGGTTTTCTTAAGGTTTATCAAACACACAAAAATAAAACTAGTAAAAGAAATTAAACTAGTATGGATAATACAATGAAAGAGTATGAGCACCGACAACTAGAATAGTATGTGAACATGAATGTAAAATCGGTGAGAAATACGTACTCCCCCAAGCTTAGGCTTTTGGCCTAAGTTGGTCTAATGCCAAGGACCGCGGCTACTCTCCCCGGTGTACTGAGGTGTGTCATCAGGATACCACTAGCTAGCGATCTCCTCCGGATCCCACTGATAAGATGATGGACGATAAGGGTCCAGTGGAGGTTCCGGCTCAGGCTCTGGAGCGGATGTCTGGCCTCGATGAGCGTACACCGCTTCCGGCAAGACAAGGTAATTATCTGCAGTTAAATCAAACAAGAAAGGCGCAGGCAGGGTAATAATCTCACTGTGTTTCTTATTAAATCTTAGGTTATACAGAAGCATCTTATATCTATTGTCAACAATAAACTCATGCGCTACCATGCTCCTGTAATCTAAAAAGGAAAGAGGCAGCATTGTCTCCTCTTTCTCATAATGTCTAATAGGTATCTCAAAATGTTTAGCAAGGCGTGCAACATAGACATCTCCAAAGATGGGGCCCTTTGTACGGTTCAGGCTTAGCCGTTTAGCAATAACGGCACCCATACTAAAACTATTATCACCAAACAAGGCATGGAACAAAATAATGATATCAGGAACACTGAAGTTTCCACTATTTCCACGACAAATTAAGCATCGACTAGCAAATATGGCAAAGTAGCGTAAGACAGGAAAATGTATGCTAGTGTTTCTCGCATCGGAACCCTTCTTCGAATCCCCTACAGTAATAGTGTTAACAAAACCATCCACATCTTTATGATGTGGTTCATCTAAACTGCCCTCAAAGGGTATTCTACATACCGCGCAAAAATTACGTAATGACATTTCCTTGAACTCATCATATAAATGAAATGATACTGAAGGAGGTGAATTCTTAGGATAGTAATAAAAGTTTTGCAGGAAAGTATTGGTGAGTAAGAGATACTGATCGATCCAGTTGTGGAGGAAGTCGGTGAGGCCTGCATTTTCATCCAAAGAATAAAAATCTTCATAAATCCCGGCTTCTCTTAAGAAATTATCACAAGGCCATTCACACAGCCGTACTTCCGCTACGCGAGGAAGATTATACTTGGCCTTTTCCTTCTCTTTAGCTTGTTTATCCTTGGAGCATTGGCTAGAAGAGCCCCTCAAAAATCTCCTTATCGTTTTCTGAAAATTTCTAAAATTTTTAGTAACTTCAAAATAAAAGTGAATCAAACTAAACAAGATTGGTAGCAACTACTCCCACAAGTGCCTAGAGCCTATATCATGCATTAGAATTACTTGGGACCTCATACATTTGACATGCAAGCTCAAGAACATGGTCACCTATGCAGCAAAAATTTGCAATGAATAAAGCACTAGAACAAAAACTAATTGGACCAATGGAGGAGTCACATACCAAGCAACAATCTCCCAAAGCAGTTTTGTGAATGGAGCTTTGAGCAAGGAGATCGAAAATCGCAGCAAAATGAGCTAGAACTCGTGCTTGAGCTAGATGGGGATTTTTTGAGAGGAAGATGGAGTGTGTGGGTGCAGGAATAAGTGGAGGGGGGCCACCGTGGGCCCACGAGACAGGGGGCGCGCCCAGGGGGTGTGGGCGTGCCCTCCACCCTCGTGGCCAGGTGCTTGCCCCCCTGCAGTGTTCTCAGTGCCTAAAATCCTCAAATAATCCATAAAAATCATACTAAATTTGCAGGGCATTTGGAGCACTTCTATTTTCGGGATATTTTTTATTGCACGGATAATTCAGAAAACAGACAGATAATACTATTTTTGCTTTATTTATTCTAAATAACAGAAAGTAAAAAGAGGGTACAGAAGGTTGTGCCTTCTAGTTTCATCCATATCATGATCATCAAAGTGAATCCACTAACAAGGTTGATCAAGTCTTGTTAACAAACTCATTCCGAATAACATGGAACCGGAGAAATTTCGAATAACACTAGGTTACCTCAACGGGGATATGAACATCCCCAACTAAGAATATCATACTTTTTCTTGGCAGTAGGAAGCGGAAATTCAAAACCTCCAATAATAATAGTTGGGACTTCTCCAATAGAATTGATGCTATGAACTTAAGGTTGTTTCCTCGGAAAGTGTACCGTATGCTCATTACCATTAACGTGAAAAGTGACATTGCCTTTGTTGCAATCAATAACAGCCCCTGCAGTATTCAAAAAGGGTCTACCAAGGATAATCGACATACTATCATCCTCGGGAATATCAAGAATAACAAAGTCTGTTAAGATAGTGACATTTGCAACCACAACAGGCACGTCCTCACAAATACCGACAGGTATGGTAGTTGATTTATCAGCCATTTGCAAAGATATTTCAGTAGGTGTCAACTTATTCAATTCAAGTCTACGATATAAAGAGAGAGGCATAACACTAACACCAGCTCCAAGATCACATAAAGCAGTTTTAACATAGTTTCTTTTAATGGAGCATGGTATAGTTGGTACCCCTGGATCTCCTAGTTTCTTAGGAATTCCACCCTTAAAAGTGTAATTAGCAAGCATGGTGGAAATTTCAGCTTTCGGTATCTTTCTTTTATTTGTATTGATATCCTTCATATATTTAGCATAAGGATTTAATTTAAGCATATCAGTTAAGCGCATATGTAAGAAGATAGGTCTATTCATTTCAGCAAAGCGCTCAAAATCCTCATCATCCTTTGTCTTGGATGGTTTAGGAGGAAAAGGCATGGGTTTCTAAACCCATGGTTCTCTTTCTCTACCGTGCTTCCTAGCAACAAAATCTCTTTTATCATAACATTGATTCTTTGATTGTGGGTTATCAAGATCAACAGCAGGTTCAATCTCTACATCATTATTATTGCTAGGTTGAGCATCAACATGAACATTATCATTAACATTATCACTAGGTTCACGTTCATCACCTGATTGTGTTTCAGCATCAGAAATAGAAATATCATTGGGATTCTTAGGTGTGTCTACAACAGGTTCACTAGAAGCATGCAAAGTCCTATCATTTTTCTTTTTCTTCTTTTTAGAAGAACTAGGTGCATCTAAATTATTTCTCTGAGAATCTTGCTCGATTCTCTTAGGGTGGCCTTCATGATACAATGGTTCCTGAGTCATTCTACCAGTTCTAGTAGCCACTCTAACAACAAAATCATGTTTATTATTTAATTCATCAAGCAAATCACTTTGAGCTTTAAGTACTTGCTTAGCTTGAGGGTAACCATAGAAGCATATTTGCTAATGAGTTTAAGTTCACCTTTAACTCTAGCCATATAATCACTCAAGCGTCCAATCTCGAAAGCATTATTCTTTAATTCTCTACCAACATAAGCATTAAAACTTTCTTGCCTAGCCATAAAGTCATCAAATTCATCTAAGCATGGGCTATGAAATTTAGTAGACGGGATTTCAACTTTATCATATCTATAGAGAGAATTTACCTTTACTACCTGTGTCAGGTTATCAAGACAATGTGTTTCTTCAACAGGCGGTATATTAAGACCATGTATTTCTTCAATAGGTGGTAAATTCTTAACATCTTTAGCTTTAATACCTTTTTCTTTCATAGATTTCTTTGCCTCTTGCATATCTTCAGGACTGAGAAATAGAACTCCCCTCTTCTTCGGAGTTGGTTCAGGAATAGGCTCGGGAGTTGGCTCAATTGGCTCAGGAATTGGCTCGGGAAGAGTCCAATTATTTTCATTAGTCAACATATTATTCAATAGTAATTTAGCTTGGTCGACTATTCTTTCCCTGAAAACACAACCAGCACAACTATCCAAGTAGTCCTTGGAAGCATCGGTTAGTCCATTATAAAAGATATCAAGTATTTCATTTTTCTTAAGAGGATGATCAGGCAAAGCATTAAGTAATCGAAGAAGCCTCCCCCAAGCTTGTGGGAGACTCTCTTCTTTGATTTGCACAAAATTGTATATTTCCCGCAAGGCAGCTTGTTTCTTATGAGCAGGGAAATATTTAGCAGAGAAGTAATAAATCATATCCTGGGGACTATGCACACAACCAGGATCAAGAGAATTAAACCAAGTTTTAGCATCACCCTTTAATGAGAATGGGAATATCTTAAGGATATAATAATAGCGAGACTTCTCATCATTGGTAAACAGGGTGGCTATATCATTTAACTTGGTAAGATGTGCCACAACAGTTTCAGATTCATAGCCATAAAAAGGATCAGATTCAACCAAAGTAATTATTTCAGGATCAACAGAGAATTCATAATCCTTATCAGTAACACAGATAGGTGAAGTAGCAAAAGCGGGGTCAGGTTTCATTCTAGCATTAAGAGATTGTTGCTTCCATTTAGCTAATAACTTCTTAAGATCATATCTATCATTGCAAGCAAAAATAGCTCTAGCAGCTTCTTCATCCATAACATAACCCTCAGGAACAACAGGCAATTCATAATTAGGGGGAGAACCTTCATCATCACTATCATCAATAATTTCATTCTCTCTAACCCTAGCAAGTTGTTCATCAAGAAATTCACCTAATGGCACTGTAGTATCAAGCACAAAAGTAGTTTCATCATAAGTATCATGCATAGCAGAAGTGGCATCATCAATAACATGCGACGTATCAGAATTCATAGCAGTAGCAGGTTTAGGTGTCGCAAGCTTATTCAAAACAGAAGGAGAATCTAGGGCATAACTAGATGGCAGTTCCTTACCTCCTCTCGTAGTTGAGGGAAAAATCTTAGTTCTTGCGTCTTTCAAGTTCTTCATAGTGATCAGCAGATATAAATCCCAAGTGACTCAAAGAATAGAGCTATGCTCCCCGGCAACGGTGCCAGAAATTAGTCTTGATAACCCACAAGTGTAGGGGATCGCAACAGCTTTCGAGGGTAAAGTATTCAACCCAAATTTATTGATTCGGCACAAGGGGAGCCAAAGAATATTCTCGAGTATTAGCAGTTGAGTTGTCAATTCAACCACACCTGGATAACTTAGTATCTGCAGCAAAGTATTTAGTAGCAAAGTAGTATGGAAGTAACGGTAACGGTGGCAAAAGTAAAGATAGCAGTTTTGTAGTGATTGTAATAGCAGCAACGGAAAAGTAAATAAGCGAAGCACAATATGTGAAAAGCTCGTAGGCATTGGATCAGTGATGGATAATTATGTCGGATGCGATTCCTCATGTAATAGCTATAACATAGGGTGACACAGAACTAGCTCCAGTTCATAAATGTAATGTAGGCATGTATTCCGAATATAGTCATACGTGCTTATGGAAAAGAACTTGCATGACATCTTTTGTCCTACCCTCCCATCGCAGCGGGGTCCTAGTGGAAACTAAGGGATATTAAGGCCTCCTTTTAATAGAGTACCTGACCAAAGCATTAACACATAGTGAATACATGAACTCCTCAAACTACGGTCATCACCGAGAAGTATCCCGATTATTGTCACTTCGGTGTTGTCGGATCATAACACATAATAGGTGACTATAGACTTGCAAGATAGGATCAAGAACTCACATATATTCATGAAAACATAATAGGTTCAGATCTGAAATCATGGCACTCGGGCCCCAGTGACAAGCATTAAGCATAGCAAAGTCATAGCATAATCAATCTTAGAACATAATGGATACTAGGGATCAAACCCTAACAAAACTAACTTGATTACATGGTAAATCTCATCCAACCCATCACCGTCCAGCAAGCCTATGATAGAATTACTCACGCACGACGGTGGGCATCATGAAATTGGTGATGGAGGATGGATGATGATGACGACGGCGACGAATCCCCCTCTCCGGAGCCCCGAACGGACTCCAGATCAGCCCTCCCGAGAGAGATTAGGGCTTGGCGGCGGCTCCGTATCGTAAAACGCGATGAAACTTTCTCTCTGATTTTTTTTCTCTGCGAAACAGAATATATGGAGTTGGAGTTCAGGTGGGTGGAGAATCAGGGGGCCCACGAGACAGAGGGGCGCGCCCGGGGGAGGGGGCGCGCCCCCACCCTTGTGGACAGGGTGTGGGCCCCCTGGCCTTGATTCTTTCACCAGTATTTTTTATATTTTCCAAAAGTTATCTCCGTGGATTTTCAGGCCATTCCGAGAACTTTTGTTTTTTGCACAATAAACAACACCATGGCAGTTCTGCTGAAAACAGCGTCAGTCCGGGTTAGTTTCATTCGAATCATGCAAGTTAGAGTCCAAAACAAGGGCAAAAGTGTTTGGAAAAGTAGATACGTTGGAGACGTATCAGCAGGCTGCTGACGATGACCAGGAGTAGTTTAGGAGGATCCCAGGCAGGAGGCTTGTGCTGTATCCTAGTTTGTGCTAGCCATCTTATGGCAACTTGTTTAACTTATGTCTGTACTCAGATATTGTGCTTCCGCTGACTCGTTTATGTTCGAGCACTTGTATTCGAGCCCTCGAGGCCCCTGGCTTGTAATATGATGCTTGTATGACTTATTTTATTTTTAGAGTTGTGTTGTGATATCTTCCCGTGAGTCCCTAATCTTGATCGTACACACTTGCGTGCATGATTAGTGTATGATTGAATTGGGGGCGTCACAAGTTGGTATCAGAGCCGACTGCCTGTAGGAATCCCCCTTCCAAACTCCTTGGCCGAAGTTGAGTCTAGTCATTGAAAAAGTTTTACTAACTTGGTTGGGCGGCTTACGGGACCATGTCGCCATTGGGTGGTATTAGGATCTTTTATTCCTCGTCTATACTCTGGGACTCTGATCTCTCTTCTATTTGGGTTAAATGATTTAAAAAAACAACTCTAACAATAGGGTCTCGTAACAACTTTCTCCCGGAGAGTTCCTTATTACAGATGATCGCCTGCCGCACCAGAAGATTCCGAAGATACTCTCCGATGTTCTCTTGAGGCTTTGTGCCCACCACTTTTTCTATTCTCGACCACCGATGAATCCTTATGGATAACTACTTAAGTATGTTGTTCATACCTTCATTCCCAGCTGCCCTTGATATTACTTGATACCCTGAAATATTCTCCGATGTTTTGAGAATCCTTTGAGCCTACTGCTTTGCAGCTCTTCTCCGCATTAATACCCCCACAAACAATTCCTCATGCTTACCGGGGATCCGACCATCCCCAGTTGTTTAGGTGCCTCACAAAATTCTTTGAAATACTACCAGATTTGTCGAGAATCCTCTACAACCTATGGCCCTTGAAATTATTATCTGCCTGCATTATGGTTAATTCCAAATGCCTAGCAATATTCATTGACGTCCTTTGCCTTATCAGCTTGAGTCCCTTGATTCAATATGTTGTGAATGCTCGCAATCCTCAATCAGATCCTAGAATCCATCCTTCCAGCTCAAACATCATTTTAAACATGAGCTGGTTCTCGACGAATCAAATTGTTGTCGATTGTACCCCTAAGTCTATTCAACTTATCCATCCTTAACCGGAGCATTTGCTTCTGATCCCTTGAGTTGGAGCTCATAATTCCTTTGCATTTGAGCTTTGAATTAGTCAGTTGATTCGATAATCTGATCTCCTTGCTTTCTTCTTCTTCTGGTTCAGTACCAATGGTCACTTCAGATCCCTTGAGGAC
Organism: Triticum timopheevii; assembly: GCA_963921465.1. Classification (NCBI taxonomy): domain Eukaryota; kingdom Viridiplantae; phylum Streptophyta; class Magnoliopsida; order Poales; family Poaceae; genus Triticum; species Triticum timopheevii. Next base: position 422,271,219 of record OY997274.1, read on the forward strand.
CACTAGATCCTTTATTGGATTTTATCCGACAATGTCCTTCATATTTGATAACTTTCTAAGTCTTTACTCGGATACATAATGCCTTTGGTAAGTTGTATCCTCTGCCTTGTCGAACATGCTCTGCTTTCGAGCTTGTGTTATTTACTCCTGAAATTTGTGGTATATGTTCCTAAGAGGCCCTGATGGGTTGAACATATGCTTTTTCTAATCTATGTGAACCCGGAAACTACTACGGGTCATGCTCTACTAATTTCATGTCATATAAAACTTCAACACTACAACTTCGTCGAAGGTGAGAAGTGAGTGAAAGGTTATGCATTAGAGAAGTGGGAGTCGACATTGAACTTTGTGTTCATGCCCTATCATGGAAGCTTCTTGTAATAATAACTAGTCCTTGATAAATATCATCTGGTATCTGTGAATTGATCCTTTGCAACCGTGGTTTCGACCATGGTTGTTCTTCTTTGATCCATTTCTCGGACAAGTTAAAGCACTTGTCTTCTACAGATCAATGCGCCTGCCCAACCTTTATTATAATCTACCTTCGAGTATTACCCCTGGTATCTCGAGGATATCATGCCATTGAACTACATCTTATGAACTTTTAATGAAGTACTACCTTTCCCGTCATAGTCACTCCACGGATTCTGGGTTGTCGCTAATCGAGAACACCGATTAGTAAAACGAATCAACAATGTGATTCAGTAGTCCTAGTGCTTTGTTGTTGAGAAGTTTAATACTCCATCACGTCGTTCCTAGCCTAATCGACTACATCATTACCATGCTAATTGTAACTTTGCTACCTGGTCCTTCTTCTCGGAGCACTAATTTCGACGATGAGCTAATCTTACGTCGATCTTCCTCGTCATATCATTTCCCCTTGAATAGCAAACTTAATTTCGAGTTTGTGTCGTATCCGTGGTTCCAATAACCTTTCGCTTCATCATTTCTTTGACTTGATGCCATCGCCGATTGATTACAACTTCATGAAATCTCTCGACAAATGTGTCGTGATCATCATCAGCATTCCGAGCTTTCCAGAATATCAATTGAATTCACAAGGAGAAATACCATCCTTGCCCTTGATGAATTGTGTTATCATCGACCACTTTAGTGTCTTCCCTCCAACATAAACTTGTTTGTGTGTAGTGTTACATCTTGAGTTCCTTGCTATCCAGTATTTGTTCTTCTTTATCTTGGAGTATTACCATCTTTTATGTCAAGAATGTCATGAGAATTTCACCACCTCTTAAGAATTCTTGATACATGCAATACTTCTCGCCATCTACATTCATTTCTTGGTCCCCGTGTTGTTTCTAACTGGAATACCGACAAATGGGCTGTGATGTGTAAAATTCAAAACTTCTAGCAACCCGATTGCTTGTAAGTTAATGAACGATAGTTTCATTCTTTGTGTATTGGTTACTGAATCACCATTCTAACATTGATCATGCTACCTAGGCCTATATTTCGGGTGCACCTTTCAAGTAATGTTTAATTGTGTATGTTTTCCTCGAGCATACATCATTATATCATTTGATCTGACAAATGTTATCTCCTTGTTCACATAATTGTGGAAATCCATCTTGTGGAAATCTCGATGAATTGTCACTGAGTCCATCAGCCATCTCCTCATCCTCTCCTTGGTTTACTGATGAACTCTGGTTTCGGAACTCGCTTCCATAGCTCATTTCCCGAGAATCTTACAATGTCATCTCGTTCATTTGTGTTGCACCTTATCTTCTCAGGCATCCTAAGTCTGAGGTATCCCGACACCAATCAGTTCCGAATCTTGGGGCAAATATGATGGTTTGAACATATTTCCAAGAGTTTTAACATTGGTTGTTATATGACCCGGTAAGGTGATGTCAGCCTAGCACACTTGGCCTGGGAACCTATTGTTATAATACCAATTTTTAGCAAGGTTAGCCATTCTTCCGTGGGGAAATTATAAGACTTATTCTATAAGTTGTTCCTGATGGATCCTTTGTGTATCCAAAGTTTGACCTTTACTTGATGACCATGTTAATGCTATCTCGAAGCATGTCTATGGTACTTCGATCTTCAATAAGAACATTTGAAGCACAATGCTAAATCTTCTGTATCAACTATCCAAACACCACTGTATGGGTAAACCTCATTAAATCCTTGCCCCTTTGTCTAAATGGTTACATACTTGGAGCCCTATCATTAATATCTTTCTCCGCCTTTCCTTGGAAAAGATATACTCTAAAACTTGAGTATAAACACCTTTTCCTTTCCATTGGTCTGATTAATGTAATAATGACATTTTCCTGTCCATTGTTTTGGTTAACCTTTCTTTTGACCTATATGATATAAGCAATAATACTTCCCTGCTTATGTAAACACCTCGGTGTACCATCATGTCCAGTGTGACCCTGTTGCTTTTGTTGATGACATTCCGGTAACCACCGATGGACGAGAACCTTGCCTATTGGTCCGCCTCATTTCAACGAGCAGGAAAATGGTTCTATTCATCCCTCATCCTTGGTACCAATGATGCTGCCAACATAACTGACCGGTTATTCTCTGACATGCCTTGCTATCATGACCGTGCAAGATGTCAATGCCCTTCCTTCTTTTAACCCACATGGTGGTCCCATAACCCACAGTTCCACAGGATCGGAACCTGACTCTCCGATACACCCTTGTTTTTGAATATATTCCAACTGCGTGGCTTCGAATGAGATTCATGATGCCACCTTATTATCACCTATGCTGGAGTCAGACACAATCCTTATTCCCGTTGCTCTGAACCCCTTATCACACTTTGATTTAGACATTGAACGATTGGCTGCCCGCTTGAAACTTTTCATGGTACCTTCCTACCATGCTCTCGATATTTTCTTAAGTTCCAATTCGAGAGATACTTTCTGCCACCTTCTGATAACCCACAAGTATAGGGGATCGCAACAGTTTTCGATAAGTAAGAGTGTCGAACCCAACGAGGAGCTAAAGGTAGAATAAATATTCCCTCAAGTTCTATCGACCACCGATACAACTCTACGCACGCTTGACGTTTGCTTTACCTAGAACAAGTATGAAACTAGAAATACTTTGTAGGTGTGATAGGATAGGCTTGCAAGAAAGTAAAGAACACGTAAATAAAACTAGGGGCTGCTAGGTAAAGACACAACTAAAGTAAATATAGCGAGTATGAAAAAGTGGTGATAGGAGTTGTGGAATTGTCCCTAAGCAACTGACTATGTTACTAGACCGGTAATCACTATTGCAATTCTATTTGAGCGAGAGGCATAAGCTAACATACTTTCTCTACTTGGATCATATGCACTTATGATTGGAACTCTAGAAAGCATCCGCAACTACTAAAGATTCATTAAGGTAAAACCCAACCATAGCATTAAAGTATCAAGTCCCCTTTATCCCATACGTAAACAACCCACTTACTCGGGTTTGTGTTTCCGTCACTCACGCAACCCACTATAAGCAAATCATAAACATATTGCAAACCCTAGGCGGGAATCCCTCACGCTTGCGCGACATGGAGGGCACAACAGGACAGCACCAATAAAATATGCAACTCAAACCAATCATAGCAATTCATCAATCACCGATAGGACAATAGAAATCTACTCAGACATCATAGGATGGCAACACATCATTGGATAATAATATGAAGCATAAAGCACCATGTTCAGGTAGAGGGTACAACGGGTTGCGGAAGATTGGACCGCTGTAGATAGAAGGGGGAAGGTGATGGAGGTGTTGGTGAAGATGGCGAAGGTGTTGGTGAAGATCGCGGTGATGATGATGGCCCCCGGCGGCGTTCCGGCGCCACCGGAAGCAAGGGGGAGAGAGCCCCCCTTCTTCTTCTTCTTCCTTGACCTCCTCCCTAGATGGGAGGAGGGTTACCCCTCTGTTCCTTGGCTCCCATGGCTTGGGAGGGGCGAGAGCCCCTCCGAGATTGGATCTATCTCTCTGCTTCTGTGTTCTCTGCGTTCTGTTCTGGCTCTGTTTCACCGCTTCGCGTATATATGGTGATCTGCAACTCCGATTGGCCTGAAACCTTTTCCGTGATTTTTTTCGAATATTATCTTTCTTGCGGCAAAAGAAGAGCATCAACCGCCTTACGGTGGGCTCACGAGGGTAGGCCGCGCGCCCAGGGGGAGGGCGCGCCCCCCTGCCTCGTGACCACCTCGGGCACCGTCTCGCGTGGATTTTTCTTCTGGAATTTCCCATATTTTCCAAAAATAAGCTCCGTCCGTTTTTATCCCGTTTGGATTCCGTTTGGTATGGATATTCTGCGAAATATAAAACATGCAACAGACAGGAACTGGCACTGGGCACTGGATCAATATTTTAGTCCCAAAAATAATATAAAAAGTTACCAAAAACTATATGAAAGTGAATAATATTGGCATGGAACAATCAAAAATTATGGATACGACGGAGACGTATCAGCATCCCCAAGCTTAATTCCTGCTCGTCCTCGAGTAGGTAAATGATAAAAAAGAATAATTTTTGATGTGGAATGCTACCTAGCATAATCTTGATCATATGTCTAATCATGGCATGAATATTAAGACACGAGTGATTCAAAGCAATAGTCTATCCTTTGACATAAAAACAATAATACTTCAAGCATACCAACTAAGCAATTATGTCTTATTGAAATAACATAGCCAAAGAAAGCTCATCCCTACAAAATCATATAGTCTGGCTATGCTCCATCTTCACCACACAAAATATTTACATCATGCACAACCCCGATGACAAGCCAAGCAATTGGTTCATACTTTTCAACGCGCTTCAGCTTTTTCAACCCTCATGCAATATATGAGCGCAACCCATGGATATAGCACTATAGGTGGAATAGAAATATAATGATGGAGGTTATGTGGAGAAGACAAAAAAGGAGAAAGTCTCACATCGACGTGGCTAATCAACGGGCTATGGAGATGCCCATTAATTGATGTCAATGCGAGGAGTAGGGATTGCCATGCAATGGATGCACTAAGAGCTATAAGTGTATGAAAGCTCAACAAAAGAAACTAAGTGGGTGTGCATCCAACTTGCTTGCTCATGAAGACCTAGGGCATTTGAGGAAGCCCATCGTTGGAATATACAAGCCAAGTTCTATAATGAAAATTCCCACAAGTATATGAAAGTGACAACATAGGAGACAATCTATATGAAGAACATGGTGCTACTTTGAAGCACAAGATATGAGACTCACTACATGAAGAATATGGTGCTACTTTGAAGCACAAGTGTGGTAAAAGGATAGTAACATTGCCCCTTCTCTCTTTTTCTCTCATTTTTTTTGGGCCTTCTCTTTTTTTTGGCCTTTCTCTTTTTTTTTAATTTTATTATTTTTTTTCGTCCGGAGTCTCATCCCAACTTGTGGGGGAATCATAGTCTCCATCATCCTTTCCTCACTGGGGCAATGCTCTAATAATGATGATCATCACACTTTTATTTACTTACAACTCGATATCTAGAACAAAGATATGACTCTATATGAATGCCTTCGGCGGTGTACCGGGATGTGCAATGATCTAGCGTAGCAATGACATCAAAAAATGGACAAGCCATGAAAACATCATGCTAGCTATCTTACGATCATGCAAAGCAAAATGACAATGAATGCTCAAGTCATGAATATGATGATGATGGAAGTTGCATGGCAATATATCTCGGAATGGCTATGGAAATGCCATGATAGGTAGGTATGGTGGCTGTTTTGAGGAAGATATAAGGAGGCTTATGTGTGATAGAGCGTATCATATCACGGGATTTGGATGCACCGGCGAAATTTGCACCGACTCTCGAAGTGAGAAAGGACAATGCACGGTACCGAAGAGGCTAGCAATGATGGAAGGGTGAGAGTGCGTATAATCCATGGACTCACATTAGTCATAAAGAACTCATATACTTATTGCAAGAATTTATTAGCCCTCGAAGCAAAGTACTACTACGCATGCCCCTAGGGGGATAGATTGGTAGGAAAAGACCATCGCTCGTCCCCGACCGCCACTCATAAGGAAGGCAATCAATAAACACCTCATGCTCCGACTTTGTTACATAACGGTTCACCATACGTGCATGCTACGGGACTTGCAAACCTCAACACAAGTATTTCTCAATTTCACAATTACTCAACTAGCACGACTCTAATATCACCATCTTTATATCGCAAAACTATTGCAAGGAATCAAACATATCATATTCAGCGATCTACAAGTTTATGTAGGATTTTATTACTAACCATGTGAATGACCAATTCCTGTCATCTCTCTAAATAGATATAAGTGAAGCAAGAGAGTTTAATTCTTTCTACAAAAGATATGCCCACGCTCTAACAAGTATAAGTGAAGCAAAAGAGCATTCTACAAATGGCGGTTGTCTACATGATGAGAAACAGGCAATCCAAACTTCAAATGATATAAGTGTCGGTGTACTAGAGTAGGGGTACCCTAGTATCCCGAACTTGTGCACGGGCAGTCGCAGCGCCCCGTGGCAAGGCTTGCCGGGTGACCGCCAAGGTCCTCCGTGGTTCCTTTGGAGCCATTCAAGAACAAAGTGTTCAAGCCAAGAAGACAAGGCCCCGGCAAGAGGAGCTTGCCGGGAAGGCCAACGCCTCGGCAAGAGGAGCTTGCCGGGAAGGCCAACCAAGGCATTTCAAGGAACTTGCCGCGACGCGCCTCGCGTCCCGGCAAGGCCCGGTGAGCGACAAGCTTCCGGGCGCGACAAGACAACGATCGCGGCAAGGCGCTTGCCGCGGCAGGCTACCACCCTGTACCCACGCTCCAGCACATCCACCAACGTGTCGCCCTGGGACCGTTCCAGGCGCGCGTGGCAAGAGGCTGTGCAGCCAGTGGTGCGAGGTGGCAAGCGGAGATGACAAGATGGCCATCGTGGCAAGCGGTGGCGCCCCTAACGGTCACTTTTCTGCACTGTTTGGGCGATGCAGACGGGCATTTAATGCCTTTGTCCCCTGCCGTCAGGGTTAGGTACGATACACTGTAGAAGTAGGTGTACCAATCGCACCTCTTTTCCATTTTTACCCTTGCATGCGTTGCCACCTGTCGGTGACCCCTTGAGCATATAAAAGGAGGCCCATGCGCAACGTAGGGGGGGGGTCGAAACCAGAAAACACTCACGCTCGCTCTCGAGTGTGTACTGTAGCAATTAGCGCTCCTGAGCAAGAACACAATACAATCAGACAAGCAGCAGTAGGAGTATTATCTCTCCGGAGAGCTCCGAAGCTGGGTAAACCGCTCGTGTGCTTCGCCTCGATTCGCTCTTCGTGCGATCTCCGCTCCCCGCCGAACCGAAAGGGGCCCTGCCCCATAGGTGTTCGTTCACGCGACATCTTTGGCGCGCCAGGTAGGGGGCGTCAAGGTTGTGTGAACCTGATCCGGCGTTCACGCGAGCTAGATCTTCATCTACTTCATCCTCTTCATCGACATGCCACCGAAGAAGAAGGCTTCGGAGGTGGCTGCTCCGTCCGCGTCGAACCCACCACCACCGGAGCAAGCAGGTGGTGGGATAGACGCCGGCGGAGGAACGGGCGTCGACAAGGGAGCTCACGGTGCTGCCAGGTCCAAGGACAAGGCTGCGCAAACCTCGGCGTTCGTACATGCACCGCGCCCATCTCAGGAGGCGCGGGACCGACAGCGTCATGGTACTCGCGGTACCATACGTTCGTTAGGCCAAGGCCAAGCTGGTGGATCTCGGGATGCTCAAGACCAGCATGCACGCCAACATGCTGGCACGAGAGTGGCACGGTCGCCTGGACGAGATACTGCTCCTTCTAACATAGTTAGAAGTTCGAGCATATCCCGCTCCTCGCACTGTTTGCCACCGCCACCCAAAACTCTAGCAGAAGCTTTGGCACGAGCTCAACTGCTCCTAGATTACCCTCCAACGGCAGACAAGGTCGACGATTGGAGGGCCACCATTCAGAGTCTCATCGGCTTCGCCAATGGCGACACTCCACGGCAGCCGGGTACACCGCAGCCGCGGCAAGATTGCCAGGCACAAGCTGGTGGCGACAAGACCGGTGGGGGTGCAACCACCGTGCACTCTCCGCCCCGAAGGCCAAGATCGCTGACTCGCCGGGTCAACCTCGACAGCGACTCCACCGCGTCGTCAGATCCACGAGCTCATCACAATCAGCTCCAAGTTCTTCACGAACGACAGCAAGAAGACGCTCGTACTCGCATCGAGCGTCGAAGAGAAGCGCGGCGTCAATCGGACCAGCGCGCTGGGCCCACTATCGACATGCATGCGCCAGGGGAACCAAGCGACTTGCCGTACGCGGTAGGTTGCCCTGCGTTCACTCGTGAGCTGCGGCAAGTCCAGTGGCCCAGCACAAAGAATTTCAAGCCAGACGTACCAGAGAAGTACAACGGTAAGTTGCATCCGTCGGAGTCCCTCAGCATCTACACCATCGCGGTGCAGGCTGCCGGGGGGCGAGACGACAAGATCCTTGCCAACTACTTCCCGCTGGTGCTCAAGCCCAATGTCAGGTCCTGGCTCATGCACTTGCCGGACAATTCCATATCCTCCTGGGCAGATCTGTGCCATCAGTTTGTCGGCGCCTTTACAGGCGGCCACAAGCCCCATGGCCAAGAGAGCGATCTTCATCTGCTCGCCCAGAAGGAAGGAGAGCCCCTGCGCAAGTACATTCAGAGATTCAGCCAAGTACAGTGCAACATCCCAGCTGTCCACCCTGCCGCGGTCATCAACGCGTTCCATCAGAACGTGCGAAACCGTAGGATGCGGGAGGAGATGGCGATGTGCAAGATCAGGGACGTCAGTGAGCTATATGCCCTGGCCGACAAGTGTGCGCGTGCTGAGGAAGGGAGGAAACTCCCCGGAGAGAATACAGGAGCAGGAGGATCTGACAGTGAGGATGCCGCCCCGGCAAGGAAAAACCGGCGGCGGAACAACAGGAAGAAGAAAGGCAAAGATGTGCTAGTCGTTGAGCAGTCCGGCAACGGAGGTGGCGCCAAGGAAGCTGAAGCTGTGGCGGCCGCCGACAAGCAGGGCGGCTCCGGCAAGCAGTACTGCAAGATCCACCGCACCAAGGGCCATGACCTCCAGAGTTGCAAGAAGGTTGAGCAGCTCGTCGAGCAGCAAAAGGCTGAGTACGAGCGATGCGACAAGGAGAAGGCCCAAGAAGATACTGGAGGATCCGGCAAGAAACATCCCGGCCGAGGAGGACGCCGCGGCAAGGCCAAGCAGCGGCAAGGAGACAGGCCTCCCCGCGGCCGCGACAAGGATGAAGATGAAGACGACGATGAAGATATGGATGATGACGAGGCCGATGAGCAGGAGTTTCAGAAAGCCACAGAGGTCCTGTGCGTTGACGGCGGTGCTTCTCTGCATACTTCGCACCGCCAGCTCAAGCAGTGGGTGCGGGAAGTCAATGCGGCAGAACCACCCGTCGAGTCACGCAAGCTTCTAAAATGGTCCAACACGCCTATCATCTTTGATATTGAGGATCACCCTGATCGCATAACTGCGGTCGGGTGCTTGCCGATGTTGGTTTCACCAACTATCCGCAACCTCAAGGTCACAAAGATGCTAGTTGACGGTGGGGCCGGCTTGAACCTGATCTCCTCCACGGTACTCCAGAAACTCCAGATCCCTGACAGCGAGCTCGAAGAGACCGGCACATTCCAAGGAATCAATCCGGGAAGGAGCAAGCCAAAGGGAAAGATCATGTTGCCGGTGACATTTGGCAGAGAGCTGAATTTCAGGACTGAGAGGGTCACTTTTGACGTTGCTGACTTTCCATTGCCCTACAATGGGATACTCGGCCGTCCAACACTCGCCAAATTCATGGCAGCCTCTCACTATGCATACAACATGCTGAAGATGCCAGGCCCGATAAGTGTCATCTATATCCCTGGCGACAAGAAGGATGCTCTTATCTGCGCCGACAAGATCTACCGGGATGCAGTAGCCGCAGCAGATCACAAGACACTTGCCGCTGAAGCTCCCGAGGGGAAGAAGAAGACCAAGTCCGGCAAGAGTTCTGATGCCCACTCCGGCAAGCGCACCTCTTCGGAGTGCTGCGCTACCGTCGAGGACGCACCATCGAGCTCCACTGGCAAGTGTAAGAAGACGATGGCAGCTTCACCAGAAACCAAGAAGGTGTCCGCCAAGGAGGACGGCACTGGTGGTACCTTCACCATCAGTGCCACGCTCGACCCTAAATAGGAAAGCGTGCTCGTTGCTTTCCTGCGGGCGAACGTCGACGTGTTTGCATGGCAACCGTCTGACATCCCCGGTGTTCCCAGGAAAGTAATCGAGCACCATCTTGCCGTTTGTCCTCGTGCGCGGCCCGTCAAGCAGAAAGTTAGGAAACAAGCAGTGGAGCGCCAAGAATTCATTGAAGAAGAGATCAAGAAGTTGGAAGCAGCAGGCCTTGTTAGAGGAGTGCTCCATCCTACGTGGTTGGCCAATCATGTAGTCGTGCGCAAGGCAAACGGGAAATGGAGGCTTTGTATCGACTTTACCGATGTTAATAAAGCTTGTCCCAAAGACCCATTTCCCTTGCCGCACATTGACCAGATTGTTGACTCCACGGCCGGATGTGACATGCTTTCATTTCTTGACGCATACTTAGGATACCATCAGATCTTCATGGCAGAAGAGGATGAGGAGAAGACCGCATTCATCACTCCATGTGGCACATACTGTTTCGTACGGATGCCTTTCGGTTTGAAGAATGCTGGTTCAACATTTGCAAGGGTAGTCCATGATGCTTTTGAGCCACAAATACACAGAAATGTGGAAGCCTACATGGATGACATAGTGGTCAAGAGCAAGGACAAGGCAACTCTGATTCAAGATTTAGATGAAACCTTCACAAATCTGCGCAAGATCAACCTCAAGCTTAACCCCGAGAAGTGCGTATTTGGAGTCCCCTCCGGCAAGCTTCTCGGGTTCTTCGTGTCTCAGCGGGGAATTGAAGCCAATCCCGACAAGATCAAGGCCATTGAGCAGATTGAAGCACCAAAGCACGTCAAGGATGTATGAAGACTCGCCGGTTGCGTGGCTGCTCTCAACAGGTTTATCTCTAAGTCTGCTGAGCGCGCCCTGCCATTTTTCAAAATATTGAAAAAGGCAGGTCCTATGAAATGGACTTCGGAAGCGGAGGCTGCGCTGCAGGACTTGAAGAGATACCTGTCCTCCACTCCAACACTTGTCGCACCTAGGCCACAAGAGAAGTTGCTGCTGTATATAGCGGCAACCAATCAAGTGGTTAGTGCTGCGTTAGTAGCGGAGAGGGAGGTTGATGATGAGCCAGCAACCACGACAGATGCATCCAGCGACAAGCAGGGGGCTTTGTCAACAAGCTCTGGTCCCGACAAGGGTGGATCTGCGCAGGCGCATGAGGAGGTGCAGAAGAAAATGGTGCAGCGCCCAATTTACTTTGTCAGTTCCCTTCTGCAGGGGGCTAGGTCAAGGTACTCTGGTGTGCAGAAACTGCTTTTCGGCCTTCTCATGGCCTCGAGAAAGCTGCGCCATTACTTCCAAGCACATGACATCACAGTTGTCACTCGCTTTCCGCTAAAGAGGATACTGCAGAATCCAGAAGCAATAGGCAGGATTGTCGAGTGGGCACTGGAACTGTCAAGCTTTGGCCTCAAGTTTGAGAGCACTTCAACTATCCAAAGCAGAGCATTGGCAGAATTCATAGCAGAGTGGACGCCAACACCAGATGAAGAAATTCCAGAAACGAGCATCCCCGTCAAGGAGGCAAGCAAAGAGTGGCTGATGTACTTTGATGGTGCCTTTTCGCTGCAAGGCGCCGGTGCGGGCGTGCTGCTTGTCGCGCCCACCGAAGAGCACCTCAAGTACGTAGTCCAGATGCACTTCCCCTAGGAGCAAGCAACAAACAATACCGCAGAGTATGAAGGTTTGCTTGCCGGTCTCAGGATCGCGCAGACCTTGGGATCAAGAAGCTCATTGTCAGGGGTGACTCGCAGCTTGTCGTCCGCCAAGTGAACAAGAATTATCAGAGTCATCGCGGCAGACCTTGTTGATGAAGTGAGAAAGTTAGAAGAGCACTTTGACGGCCTACAGATGGAACATGTTCCGAGAGCTCAGAACGACATTGCTGATGGCCTGTCAAAGTGCGCTGCACTAAAGTTACCTGTGGAACCAGGGATCTTTGTGCTCAAACTGACTCAACCATCCGTGACGCCATCAACTGGACAGAGCAAGAAGAGGAAGTTGGTCTCTGGTGGCTATTTTCCAGCAGAGCTCCCCGAAGCCGATCAACACCAAGGGTGCTGAGGAGCAGTCTGCTCCGGCGAGCCCTAGGGTTTGTTCCGTTGAAGCAGACGCTCCCGACAAGTTTTGCTCCGACAAGCTTGCCGGGGAACATCAAGCTCCGGCTGAGCCGCAGGTTCTCGCTGTAGAAGCGTATGTTCCCGCAGCAGCATATGTGCCTTTAGTCCTTGTCGTCGAGCCGCAAGCTCCAGCATGGGCACAGCAAATTGTCCATTTCCTTCAGACAGGAGAACTTCCCGAAGAGCAAGAAGAAGTGGAAAGAGTAGCCCGGCAGTCAAGTATGTACCAGTTTGTCAATGACACACTGTACAGAAGAAGATTCAACGGTGTGAAATTGAAGTGTATTCCCCGGGAAGAAGGACAAGAGCTGTTGGCGGAGATACATGGAGGCATATGTGGTCACCACATTGGCGCAAGAGCACTTGCCGGCAAAGCATTCCGGCAAGGTTTCTTTTGGCCGACAGCCCTCCAGGATGCAACTGCACAAGTAACCAAGTGTGAAGCATGTCAGTTCCATTCCAAACAGATACACCAGCCAGCTCAAGCTCTCCAGACGATCCCTTTATCCTAGCCATTTTCGGTCTGGGGGCTCGACATCCTCGGCCCCTTTCCCCGAGCTGTCGGGGGCTTTGAGTACTTGTACGTTGCAATCGACAAGTTCACAAAGTGGCCGGAAGTGGAAGCAGTGAGAAAGGTGACAGCACAGTCAGCAGTCAAGTTCTTCAGGTCGATTGTTTGCCGTTTCGGGGTCCCTAACAGGATCATCACCGACAACGGCACACAATTCACGAGCCGCACCTTCATGCAGTACGTCCAGGATCTTGGCGCCAAGGTCTGCTTCGCTTCTGTTGCTCACCCGAGAAGCAACGGTCAAGCGGAGAGGGCAAATGCTGAAGTGTTGCGCGGGCTCAAGACCAGGACTTTTGACAGGCTGCACAAGTGCGAAAAGAACTGGATTGAGGAGCTGCCGGTGGTTCTTTGGCCGATCAGGACGACGCCAAATTGAGCCACTGGCCAGACACCTTTCGCTCTAGTTTATGGAGCAGAGGCAGTTCTCCCCACGGAACTCGTATACGGGTCGCCTCGAGTGCTTGCTTATGATGAGCTCGAGCAAGAGCAGCTGCGACAAGATGACGCGCTGCTCCTTGAGGAAGACCGTCTTTAGGCTGCTGTACGAGCTGCTCGCTACCAGCAAGCTTTGTGCCGCTACCATAGCCACAAATTTAATGCCAGAAGTCTCGAGGAAGGCGACCTTGTTCTTCGGCGCGTTCATTCCGCCAAGAATTCCAACAAGTTGACGCCGAGGTGGGAAGGCCCTTACCAAGTGAAACGAGTCACTAGGCCCGGCGCTGTCCGCCTTGAGACCGAAGATGGCTTTCCGGTGAGCAACTCCTGGAACATTGAGCATCTTCGTAAGTTTTACCCGTAAGGCGCGGTTGCCGGAAACTGTTCCGGCAACCACCTTTTGTACAAGTCTTGCCGCTTTTGCATGTAATCCTTTGTACAAAGCCGGGCGCAGACCCCGTGCATAAATAAAGCTCATGTGCTCCGCACATCTTGTCAATTTCATGCTTTCTATTTGTTGCATGCATTATCTGACACTTTGTGCAGCACCTACCCCCGGTAAGCAATAACGAGCCATAAGGCTCCATATCTTTATTTTCTCTTCTTTCTTTTTCTCAAAGAAAGGGAAGGTTCCCTCGCCCACAAGTTTGCCGGGGGGAAAGGAGAAGATAATGGTGTGGACTAGGCGTCGTTCAAGAAAGTTTCACCTTACCGGGAAGCAAACAACAGAAAAGCTAAGTTGCCAAAGTTTGAGTAATCAGTTTTAAAATTTTTAAAGTTATCTTCCTTGAACGACCGTGCTTTGTATGGAAAACCTGTGCACGGAGGAACCAACTCGTAGCTAGTTGCGCCCTTACTTTGTTTCGAGTCTGCTCAACAACTTAAGTGAGCTGCGACTAGCTGCGACAAGGTTTCTTGTCGGTGGCGGCAGCGCCAGCAGGCTGCTGATGTTCCGCACTCAACGCTCGCGGCTAAGGTGCCTGCACCGGCAAGTTCCCCAAAAGCGTAGGGCAAAAACATACAAAGGGAGGGATCAAGTAAAGGAAATAACATAGCAATCGATACCCAAAATAAAGTTATATTACAAGATAGCTTGTCGCAGCTCTAATGGATTGTTCTCGTAACAGGACCAGCAGCGACAAGAAAAGGAGGAAACGGGCGGCCTAATCTACGCGATCGCCATCAACCCTCTTGACCTCATTCACCTTGTCCACAATGGGTGCGACAAGGGCCTTGAGTGCTTCCAGATCAGCATCTGCCGGTAGCTTCTTGAGGACGTTGGTGATGTTGAGGCCTGGGTTGCGGAAGGCCACCTTCACCAACACCTTTTGCAGAACTCTCGCGCAGATCGTGCGTGACTCGTCGGCCAGCTGCTTTGGGATCCTTTCCCGGAGTCGCTGGAGGGCCGTCGCCACGCCTTTGAAGAACAAGGTGAGCTTGGCGCTGGGTTGGAGGTTCTCGTCGGAGGAGTACCCGAAGTCCTCCATCCCCAGCTGCGCCAGCTCACTGTCGATGACTGCAGCGATGTTCACGAGGCCCTCTGTCCAGAGCTCCACTGTCTCCCTAAAAGTGTTCTGGGTTTCGGCGGCCCTCGTCAGCAGCACTTCGTTGGCCTTGATCTCCTCCTTCAAGGCCACCTCCCGCTCCTTGGCGCCGTCCAGCGTCTGGGTCAAAGTGGCCAGCTTCAACTCAAGATCAGCGTTGGAGTCCTTGGCGGCGCTCAGCTCCTTGCCCTTCTCGACTAGACGACCCTGCAGCTCGCCGTGAGCGTGGGCGTCCTTCTCGCGTTCACGATTGAGCGCGGCAAGCTCTTCGCCGCTCGCCTTGAGATCGGCCTCCAGCTGCGCCACCTTCGTCTCCAGCTCCGTCTTGGCGGCCTTGGCAGCTGCGGCAGCGTCCTTTGCTTCCTTGAGAGCCCCGCCAAATGTTTGCTCGCGCGTGGCAAGCTCCTCCTCGTGGCTTTCAAGATTGACCTTCCGCTGCGTCAACTCGCCTTCCCGCGCAAACAGATCCTCGGCGGCAAGCCGCTGTTGCTCTTCAGCTTCGGCCTTCTCGAGGAGGAAGGCCTTCCTCTCCTCGGCGAGTTGCGCCCGTTCCTCTGCCAGTGACCGGAGGGCTTCTTGGTTGCGACTCCGGAGCTCCTCTGCGCGCTTCTCAATGTCCGCTCCCGCCTGCGCGACAAGCGCTTCCCGGGATTCCACCTTGGCTTGTCGGGCGCGGTAGAGAGACACCAGCTTCCGCAGCAGTTGCTCCTCCTCAGACTCGCCGCCGCTGCTGCTCGGCGCGTCAACCAGCGTCAGCCCAGCGGAGGCGAGCACCTCCCCGTCAAAAGTTTCTCCTTTGACTGGTGCCCTGGAGCTTGAAGACCAGGGGAGCTTGATGAAGACGCCATCGCCGGCCTTTAAATAGGCGCCGGGCTGGGGCTCTTCGGAGCCTGGCGCTGTGTCAGCGGCGGAGGGATCGGCGGTCGGCGTAGCGCCTTGCGCTCCTGCGGCCTCAGGGTCGTCAGTGCGATCGTCGGACCCCTCGCCAGCATCTGCGCCAGCAGCTTTGGCGGCCTCTTCGCCGGCGGGATCATCAGCGCCGGCTTCTTCTTCGGTGGTGGCGGCGTTGTCGGTATCACCGCGCGCATTCTCCTCGCCGCCGACCTCGGTCTCCATCGGCTCTGTGGCAGATGGATCTGACGACCGGAGAAGGAAGAAAAGTCAAGCAAATATCCAAAAAGAAAATCAGAAGAAGAAGAACCCAAGGGAAGTTCTCAGGCGAGGGGGTTACCTGTACTGGGCTCCTCGGTCATGGGCTCCACCACCGGAGGGTCGCTGGTGCTGTCCCTTGCTGGAGAGACGTCCCTTTCCGGAGAACTATCCCTTGCCGGAGACTTCTCCCTTGCTGGAGAACGCTCCCTTGCCGGGGAATCCTCCCTTGGCGGTGTAGTAGAAGCAGATAGCATCTCGGGAGCGGCTTCCGGGTGCTCCTAGTGAGGTTGCTCTGCTCCTACACAAACCAACAATCAGATGTCAGCAAAAGAAAGGACACCCATGCGCGCCTAACAGCGGGAAGTAAGCTATATACTTACGCTGGGGGCTGCGTTGGGGGCTGCTTCGGGGAGTAGTTGCCGGGTCCGGCAAGGTGGTCTCGGGCGCACCCCCTGT
Source organism: Triticum timopheevii (assembly GCA_963921465.1). NCBI lineage: Eukaryota > Viridiplantae > Streptophyta > Magnoliopsida > Poales > Poaceae > Triticum > Triticum timopheevii. The sequence continues at coordinate 422,287,733 of OY997274.1, forward strand.
TGTCGCAGTGGGTTCGTCCTCGATGACAATTACCGGGACCTTGGCTCTCTTCGCCGCTCTCTGGGCCAGAGTCCTGAAAAGGAATGAGTTCAGAGTAAAGCAAGTCAGATACAAGACAAAAACAGCAAGAATTGAAGAAATACAAGTACAACAAAGAATCTTACTCTTCTTCTTCCTCGTCGGAGCTGAGTGCGGAGAGGTCGAAGTCCGGCCCACCTTCGGCGCGACGAGGCGGAGGAGTAGGTTCCCTTGGCCGCTTGGCGGGGGCAGCGGCGATGGTCCGGGACGACCCCGCTCCAGTTGCCGCAGCGGCGCGAGGCGCTCTCGCGGCAACAGTGCTTGTCGCGGTGGAGCGTGTCGCGCGGCGCGACGGCTGCTGACTCGTCTGCCGCCCTGCTACATCCCTGGCCTTGCAGAGAAGCCTTCTTGGCGGATCTGGGGGCTACGCTGGGGGCTCCGCTTGCGGCAAGCTGCCTGGAGATGGCGGGCCGCTCGCACCCTCGGCAGGTTCGCTCGACTCGGTGTCAGGCCCGGCAAGCTCTTCCTCGCCGTCAAGCCACTCTCGCTCGGCAAGGCTTGCCGCCTCTGCTGCCTCTGCCTCCTCCACGGTGAACCCAAATTCGCCCACGGCAGCGGCTGCCGCCGCCTCTTCCGCCCTGGTGGCGATACGCTGCATCTCCTCGTCAGTGGTGTCGCGGGTGAGGCTCTTCTGTTCATCGACGCGGACCGCCACCTCCACCAAGCCATCGAAACGCCTGCACGACATCGTCTGCAGGCTCTTGCCAGGTTGGTACAATTCCATGCGAGTCACACAACGGCATTATTGCACGGATGCGGTCGAGCGAGGAATTGTTGCACAGCGGAACAACACCGTTTGGCAACCTGAACCATTCAGGATGTTGAGGGTCGTGCTTGAACAGCTCCTTGAGCATCGCGTCCAGTTCCAGCACGGTGAAGTTGAAATTGAGGTCCGGGCGCAGCCTCATGATGTCCGCCGGACCCCCGAACTCCCAGGCGGGTCTCCTCCTCTCCTGCAGAGGGGCGATGCGGCGGCGAAGAAAATCTGCGCCTATGGCGCCTACAGTGAGCCCGGCAAGCCTTAGGCGCAGAATCCGGGTGACGATGATCTTCAGCCTATCGTCTTCCGGGGCCATACTGCTCCAATCGCCGCCGCGCACTATTGGGGCTTGGCGTTGGGCGGTGAATGGCTGCGGGTTCTCCTCAACGATCCAGCACCAATCTGCTCTCCACTCCTCCCATTTGCCGCGGAGCTCTCCCTCCAGATACGCTTCCTTCTTGCCGGCCCTCGAGATCCAGGCGATCCCGCCGGATAGAGGCTCTCCTGTCTCAACTCTGGGCATAAAGAAGTGGCGGAAAAGGGCTACGTTTGGGTGGACTCCGACCAAGTTTTCGCAGAGATGTGCGAAAACTGCCATGGTCAGAACAGCATTGGGGGTGAAGTCAAGGAGGTGGAACCCGTAGGTGTTCATGATATCGCAGAAGAATTCAGAGAAGGGCGGGCAGAGCCCGCAGTAGAAGAACAGCGCGAAGAAGGGATATCCGTTCGGAGCCCGTTTAGAAGCGGCGGCGGAGAGTACCTTCGTGCGCGGATGTGCTCGCGTCTCCGTCGACCAGAAGAGGTAGTACCACTCCCTCAGCTCCTGCGCGGCGAGCTTGGGGGGGAAAGTTGCCCGCTCCTTTCGCAGCGCCTCGAGCCGCAGCGCCTCAGCCGACTTCACAGCCTTCCCGACTTTCGGAGCCATGGCGGAGGTGGTGGGGAAGATCGAAGGCGTTGGTGGCGACGACGGCGATGGGGGGCGGAGCGCTGCTCTCTTTCGTCTTTGGAAGAAGGGGGGAGCGGCGGAGATTTCTGAGATTGGGACAGCAACTGGCGAGATGGGGGAACTGCCCCTGTTTCCCCTGCTTATAAAGAGGGAGGAGACGAACGTTACGCTTTTTCCGAATAAAGAAACCACCCACGATCTCTCCCACGATGTCGCATTCGATGCGTGTCGTTAAGGGAGGGCGCAGTGGATACGGAGTGAGATACGGCGTAACCCAGGCCGCGCGTGCCCGTGCCCTGTTTTGGGCCTGGCCCAACAGCGCTCGGCACCGTGTGTGGCCCAGGCCCGGGGGCTCCTGTCGGTGTACTAGAGTAGGGGTACCCTAGTATCCCGAACTTGTGCACGGGCAGTTGCAGCGCCTCGCGGCAAGGCTTGCCGGGTGACCGCCAAGGTCCTCCGTGGTTCCTTTGGAGCCATTCAAGAACAAAGTGTTCAAGCCAAGAAGACAAGGCCCCGGCAAGATGAGCTTGCCGGGAAGGCCAACGCCCCGGCAAGAGGAGCTTGCCGGGAAGGCCAACCAAGGCATTTCAAGGAACTTGCCGCGACGCGCCTCGCATCCCGGCAAGGCCCGGTGAGTGACAAGCTTCCGGGCGCGACAAGACAATGATCGCGGCAAGGCGCTTGCCGCGGCAAGCTACCACCCTGTACCCACGCTCCAGCACATCCACCAACGTGTCGCCCTGGGACTGTTCCAGGCGCGCATGGCAAGAGGCTGTGCAGCCAGCGGTGCGAGGTGGCAAGCGGAGATGACAAGATGGCCATCGTGGCAAGCGGTGGCGCCCCTAACGGTCACTTTTTTGCACTGTTTGGGCGATGCAGACAGGCATTTAATGCCTTTGTCCCCTGCCGTCAGGGTTAGGTACGATACACTGTAGAAGTAGGTGTACCAACCGCGCCTCTTTTCCATTTTTACCCTTGCATGCGTTGCCACCTGTCGGTGACCCCTTGAGCATATAAAAGGAGGCCCATGCGCAACGTAGGGGGGGGGTTCGAAACCAGAAAACACTCACGCTCGCTCTCGAGTGTGTACTGTAGCAATTAGCGCTCCTGAGCAAGAACACAATATAATCAGACAAGCAGCAGTAGGAGTATTATCTCTCCGGAGAGCTCCGAAGCTGGGTAAACCGCTCGTGTGCTTCGCCTCGATTCGCTCTTCGTGCGATCTCTGCTCCCCGCCGAACCGAAAGGGGCCCTGCCCCATAGGTGTTCGTTCACACGACAATAAGTGAAGCACATGAAGCATTCTATAAAGCCACACTCAAAAGATTTAAGTGAAGTGCAATGAGCATTCTATAAATCAACCAATGACTATCTCATACCAGCATGGTGCATAAAAGAAAAATAAAAAACCTAATTGCAAAATACGCTCCAAGACTTGCACATAATGCATGAACGAAACGAATTCGAAAACATACTGACACTTGTTGAAGAAAGAGGGGATGCCTCCCCAGTATCCCCAAGCTTAGACGCTTGAGTCTCCTTGAATATTTACTTGGGGTGCCTCGGGCATCCCCAAGCTTGGGCTCTTGCCTCTCTTCCTTCTTCTCACATCGAAACATCATCGATTAGACACTACATCCACACAAAACTTCAACAGAAAACTCGGTAAGTTCCGTTAGTATAATAAAGCAAATCACCACTCTAAGTACTGTTGCAAACCAATTCATATTTTGTTTTTGCATTATGTCTACTGTAATATAACTTTTTCATGGCTTAATCCACTGATATAAATTGATAGATTCATCAAAACAAGCAAACTATGCATCAAAAACAGAATCTGTCAAAAACAGAACAGTCTGTAGCAATTTGAACATCCATCATACTTCTGGTACCCCAAAAATTCTACCAAAATTAGGAAAAATAAACAAGTTGTATAGTAAGACAGTGCAATAAGAATCAGAACCAATTGACTTTCCAGGTAAAAATGTAAAATCGTGCACTACAGCCAAAGTTTCGGTCCTGCACCGTACAAACCAACAAGCATTGTAAACATCCTAAAGGCAAACCTAGGCACATTATTTTTATAATATAATGTTACAAGGGGATAATTATTTTTGTTGAAAAGTTTCTGTAATCAAGATTCACAAAGTCTCCGTGAGCATGAACAAAGTTCAAGGCTAGCTCCCACTTCAACAATGCTTGTCTTTCTCACTTTCACTTTCCTTTTTGAAAAGTTTTTGGTTTCCCCTCTTTATTTTTTTGTTTTTAAACTATATGAAAGCACTCAATAGAAATAAATGACTCTCTAAAACTTTCGGGTTGTCTCCTTGGCAGTGCTTTCTTTAAAGCCATTAAGCTAGGCATTTAGTGCTCAAGTAATGAATCCACCCGGATCCCAAGGTATATCAAAGCCAATTTTAATTAACAATGATTTGTAATTTAGTAGTGAGCACAAAGTAACATATATCATGCAACAACGAAGTCTAACTCTCTTCCTATGCATCGGCATGTCATAAAAGAACAATTCATGCACACATAGTAAAGGCCAATGCATAGTATAGCAGTTTCTTGCAATTTCATCGTGTTGGAAACATAAAAAGGCGGAGATGTAGTTCCTCTCTCATAATAATTGCAAGTAGGAGCAGCAAGCACATGCATATTATATTCATCAAAATCATCATGTGTAGTAGTAAAAGGCAAGCCATCAATATAATCCTTAATAAGCACAAACTTCTCCGATATAGTGTAGTTGGGAGAATTAAAAAAGATAATAGGACTATCATGCGTGGGTGCAATAGCAACAATTTCATGTTTAACATAAGGAACTATAGCAAGTTCATCTCCATAAGCATAATTCATATTGGCATCTTGGCCACAAGCATCATCAAAAAGGGATATTTCAAAAGAATCATAGGGATCATAACAGTCATCATAGCAATCATCCTTCGGTAAGCACGAAGGGGAATTAAACAATGTATGAGTTGAAGAGTTACTCTCATTAGAAGGTGGGCACGGGTGATCAATCCGCTCTTCCTCCTCTTGTTCTTCGCTCTCCTCATCATCTTTTTCATCCAATGAGCTCATAGTTTCATCAATTTCTTCTTCCATAGCTTCCTGCAAAATATTAGTCTCTTCTTGGACAGCGGAGACTTTCTCAATAAGTGCATCAATTGCATAATTGTATTTATAATTCTCATAGCAATATTTGAGGATAGCTAAATTTTCAGATCTATTAACAACATCATCATAATCCTCAAACTCTTTACACATAGCTTCAATTTCATAAGCACCCATAAAACCAACAAATTCTTCTATTTGTTCCACATCATAGTAATCATATATACCATTAGCAAGCTAAGGTTTTACTATCATTAAATTTGCATGAAAAGGGAAGGTGTGGAGCATTCATCCTAGAGCAACAAGTATAATCATATTCCACACATAGTTTCCAAGCATACCACTTCAATAAATGAATTTGATCCCATAATAGTTTCCCTTTTTGTGTTAAGCGATAATCCCTAAAGTATTCACGTTGATCCAACGTTACTCCCATTATAAAGTTGAATGGGGTTTTCTCAGGATTATCAAAGTAGTATATAGTATCTCTCGCATAATGAGAATCGAGGGTTTTAGGAGTTACCCCATCCTCATGAGTAGCCACTACACCTAATTTTTTTGGTATTTTGTGTTCCATATCCATAACTAAAGATAGAGAACAACTAAGAACAGCAAATGAAAATTACTTAGTGATAAAGCAAACAAGCACACACGAGAATATTTACCCCACGCTATGACTCCCCGGCAACGACGCCAGAAAAAGGTCTTGATAACCCACAAGTATAAGGGATCGCAACAGTTTTTGATAAGTAAGAGTGTCAAACCCAACGAGGAGCTAAAGGTAGAATAAATATTCCCTCAAGTTCTATCGACCACCGATACAACTCTACGCACGCTTGACGTTTGCTTTACCTAGAACAAGTATGAAACTAGAAGTACTTTGTAGGTGTGATAGGATAGGCTTGCAAGAAAGTAAAGAACACGTAAATAAAACTAGGGGCTGCTAAGGTAAAGACACAACTAAAGTAAATATAGCGAGTATGGAAAAGTGGTGATAGGAGTTGTGGAATTTTCCCTAAGCAACTGACTATGTTACTAGACCGGTAATAACTATTGCAATTCTATTTGAGGGAGAGGCATAAGGTAACATACTTTCTCTACTTGGATCATATGCACTTATGATTGGAACTCTAGCAAGCATCCGCAACTACTAAAGATTCATTAAGGTAAAACCCAACCATAGCATTAAAGTATCAAGTCCCCTTTATCCCATACGTAAACAACCCACTTACTCGGGTTTGTGTTTCCGTCACTCACGCAACCCACTATAAGCAAATCATAAACATATTGCAAACCCTACAGCGGGAATCCCTCACGCTTGCGCGACACGGAGGGCACAATAGGACAGCACCAATAAAATATGCAACTCAAACCAATCATAGCAATTCATCAATTACCGATAGGACAATAGAAATCTACTCAGACATCATAGGATGGCAACACATCATTGGATAATAATATGAAGCATAAAGCACCATGTTCAAGTAGAGGGTACAGCGGGTTGCGGAAGAGTGGACCATTGTAGATAGAAGGGGGAAGGTGATGGAGGTGTTGGTGAAGATGGCGAAGGTGTTGGTGAAGATCACGGTGATGATGATGGCCCCCGGCGGCGTTCCGGCCCCACCGGAAGCAAGGGGGAGAGAGCCCCCCTTCTTCTTCTTCTTCTTCTTCCTTGACCTCCTCCCTAGATGGGAGGAGGATTTCCCCTCTGTTCCTTGGCTACCATGGCTTGGGAGGGGCGAGAGCCCCTCCGAGATTGGATCTATCTCTCTGTTTCTGCGTTCTCTGCGTTCTGTTCTGGCTCTGTTTCACCGTTTCGCGTATATACGGAGATCCGCAACTCCGATTGTCCTGAAACCTTTTCCATGATTTTTTCCGAATATTATCTTTCTTGCGGCAAAAGAAGAGCATCAACCGCCTTACGGTGGGCTCACGAGGGTAGGCCGCGCGCCCAGGGGGGGAGGGCGCGCCCCCTGCCTCGTGACCACCTCGGGCACCGTCTCGCGTGGATTTTTCTTCTGGAATTTTCCATATTTTCCAAAAATAAGCTCCATCCGTTTTTATCCCGTTTGGATTCCGTTCGATATGGATATTCTGCGAAACATAAAACATGCAACAGACAGGAACTGGCACTGGGCACTGGATCAATATGTTAGCCCCAAAAATAATATAAAAAGTTACCAAAAAGTATATGAAAGTGAATAATATTGGCATGGAACAATCAAAAATTATAGATACGACGGAGACGTATCACCTTCCTTGAGTTATTTATCAAATAGGCAACAGTGTAGAGTTCCCTTCTTTCGAAGTTACCCTTGATATTTTCGTAAGTACGATGAAGCTCCTAAAGAAAGGATGACAACTTCATCATGATGACCTGAAGCAGAGAAATGAATACCTCAACAAGAAACAACCTCTTCGATGAGAGCAACAAGAACAAGAAGACTCATTAGAATTTCGCAAACAGAACTCTCCCCCTTACTCGACCTCTTAAAATCTCGGTACGAGATTTCTTGTAGTGGAGGAGAATTGTGACGCCCGGATAGTTAAGCTACGGTAGCCCTCTGCTAATGATGCCATGTCACTGCGATTACTGTTGCTAATCACCGTTGATTCAAATCTCGTTCGAATTCAAATTCAAAATCAACTCAAACAATAAAAGTTTTCAAATATTGGAACTAAAATGTTTGGTTTGTGGCAAATAATTCATACTAAATGTTGGTGGAGAAACCCCACATTTATAAAGTGTTTAAAACTCTAAAATGAACAAAGCGGTAACGAACCCAATTATTTAAAAGCTTTTAAAAAATTAAACAGTTGCAAACTATTTTATTTTAGGTGCCAAGTTAATTGTGGTGGTGGCATATTTGGTAATACTAACTTAGGTGCAACTAATGTAATTTATAAAACTAAGTTATTTAAAATATAATATTAAAACACAACAGAAAAGAAATAAAAAAATACAAAAGGTAAAAAAAAGCAAACAAAAGGAAAAGGCTTCCCCCACCCACTAGGCCTCGACCCAGAAGGCCATCGGGCCACCAGGCCGGCCCAGGCCGCCCCTACTTACACCCCACCTGGTCCACACTGAAACCCTAACCACCCCAGTCCCCCACTCCTCCCGATCCCCACTCCTTCCCCGGGCTCCCTCTCCTTCGATCTGGAGCCGCCGCCGCCCAAGAACCTCGCGCGCCTGATGCCGTCGCCGACGCTCATCGCCGGGCCTCCTCCTCGCCGCCCGTCTCCGTCTCGCCTCCTCCCTCTTCCCGACCCGATCTGGATCGGGAAGGGACAACGAGCCCGATGCCCCCTTCATCAACACCGTCGCCGTACGACACAACCGCCGCCCGAGGACCTCGCCGGAGGCCACCTCGCTGGACCGCCTCTCCGCCTCGACCGCCGCATGTCGTCCCCGTCGTCCTCCTCACCGGCCGACCTCGAGCCTCGCCGCCCCCTTCTCACGACAAACGTGAGCACCGCCCGTCTTCCCCATCCCTCCCTCTGTTGCCGCTATAGCGCCCGGACAAGGCCACGCACGGCCGTGCATCCTCATGCACGGGCCCTGCCCCGGTCCTCCCCTACCGCGCCCCCGCCTTGTTCCTGCCCCGCTCGGCCGTGCACCCACGTGCGCTCGGTCGCACGGGGCCGCGCCCACAACCGCTCGCTACTCCGGCCACCCGCGCACAGGCGTTTCCGGCATGGCTCCCGCTCCACGAGTCCTTCAACGCGCCCTCCCATCACCGCAGTTGTGCTCCCGAGCACCTCCGTCGTCCCCTGTGCCTCGCCGGCATGCACAGCGCACGCGCGCCTAAGCCGACTGGCTGGCTCACTGACGTGTGGGCCCGCCCAGATTACTTTGACCTAAACGCTAATTAGCACTAAACGACACCTTAATAGCCACCAAACATGGGCCCACTCACTAATTAATCAGATTGGTTAAATAAAACTCTGTTAAAAAAATGAACCACTAACAGCCTGATCCCATCTCACTAATTAGTCTAATTAGATTAACTAAAACTCTGTTAACAGTCCCTGTTGGCTGCTGACTGGACCTGCTGATTGGGTAGTTGACTTAGTCAACTCTCCCCACCTGTCAGCCTTAGGTGCACACTTCTAGGTACACTTCCTGTGTACCCATAGCATTTAAATATTAATTTAGTTTTGAATTAAATTAAATCCAGAAATTAGAAAATGGTGTAAAACTTTAAAAAATAATATAAAATAATCCGTAATTCGGATGAAAGACTTTGTACATGAAAGTTGCTCAGAACGACGAGACGAATCCGGATACGCAGCCCGTTCGTCAGACGCGTCCCTAGCATAATGAACCTGTAACATTTCACCTTCGGTTCATCTGTCCGAAAACCCGAAACACCGGGTATACTTTCCCGGATGTTTTCTCCCTTCGCCGGTATCACCTACTACCGCGTTAGGGCACACCGAACACCGCGTATTGCCTTGTTATGCTTTGTGATACTTTGATTGCTTTGTTATTTATTGTGTTCCCTCTCCGTTACTTCTTTCCGGTAGACCCCGAGACTGCCGGCGATCCCGAGTTCGACTACGGTGTTGACGACTCGTCCTTCTTGCCAGAGCAACCAGCCAAGCCCCCCCCCCCCCCCTGATCACCAGATATAGCCTATTCTTCCCTCTACTGCTTGCATTAGAGTAGTGTAGCATGTTACTGTTTCGATTAATCTTATTCTGTTGCATAGCCTGTCATTGTTGCTACATCTGTTGATACCTTACCTGCAATCCTAAATGTTTAGTATAGGATGCTAGTTTATCATCATTGGCCCTACATTCTTGTCAGTCTGCCTTGCTATACTATCGGGCCATGATCACTCGGGAGGTGATCACGGGTATATACTATACATATATACATACTATATAGATGGTGACTAAAGTCGGGTCGGCTCGTTGAGTACCCGCAAGTGATTTCGATGTGGGGGCTGAAAGGACAGGTGGCTCCATCCCGGTAGAGGTGGGCCTGGGTTCCCGTCGCCCCCCGACTGTTACTTTGTGGCAGAGCGATAGGGCAGGTTGATACCACCTAGGCGAGAGGTGGGCCTGGCCCTGGTAGGCGTTCGCGATTACTTCATAATAACACGCTTAACGAGATCTTGGTATTTGATCCGGGTCTGGCCAGTGGCCTATATGCACTAACCAACTACGCGGGAACAGTATGGGCACTCAACGTCGTGGTATCATCCGAAGCCTTCTTGATGTCAGCGACTGAGTGGCGCGCGCCGGGTTGGACCGTGTAACGCAACTTCCTTTGTAATGGAGGTTGCTAGGTCTGCTCACCGGCCGCCCACGCAACGTGCAGGTGTGCAATGGGCGATGGCCCCAGACCCCTGTGTGCATAGGATTTAGACCGGCGTGCTGGCCTCTTTGTTGTACCTAGGTGGGGCTGCAATATGTTGATCTTTCGAGGCCGGGCATGACCCAGGAAAGTGTGTTCGGCCAAAGGGGTTCGAGCGTGTTGGGTTATGTGGTGCACCCCTGCAGGGAAGTTGATCTATTCGAATAGCCGCGTCCCTCGGTAAAAGGACGACCCGGAGTTGTACCTTGACCTTATGGCAACTAGAACCGGATACTTAATAAAACACACCCAGACAAGTTCCAGAGACAACCCGGTGATCGCTTTACCACAGGGCGACGAGGGGAAGATCGCTGGGTAGGATTATGCTATGCGATGCTACTTGGAGGACTTCAACCTACTCTCTTCTACATGCTGCAAGACGGAGGCTGCCAGAAGCATAGTCTTCGATAGGACTACCTATCCCCCTCTTATTCTGGCATTCTGCAGTTCAGTCCACCGATATTGCCTCTTTACACATATGTAGATCCTTGCTTGCGAGTACTTTGGATGAGTACTCACGGTTGCTTTTCTCCCTCTTTTCCCCCTTTTCTTTTTACCTGGTTGTTGCAACCAGACGTTGGAGCCCAGGATCCCGACGCCACCATCGACGACGACTCCTACTACACTGGAGGTGCCTACTACTACGTGCAGGCTGCTGATGACGACCAGGAGTAGTTTAGGAGCATCCCAGGCAGGAGGCATGTGCCTCTTTCGATTTGTATCCCAGTTTGTGCTAGCCATCTTATGGAAACTTGTTTAACTTATGTCTGTACTAAGATATTGTGCTTCCACTGACTCGTTTATGTTCGAGCACTTGTATTCGAGCCCTCGAGGCCCCTGGCTTGTAATATGATGCTTGTATGATTTATTTTATTTTTAGAGTTGTGTTGTGATATCTTCCCGTGAGTCCCTGATCTTGATTGTACACACGTGCGTGCATGATTAGTGTACGATTGAATTGGGGGCATCACACCTGTCATGCTTATGACACTTCTATGATGATAATTGTGACAAAACCCAGTATCATCATAGATGTGGTGGGCTCCTACTTTTATATCAAAAAATCACGACAGAAAATGGGCTTTTTGTCCTGGGTGGGCCGGAGACGCAGTTGCATGACATTCTTTGGGTCGTCCATGACGAAAAAAACCATGGTAGAAGCGAGGGCGAGGAAAATATCTTGGAGTACCTGGTTACGGTGGGTGGTCGGGGTTGAGCGATGCATGGAGGGATTGTGCGTTTCTCTCGTACACGTACGCGCGTGGGTGCGAGGCGTTGGCTCTAACTGTACCCATGCGAGGTGTTCGCCTACTGAACCCGAGCGATTGCATTGGGTACGCGTTACTGAACCCGAGCGATCGATCAATCTCTGGTTGTTAACTGAACCCGATCGAGTTATTGCTTCACTACTGCTCCTAAGTGAAACCGATCGAACCTGCTGCCTCTTGATGAATAGTGAGCGTTGTTGGAGGTTGGATGAACAGTTCCTGGTGGGGCTTGGATGAACAGGACCCCGTGGTAGTAGAGGTTGTTGCCGCTGGATGAACAGGACCTTAATCGAGCCGGTTGGGGGTGGATGAATAGGACCCTGTGGAGGACTGGTTGAACAGTAGTCGGTGGAGGGCTGGATGAACAGTAGACCGTGGAGGGGTGGTTGAACAGTAGCCGGTGGAGGAGCGATGGAGGTTGGATGAACAGGAGCCCGTGGATGAACAGTAGCTAGTGGAGGCAGGAGGGAGACGTCGTGGATGAACAGTCGCAGGTGGAGGCTGGAGGAGGTCAACGGTGGATGAACAGTAGCCCGTGGAGACTAGAGCAAGGCAGTAGCCCGTTGAGTCCCGTTTTGCGGTACACTACACCCCTCCCGATGAATAGGACCCCCGTTTCGACCGTAGAATATGTAGGAGCCAATATGGGCATCCAGGTTCCGCTATTGGTTATTGACCGGAGAGGTGTCTCGGTCATGTCTATATAGTTCTCGAACTCGTATGGTCTGCATGCTTAACGTTCGTTGACGATATAATGTTATATGAGTTATATGTTTTGGTGATCGAATGTTGTTCGGAGTCCCGGATGAGATCACAGACATGACGAGGAGTCTCGAAATGGTCGAGAGGTAAAGATTGATATATAGGACAATGGTATTTGGACACCGAAAGTGTTTCGGGACGTACCGAGAAGGAATCGGGTCACCGGAAGGGGTTTCAGGCACCCCCCCTGGCAAGATATGGGCCTTATGGGCCAAAGGAGGGGCAGACCAGCCCACAAGAGGGCTGGTGCGCCCCCTCCCTTGTTTGGCCAGCCCTAGGGAAGGAAAAGGGGGAGGGCTAGCCCCTCCTGCCTTTCCCTCTCATGGAAGAAAGGAAAGGGGGGCACCACCCTCCCCTGCCTTTCCCCGCACTCTAAATAAGGAAAGGGGAGCGCAGCTTGGGAGGGACCCCAAGTAGGATTCCTCCTACTTGGACGTCTCCTTTGGCTGCTCCTCCCTCCCTCCCACCTATATATATGTGAGAGGGGGCGCCTAGCACACAACAAACAATTGCCTAGCCGTGTGCGGCGCCCCCCTTCACCGTTTACACCACCGATCATTTTTTCGTAGTGCTTAGGCGAAGCTCTGCGGAGATCACTTCACCATCACCGCCACCACGCCGTCGTGTTGTCGGAACTCATCTACTACCTCATCACATTGCTGGATCAAGAAGGCGGAGGACGTCACCGAGCTGAACGTGTGCAGAACACGGAGGTGCCGTACGTTCGGTACTTGATCGATTGGAGCGCGGAGAAGTTTGACTACATCAACCTCATTGTTAAACGCTTCCGCTTATGGTCTACCAGGCTTCGCAGACACACTCTCCCCCCTCGTTGCTATGCATCTCCATGGATAGATCTTGCGTGTGCGTTTTTTTTTGTTTTCCATGCAACGTTCCCAACACCAAGAAGTCAACCTCCACCGACAAGTAAGCATGTCTACGGTGCTCCCTCCTTTGCGCCGGCCCTGGTGGGCGCGACAATCGTGCCGACCAAGCCACTGCCTGGGGCGGGTGGCGTCCCGGAGGCGCAACCCTGTAGCGAGGCGGCGCTCCCGTCCCATGACGTCCGGCACGACATGCCAACAGTACCCAGCAGCCGGCCGTACCCGTGCCCGGCGGCTCCCATTGCCGGCTCCTAGACATTGACATCAAGGCCCCGTGCTCATAACTTTACCATTGTAACCCCGGGGGCCAACCTATAAGACCCCCGGTGCTCCCCCATGCAAAGGATCGAACATCAGTAGAACACACCCACACCCACGGAGGAGGAGCAACCTATGCACTGGCCTGTCTTCCTTCCTCCCCAAAACAGCTCTAGGAGCAAGCTTGTATCCACCACATATAAACCACACTTGGCAGGACTATGGGTGTTATCTCTCCGGAGAGCCCCGAATCTGGGTACGTCTTGTGTCTCATGCTCGCTCGTACCGACATCGCCTCTGGAGCCCACCGGTGCCCTCGTGCATGTCCCTCTCTTTAGCTATACCTTGGCATCTGCTGTGAGATCACCACGTCATCGCCGCTGCAGGTCCAGCCGCCGACGCGTGTCGTATGCATTGTCATCTCCGTTGCGGATCCAGAGGCCGCCGTAGGTCGGGGAGCTATGTCGCAGACCCTATGGATCCAACCACGACCGCCTCCCTCGCCCTAGCTGCTCTACAACAGACCGACTATTGCGCTTGAAAGGTTTTCAACAAGTATGGTGTTGCAAACCTCGTTCACCTTGGGTAGGGGGTGTTGCGGGTCGTCGGGTCGAACTCTAATTGAACGATCTCCGAGGCGGTCGATGGTCGCAATGTCATCGGCTGAGTGGAAGCATTTTTGATAATTTATTCTTCCTCCCCCTCAGTAAATTATCTTTACCTAATAATAAAGAAAATTGGGTTTCTGTCGTACGTCACGGAATTTGCCCATAGAGTTGACATAATTTACCCACCTATGCCCCCGGTAAGTGGAAAAAACGATTTGTTTTTTTAGTCGGCCGTTGCTCTTGGTTCAATAGGCTCTGATACCCTAAAATACGTCAAGGGCTTAGTCAGCCCGGCTGGCTGGACTCTCCCTCTTCCACCTAGAAGACCTAGGTTCGATCCCCCATCTCCCCCTTTTCTCTATTAGTACTCCTCTTTTGCTCCCCCTTTTCTCTAGACAGATGCCCGATTGGGCCGGCCTAGAGCGGCCTTTAGCACTTATTTTTCTTACTTATTTTTACATACGTTCTGTATTTTTTTCTTTTGGCTTTATTTCGAAATACTATGAATATTTAATCATAAAAATCACTTATATGCAGACTTTGAAAGAATGTTAATCATGCACTAAAGAAATTTCAAACATGTATAGAAAGAATGTTTCCATTATATACAAAAAAGTATAGTTCGTATAGAAAAATAGCAATATAATTTTTCATTCTTTAGTAAATGTTAATCATATATTAAAAAAGTGTCAAATGTGCATACAAAAAATGTTTTTTGATGTATAAGGAAAATGTATAGAAACATATATAATGTGGTATGGAACAAAGTAGACATAAAAAAAATATAAGTTTTCAAAAATAGTACATGTATTTGGACTATGTTAAACGTGTATACAAAAAATATTCCTGATGTATACAAAAAATGTAGGATATGTATAAAAAGTAGACATAAAAAATAAATATGTTTAAAAAAATGTTGACCATGAAATTGGAAAGTATTAAATGTGTATATATAAAATGTTTCTGATGTATAAAAAATGTACAATGTTGCTGATACAAGCTTTACGTAAACCAATGGCTTGACTTTAATTTTCATATTGTTTAAAAAAATCATTTTTTTAAGAATATCAATGTTGATATGCAACCTTGAACATTTGGTATGCATGTCCTTACAAATTGATTGTTTTTTATGGAGTTGTCTAATATGTTTGCAACCAAATTAAGATTTGACTTGGATTACAAAAAAAGCACATATATAAAGGATGCAAAAATAATGCTTTTATGCAAATGCTATCATTAAATAATAAAATATACTTTGCTATTTTCATCGTAATGCAAATATTTGTTGGGCACCAGCGAAGAGGAACGACAACAAATGCGTAAAGATATACCTGCAACTACATATATATTTATATTGTCTAAATTGGAAACACCTTGAATACACTTCAAAAATCATCACGTCTTTATGTTTTTGCGCAACATCACTTATCATGTTGTTTTTCATGTGGCATCGTGCACGATTTCAAGAGATTTACTGATGTATCGAGAGTGTGTATGGGAGGTAATTTTTTTCTCCCGTTACAACGCACGGGCATGTTTGCTAGTATATTTTATTCTCCTGCAAGAAATTCACAAATATACACGGCATGGCATATGTGGCGAGCAACCATATAAAACAACAAAAAGAAATTCCGAAATGAACATACGGGACTGGATACATCCTCCATGTGCACCCCAATAATTGCTGTTCCACCACGCCAAAACACCATTTCGTCTCACCGACTGACCGCGTGGACCCAGACATCATATTCATTCCCCTCCAGAGCTAAACGCACCTGTCTCCTGATTGGCCGGACGCGCCGTGCCGTTACCCCCGAGCCCACCTGTCAGTGAGGGGTCCTGCCCCTCACAGTCTGGAACGCGCCGCGTGCCACCGACGTGCGGGCCCATCTGGCCCACACGTCGGTTCCGTGCGCGCGGGTATAAACCCCACCGCTGCTGCTGCGGCGACGACTTCCTTCCCACCTCGCCGCAAACCACCGCTTCGGTTTCTGCGGCCACCACCTCCGCACACCCCCGGCTATCGCGGCATCGAGGGAGGGTGCTTGCCGTCGCGCCGCCGACGCGTAGCGCGGTGTGAATGAATGGTGCGGCCTCTTGGCCTTCTCGTGGATCTGAGCTGTTCCTGCCGGGGTGGTGAGGAGTAGACGGACGGACAGGCGGATCGGAGGTTCCCGAAATGGCGGTTTCGGCGAAGGAGCGCAAGCTGAGCAGGCTCGGCAGTGGTAAGGCGGCAAACGGAGGAGGAGGAGGAGGAGGCGGGAGCTTCGGCGCGAGGGGTGGTCACCGGTCGCCTGCGGCCGGGGGACGGCGGCGGCTGTTCGCGGTGTTCTTCGCGTTCCTCTGCGCCGGTGCGGTTGTCTTCGGCGGGGTGCACGCCATTGGAGGTGAGCCGCTTCCCCTGCCCCTGGAATCTAGAGCCCGCGTGGGCCAAATCGGTTTGGGATTAGGTAGGATAGTGGAATTATTTATTTTCTCACGGAAATCTCGTGGCAGAGGGTGGTGGGATCATTTCAAATGATTTTGACAGAATGAACACACACAAAAAAAACATTTTTTACATGCGAAATTTTGCTTGGCTTCGATGTTCATCGTCTGGATGGTGAAAAATGGAAGTTGGACTGTTTCTCGCGAGGTTGCCGTTAGATCTGATTGGAGTCCTACCATTCACGGGAAAAATTGCAGTTCTTATCACTCGACTCTTGCCTCGATTATAGCAGCTTGCCGTTTCTGAATTGTAACGCTAGCCATCCAGTCAGTCACATGCTGCTGCCTTTTGACTGATTGATCCCAGAATAGAACGCAAATGCCTCACGTCGTCACATGAAGAATTTAGGCACGCTAAATCCGTTTGGCTATTTCTTCCTGTGATTGCTAATTGATCTCGTCTTCTTGTGATGGATGCAGCCTCCTTCCGGCCGGTGCTCTTGACGGCCTGGCCGTCGGCGACCCTGAACGCCCTCTCCTCGGAGCGCCGGGTGCAGCAAGCTGGAGGCAACGGTGCCGGCACCGTTTCACCGTCTGTCCAAATCCGGCATGCTGTCGCTCTGCCGGACCATCTTCTCGTGATCCTCGGTGACGGATCATTGCTGCCAGCTCCCGGGCACTTCGAGTGCCTGTACTCCACTGCCAACTCAACGCAGCTGCGTCGTCGTCCCCTCTCAGTTGCTGCCTTGCCAGATGGACCAAGCCTCGTGCATTGCCCTGCCGGACCGTCTGAGATGGCTGTGTCCCTGTCGCTGTCCCAGTCACCTCCGGTGACACCATTCCAATGGGATCAGCTCGTGTACACCGCACTTCTTGACAGCCGGGACAACTCCACCGTTGTGTTTGCCAAAGGGATGAACCTCCGTCCAGGCCGTCTCGGTGTGCCATCACGGTATGAGTGTGTCTTTGGCCGGGACCTGTCGAAGCCGAAGCTCGTTGTCACCTCCCCTGTGGTTTCTGCCGCACAAGAGACATTCCGGTGTGTGACACCTGTCCGCATTCGCCGGTACCTCAGGATGACAGCTGATGGAAACATCAACAGAAACAGTGATGGCAAGCCTATGCTGGTCTCCATCAGGACTAAGGGCCGGGGGAGCTCTACACTCCCCTCAATCGCGCAACCAGAGCCACTTCCAAGGTATAACTGGCATCGGCATACAAGGCATCGGCAGCAGAAGGCACACTCAATGTGTGTGTGCACCATGCTGCGCAACCAAGCACGGTTCTTGCGGGAATGGATCATGTACCACTCCCATATCGGAGTGCAACGGTGGTTCATCTATGACAACAACAGTGATGATGGCATCGAGGAAGTCCTTGGTTCCATGGATCCATCCGCATACAATGCAACACGCCACTTGTGGCCTTGGATGAAATCTCAGGAGGCTGGATTTGCACATTGTGCACTCAGGGCGCGGGAGAGCTGCGAGTGGGTGGGGTTCATCGACATCGATGAGTTCCTGCACTTCCCTGGCAACCAAACTCTACAAGATGTCCTCCGGAATTACTCAAGCAGGCCAAGGATTGGTGAACTCAGGACTGCATGCCACAGCTTTGGTCCATCAGGCCGGACTAAGATTCCTAAGAAAGGCGTCACAACAGGCTACACCTGCCGGCTGGCTGCGCCGGAGCGGCACAAGTCAATTGTCAGGCCAGATGCATTGAATCCATCACTGATCAACGTGGTGCACCACTTCCATCTGAAGGAAGGGATGAAGTATGTGAATGTTGGCCAGGGAGTGATGCTGATCAATCACTACAAATACCAAGTCTGGGAGGTGTTCAAAGAGAAGTTTGCTGGCCGCGTGGCAACCTATGTTGCCGATTGGCAAGACGAGGAGAATGTTGGATCCAGGGACAGGGCGCCAGGTCTAGGGACCAAACCAGTGGAACCGGAGGATTGGCCGCGTCGGTTCTGTGAAGTATATGACACTGGTTTGAAAGATTTTGTGCACAAAGAATTCACAGATCCACAGACTGGAAGTCTTCCATGGTAGATGGGTAAGCACGGTATTTGATGGGTAAGCATGGTAGATGGGTAAGCACGGTATTTGATCCACACAACACACGGTACATGACATGGAGAGAAAAACAGATAACGAAAGAAGAAACACGAAATTAAGTTAGGTGGTAGAGCGTCGCTATATTTTTAGACTTTGTTGTTAGGTTCACTGTCCTTAATTTAGAAGCATCATTTTTTTTCTTTTCACTGATCATACTGTCTAAGAGAGAAATGATTCTTTTGTAGATACAGGTGAGTAAACAGTTCACTGTTGAAAGAGAGAATGCATAGAATGACTTTGTTTCCGTGAGTTTTTTTGTCTAATCTTACTGTGGGTGCGAGCAACTAAAATTATAGTGCTTAATTTGTTCACCCCCAATCTGAAATCTGCGCAAATTCGTTATGGAGTTATGGGGACAAAGATGGTACACCTTGCTTGATGTAGTCCTCAAAGAATATTTGACTTTTCTGGGAAAAATGACCTATGCCGCCTGCTTTCTTTTACTTTCTATATACATTATGACAGCCTTATGCTTAGCATCTTTAGATGTAACCCGTAGTTGCTTTGGGAAAGTGCCATTCTCTATCAAACCAGCTATTCTCTTGCACAAATAGAGAAATCAAATCTAACGCAACTGGATCCACATCAAGATCACTGTCATCACGAGCTTTTCTCCGGCAGATCACTCTCACAATCATTGCGTTCTTCTCCATCTTTCATTACTGAGGTTTGGTTACTTCACTGAGGTTTCAGAGGTTTGGTTACCTGCTTACTTAACCAGTTAACCTTGCACATAGACAAGCACACTCTAGTCAAGACCTAGGCTTCTTTTCCTCTTTGAAATGTACTGCCTTCTTACTTTATTCATTTATCATCATTTAAAGTTTCTTGAAAGGATGGCCTTATCTACTCTCCAACGGTTCCAGTTGTGTATATTATTCTACCACTATCCCTATGTTTGTTTACAGGACAGGTTCCTCATAGTTAAAGTCAAAGCAAGGAATCAAGCAGACCAAAACCTTTTTTCTATTGCCTAATCTCCACCCCCCAAACGAGCCAATTGTTGCCATATGTTAGTTTAGCTGTGCTAATCAAGGAGAGCTCTGGACAAGAACCTAAGAGCTGGCTGGCGAGCGTGGATTGGCTTGGTGCCTTCTGGGGATGCTGCCGTCTGGTGGTGCTGAGGATGAGTAAACTACACATTTTGAGCTGCGATTTGGCGTCTTGGTGCTGGTGCGCCGTCGGTTTACAATGCTACAACGTCTACATGTATAATAATAATAATAACAACAGTATTTTGGATGCAGTGCATGTATGTAGACATGTGAGCTGGCGTCCATGATGAGCTGAATACTGTTCCTAGGTGGCCGCTTGGATGGTTCTTGAATTTGGCAGCAGGTGCCTGGATTTCTGGCTGGCACGCTGGCACAGCGCACCATATACCTTTGCTTGTCTCTCCGGCACAGCATGGTTGTGCTCTCTGCAAGGAGGTGCTGTAGCCTGCATGTACAAGTGCACATAACTGTTGCTGATGAGTGATGACACAGGGCAGAATGCAAACGGTTCACATAAGGTTTACTGCTGGGTTCCTGCAGCAGTTGTGCGTTTTGCAACTGCGGAGACAGTTACGAGGGTGGTTTAACTGAAAACCCATTCGATTCTCGTACTTGGCGGATCCGAAATTCAGATGTTCATTTATGTCCTCACCAGAAACCTTTTTTTGCCTCCCATCGCTTGAAACTTTGGGTAGCTGCCAAACCATATGATTTGTACAGAGCGGATGCGCTTGCCATTGCTGTTCCTCTTGCCCTTTCTGAATACCAAATAAAAGAAACACAACATGAAAAATGCTGAAGTACAGGTTCAGTGGTGGGCCTGATGTTAGGCGGTCGGTCGGATACAGAGCTGCTGTCCGCTGAGGCAAAACTCCAGAAGCAATCTTCCGCTGCAGTGCCTGGAGCATTCGACCGTTCTGCAAGTAAACGCCAGCCGCATGCACGGTCGCCAACTCGGCGAATCGCCATAAAATCGAAGCAGAAGAAGAAGGGCAGTCCCAATCATACGCCTAATAATACCAAAACCCCGTGTGGCAAAAATGAAATGGACGTGTTCATGTTTCTTCTCCCTTCTCGTCGTTTCCTTCACGTCCTTTTTTTCTCACTTACAGTATTATTATCACCAGCACGCGTTAAAACGTGGAATGATACTAGGAGTATCTTACCTTTTTCCTTTTGAAAGAGCGAATTGAAAAGCGTCAGCTGCCACTAGGCCGACACTGAAGCCAATACCAACTGCCATAATCCGTCTTGCCTGCATGCAAAAGTGTTCACCCGCTCGGTTTAAATGATCATGCATCTTGCTTTTGTAGAAAATGAAAAAGTTCAGCCCCTTGGTTTTCCTAGTCGGAGAGGGTAGGCCGGTTTTCTTTTCTAGACGATGTTGACACAGGACGTGTACCCTCGACGCCGGGGGTGCGCACCACAGCTCACGTCGAACGAGACCCGACCGACATTGCGATATACAAGACAGTTAGCGGGCGCTTTTGCAGACCCGAAACCCCACACGTCTGGGAGGGACACAGGGAGTGCGGCGGCTATGGGTTGCCCTAGGTTGATCCGCTCGCCCCTAGAGCCTCGGGACTCGCAGCTCTCAAACTTGAGGAACAATGAACAACGAGAGAGAAAAGCAGTGGAGAGATAAAATGTAGATGAAAAAGTAGTATATTGATTTGTTTGATTGTGTGTTGTTCAATCGGTCATCACCTCCAACATGTATAAGAGGCGTTTGGACTTCCCGTACGAACAGAGGATTCATCTAAGCTTTCCTTACACGAATAATTACGCCAATTCACGCCCTAGAGTCCTAATTCTAGTCCAACTCAGACTCAGTCTAAATCTGGCCCAACTTCTGTCTTTCTCCTTGCATGGGGCTGTCAAATTTGCATATGACCTCCGATCAAGACGGCCCAAACATCAAATTTGCGCGCCTCGACGAGACGAACAACCCTCATGTTGATCACTTCTCCAAACAAGGCCATCTTGAATATTTTACGAGGCCATCTTCACCTTCCAGTCGGACTCGGTCATGTAGCTAACTGGACTGTCGAGTCTTGTAGCGACGTTGCTGGTCGTATACTATCTCAGATGGTGATGAGTCCAAAAGCAAAGTTGACCGCTTTGATGTTACGAACTAATTCCGTGTTGAACACTTTTTCATTCGAGACACTCGGGCACATCTTTCAGCTTCTTGTCGGAGCACTCGGATCTGAATCTCTTCACTCAGATGTTAGAGTCTTTCACTCGGATTGTCCGACTGACTTCTTCACTCGGATGGCAGCTTTCATTAGGATGGCAAAACTTTCACTTGGAGGACAATCTTTCATTCGGATGACTATATTTTCACTCGGACGGCAATCTCTTACTCGATCAGCAAGCTTTCATTCCGATGGTAAACTTTTCAATCGGATGACTATATTTTCACCCGAACGGCAATCTTTTACTCGATCGGTAAGCTTTTACTGGGATAGTAAGCTTTTCATTCGGATTTCCCGACTGGAAACACAACCTGATCTTGTTTTGCCTCCCTAGATTGCATACTTCCTTGGATCGAGACAATTTATATATGAAAATCGACCGGCTCAAAAATCGACCGGCTCGATGGAGACAAAACTCTCTTCAGTTGAAGGTTTTCCGATTCAAGGCAATCTTGAGGGCCAAATTGCTCACGCATTGCATCAGACACTCATCAACATGTGTCTGGTGTCGAGCGTACTATTTTGGTCTCTGGTCGGGCTAGACCATATTGACTGTAACTTTTGCATATGAACTTGGATTAAGATGATTTATGTATCAAAATCAATTGCCTCAACGAGACGAACACAATTCCTTTAGAGTGCTCCTTCATCCGAGGTCTTTTTGTAGGTGTAATCCGCCGAAAAGCATTCGGAACACTAAATTCTGCCACTCGGAGTACAGTTTCGGCCACTAAGATGAGGTTAGATGGTGATAACCTAAACATCAAAGCTGTTCCACTCGGCAACGTGAAACTTTTCATGTTGAAAACCCTTTCACTTCAAGCCATTTTATTTGCCTTTTACGTCGTGCCAAAATCTGACGTCAACAGTTCATCAGGCATCCATATAGGGAGTAGTATATGATTAATCACAGGAGAATTTTGGAACCGCTGCAAAACATAGCCATAAGTTACCAGATTTAGATCATTTTTCAGGATATGGAACTGCCAATTTGTGTATCACCAATGAATCCATTCATTCACAAAGCAGAGGAGAAAATGAACTCTTTGTACTAGCAGCTGCAAGACTCTTAGCCCGCTGAATCTGGCCCATTTATGGGCCAACTATAAATCAGCTCCGTGTGTTTCCTCTAAGCTGCACATTGCAGCTTCCCTTAACCAAAAAAAAAAAGTTACACACTGCAGCTCTCAAAATAGAAATTGATGAAAAGATTATTAGGCCTGTTTGTTTCAGCTTCGCTTGGATTTTAATCACCTGTGGATTCGCTTCAGGTTCACCACCGAAGTGGCACTGTTTGTAGCTGTTTGTTTCAGATTCCGGATTCAGCTTCACTGGCAAAGCTGAATCTAGGGCCTTAGTCCCTCGGATCCGTATTAATTGTCGCAGCTTCGATAGAACTTTACTAAAGTCATAAAGGAGGGAGTAGATAAAGTCTTTGCAACAGCAAACCATCAATTATATTCCAACAGAAGAACACAGGGCGTTGAGCCATTGCAGCAAACTGGCGATTCTATCAGAATTACACACCAGAGAGATCACACACTCACACAGTGCTTTGAGATATACTAGGTACATAACATTCATAGCAGGACTTTCAATCCCAAAGATGCATGAAATTCACCCTACCTGGCCAACTCCTACCTCCTCCTAAATGAATTAGGGATCGCCACAAAATAAGTTAAGTTCCTCCTCCAACTACAGAAATATATAACTGAAGTTGCATGGTCGGAATTCTTCGTCAGACAAAACATCGATAAATGTAGCTTCTTGGATCATCTGAAAGAAGGAAACTCTCCCCCAGGAAGCTCCCAGTTGTCACGCCCATCATCGTCGGTTGTTCCCTCCTTCGACTCCTGCTCATCGTCAAATGGATATGGACCCTTGAAACGCCTGCCAGACCAAACTATTAGCACCAATTAAGCAACCAAGAAGAAAAATGGTACAGTTGAAATGAACTCGAGGTACTTCCGGAACACTATGTACAATCGCGTACTTTACAAACGCTGACAGGCCCCTTGCACACTACAAAGTTTAGTTCAGTTTAAACTTTGCTACACCATTCCTCAACGAATAATCGACTTGGAATCGTTTCTATGTAATGTAAACGCACACTGTTAACGTGAATTCATGATAAACAATGACACCACATATGACAGATACTACGCTGACAGTCCATAATCAATCCAAACAATATGCACAGATACAAAACTCGACATATATCATTTGAAATTCACGACCACTTCCATTCGGAACTAGTTTGTAGTACATGATACAGCTACCATTGATTGGTACAATTGCTACTCTGTAATATATGCACGGTGGTCTGAATCGTCTGATGTTTAACATAGCAATCTAATGTGGCATGAGTTTGCTGCTTAATTTCGATCGAGTTCATATGTGGACGAAATGTTGCTAACATGGATCAGACACAATTGTACAACATTAATCAGTAATCATGTGATCTGTAGCACTTAAAATGGATAGGGCAATAGAGCAACCATTAGTGAGAGAAGATGAACAGGGGAGGGGTTGGGGGGTGGGTGCAAAATGATCGAATTTGCTCATTGGTCCCAAAGGCAGGAGGATCACGGGATCAAGCAACAGATCGATGGATGGAGCGGGGCGCACCTGCGGCTGAGCCTCCATGCGGCGTCGCGGGACTTTCGCTTGCGCTTGTCCCGCGCGTCCTTGTGCCACCGCCGCCGCCTGACCTCGTGCATGACGCCGGCTCGCCCCACCTCCCGCGTGAACTGCCGCAGCAGATCGCCCCCGTCCACGTCTTCGTCTCCCGCGTCCACCTTCGCGTTGTGGTACTTGGGGTTGGCCGCCGGCGCCCACGGCGAGGTGGGGGCGGAGGCGGAGGCCGAGAGGGAGAGGGCGACGGTAGGAGGAGATCCAAGCGGGAAGGAGGCGACCGTGGTCCGCGATCCATCGTGGAGGAGATAAGGCGGTGCTAGCGATGAGAAGAAGGATCGTGCGGCGGCCGTGGTTGGCATGGTGGTAGACAGGTGGCGCTCGCCGGCGACGGACGGGAACAGGGTGGTGGGCTTTGGGGTTTCGGCCGGATCAAGAAAGTAGCAGAAAGCTGCTACTACTACAGTTGGGCTTACATTTGTTTTTTTCTTAGAACAACTCAAATTGGGCTTACATGGCAGGCCACCGGAAACAGCAAAGCTAATCTGCAGCCTCAGGAAAAAAAAAGTGCATCCTGTCGGTAACACCAAAGTTGGGGCTATTGCTAAAAGAAGGACCCCGATATCTCTCGAACATTTAGTTTTTTTTTGAAACTTCGGTCATTTTATTGAATCAAAAAACTGTTACATCGTCCACCAAGCCTTTTACAATGAAAGCCGGCGGTTCCTCCACCCAAAGCGATGGGGAAGGCCTCGCCAACCTAGCTAACTCATGAGATACAGAATTTGCCTCTCTCGGGCAATGGACAAAAGTGACTGAAGCGTATCCTATGATGAGAACCAAACAATCCGAGTAAATCGCCGCTGCACCTGAAGCCGTAAAGCCTTCATTATTCATAGTATTGATCACCTCAAGGCAGTCCGACTCCACCACAAGTTTGCTTATCCCCAGCTGCTGCGTCAGAAGTAAACCATGTCGTAAAGCACATGCTTCCACCGTCCCTGCATCTGCGACATGCTCAAGCTGTTCGTTCGACGCCGCAATAAACGCACCTTTATAATCTCGCAGCACAGCACCTACTGCTCCTTGGAGAGAGTGAGCTTTGAAAGATGCATCTACATTTACCTTCACAAAACCTTCAGAAGGCTTCGTCCACCCATCTTTCCTTGGTTCTGCCCTTGTCTTCATGGCCTTCAGATAATTAGCGGTTAGCGCCGCGATTGCTAACGCTGACCGAGCCGGGGTTTGCACATCTTCGCCATGGACGTGTTGTCGTCGTTCCCACCATATATACCAAATTCCCACAATGATGAGAGCTTGTGCAGTAGCGTGCGATATCGAGCTCCGCCGAGCCGGAGCACATAAAATATAGTCCAACGACGCTGCTCCCGCCCTATCAGTCGAGCAAGCTTCTTCTATAAACCGATCCAGCTTCAGGCATCTCCAAATCTCAGCTGCCCTCGTGCAAGTAAATAGTGAGTGCATAATGTCTTCACATCCACCCGCACACATAGGACAGCTATCCGCCATGCCAATGTGTCGATTCACCAGGACCCCATAACAAGGAATGAATCCATGCAGGACCTTCCATGCGTGGATCTTGATCTTCGCTGGTACTTGGAAACTCCAAAGATTTGCCCAAACCGGGTGATGTTGAGATGGTTGCCCCTCTGTTCTTTCGTACCAGCGCGCAAACTGGTGTTCCCATTCAACATAATAAGCTGATCTTACCGAAAAATATGGTTCTTTGTGAACCTCCAAGCCACAAAGTCTTCCATCATGCCATTCGGTGCCAGTGGTATTAATAAGATTCGGTGGGCATCCACCGGCCAAAACACACTATGTATCAACTCCTGATCCCATAGGCCGGTGGCAGGATCGATTAGTTCAGATACCTTAGACAGCAAGGTCGAACCTCGTGGAGTAATTACCCGACCGTCCGCACTAGATTGAATCCACGAGTCGGACCAAATATTCACTTGTGAGCCATCTCCAATACGCCATATTGCACCTCTCTTGAATGTGTTAATGCTAGCACAAATACTCTGCCACGTATACGAGCTCCCGCTCTTCATTTTAGCATCTAATAATTTTCCATCTGGGCAATATTTCGCCCTCAGAATCTATGCACAAAGAGAGTCAGGGTTTTCCAACAGCCTCCATACTTGTTTCGCAAGTAAAGCAAGATTGAAACTATGTTAGTCCCTGAATCCCAGCCCTCCTCTATCCTTAGGCACACATAGTTTCCACCATGCCGCCCAATGTATGCGCTTACGGTTGTCATCATCACCCCACCAGTATTTTGATATTGCATCCGTCATTCCTTTGCAAACTTTCTTTGGAATTTTGAACACAGACATCGCAAATACCGGCATAGCTTGAGCAACAGCCTTAATAAGCGTTTCCTTGCCACCAGAGGAAAGCAACTTCTCCTTCCATCCAATAACCAATTGATTTATTCTGTCAATCAGATACTCAAAAGAATCACTTCTATCAACACCTACCATCGCAGGTAAGACTAGATATTTATCATTCAAAGCTTCATTGGCAATATTTAGGTGCTGACATATTACTACCTTCTCCTGCACTGGCGTGTTCTCGCTGAAGAAAATACTAGACTTTGCATCACTGACCAGTTGGCCTGAGCTCGCACAATTGTCATCAAGCACCCTTCGAAGACACTCCGCGTTGTGGCCATCTGCTTTCATTAAGATTAAGGAATCATCAGCGAAAAGAAAATGGGAAATTTGCGGAGCCTCCCTACATACCTTGACCCCAATGAGCGATCCATTATTTTCCTCCTCTTTAAGCATACAGGATAGCGCCTCCGCGCATATTAAAAACAGGTAAGGTGACAACGGATCCCCTTGCCGAAGCCCTCTAGTGGGTGAAAAAACCTCAGTGCAGCAGGAATTATATCGCACATTATAAGACACCGAGGACACACACTCCATGATCAAGGAGATCCATTGCTCCGCAAACCCAAGTCTTTGCATCATTCTCCTCAGAAAACACCATTCAACTCGATCATATGCCTTGTGCATGTCGAGCTTCACTGCACATAAACCAGACTTTCCTTTCTTCCTCTTAGTTGTGTTGACACACTCATAAGCAATCAAAATGTTATCTGTGATCAGTCTCCCGGGCACGAAAGCGCTCTGGGTAGGACTAATGATCTCCGGGAGAATCAACTTGAGCCGATTAGCAAGCATCTTCGAAATGATTTTATACACTACGTTGCATAGACTAATCGGCCTGAACTGCGTGATGCTAGTGGGATTTTCTACTTTCGGTATCAACACAATGGTTGTACTGTTCCATCCCTCTGGAATTTTTCTTGAGTTGATCGCCTCTAAAACCTCCTTCACAAGATCATCCTTTAACATACTCCAGAATCTCTTATAGAACGCCGCATGCAGTCCATCAGGCCCTGGTGCTTTAAAATCACCTATGTTAAACACCGCACGGCGCACATCTTCCTCCGTGAATGGAGCTAACAGTGCCTCATTCATTTGATTTGTCACCCTCGGGTTCACCTTCTCAATAACAGCCTCATTAGGGGCCTGAACCTGGGAAGAAAACAGCGTTGCAAAATAATTTTTAATGATGTCATCCATCTCCTGTTGTCCTTCCCGCATAACCCCATGCTCATCCATTAAACCCTTGATCGTATTCCTCTTCTTCTTTGCCGAAGCGTACAAATGGAAAAAATTTGTATTACGGTCACCGTGCTTCAGCCAGTTAGCTCTTCCTCTCTGCACCCATTCAATCTCTTCCTGCTCCATCAAGTTTTCAATGGTTAAAAGTATTTCTTTCTGTCTATCAATCGTTGCGTCCATCGCTGGCCCCCTTCTCAGATTCTCTAACTCCTTCTTCAGTTTCGCCATTCTCTTCTGTGACCTTTTTAGTACTTCTTTGTCCCACTTATGCAGATCATTATGGACTGAGTCTACTTTTTGTTTGAACGGTCCAAGGCCTAACAACGACGCTTTCATCCAAGCCGTTCGTACCACCTCATCGACTGTTTCCTCCTTGAGCCATCTCCCCTCGAATCTCCTCACCGAACTAGGGGACCGAATCGCCTTTGCATATAATTCAGTGTTAATCACCAAAGGCCTGTGGTCAGACTTGGTCATTTCCCCGTTGATGACCCCTGCATTAGGGAAAAATTGGCTCCATCTTGAGTTGCATACTGCTCTATCCAACCTCTCCTTGATCGCTCCTCTACTCCACGTATAGATGTCTCCCATCGCTCCCATATCTTCAAGTTCACAATCAGATAGAGCATCTCTAAATGCTTGCATGGTTCTTTGCTCTCTAGCTGCTCCACCTTCCTTCTCATGCATGAATAAAATTTCATTAAAATCCCCGAATACTATCCACGGTTCATCTCTCATTTGGTGCAGTCCCCGTAGGTACTCCCATGATTTATGCTTGTTCTCCCTCGCCGGCTCCCCATAAAAGCCGGCACATCTCCATTTCCTTCCATCATCTATGGTTACATCAATAAAGTTTGCAGTTATACCATGATCGGTGACAGACACTCCATTCCTCCACATCATCAATAATCCTCCCGCCCTCCCATCACTCGGGTCAACCAGCCTCTCCTGGAACCCTAGCTTCCTCATCAACCGTTCGGCCCTTGCGTTAGACAGATGCGTTTCCGAGAGAAATAACACATCTGGTTTATAGCACTTCTGAACATCCAGGTGTGCTCTAACTGCCCGGGACTAACGCATCCCACGGCAGTTCCACCCTAGGAGAATCATTGGGCCTGGCGGTCCTCCTGCTGGGAGGCCGCCAATGTTGCCAAGTCCATATCTGTCGACTCATCTGCTTTACGCCTTTTAGTGTCTTGTGATGTGATGTCATGTTCCTCCCTCCCCTCCTTCGTTTCTTCCTCCCTTCCCGCCTCTACTCCATCCTCACCTTTTCCTTCCGTCAGTGCCAGCTGATTCCCTTTCCCCTTCTCCTCAAACTCCAGTCTTCTCTTCAGAGCACTCGAAGTTTGTGAGTGGACATCATTTGATTTCAAGGGACTACTAGCCGAACTGCTTAACTCATCATTTTCCTTCCTTAGTCCACTAGGATCTGTTCCTGCCGCAAACCCCCCTCTACCTCCTCCTCCCGTTCTACCTCCTCCTCCTCCTCTGCCATATGAGCCAGCCTGCCCAATCTGATCCTCCCTTCTGAACTCCGGCGCAATCAGAGATATGGGGTAAATAATAGCAGACTCCTCATGAACCCCATTCCCATGTTCCTTTGCCACATGACCTACGAACCCGCAAACTCCACAAAACCATGGCATCTTTTCATATTCAAAATCAGAATACACTTTCTTCGTCCTGAGCGTCAAACTAGCACATCTAGTGAGGGGCTTTTGTACATCCAAAGTTACGCATACTCTAATACCCCCACCTTGGCCCTTAACAGAACGTTCATCCACTCTTTCCACAATCCCTGCCTTCCTTGCCAGCTGACGAGCTATGTTTGCACTCCTCATCTTCTCCTTCAAACCCATCACCCTCACCCACACCTGGTAGGTATTTAACTCTACCTCGCTTGGTTCTGACCATCCATCATATGGAGCAAGCAACACCGGACAATTCCGAAAGATCCACGGTCCTTCAAGCAAAACCCTCTCCCAATCCGCCAAGCATGCGATCTGTACGGAGAACAAGTTATCTTCTATAGATCTGAACTCTACTTCCTGTGCAAGATTCCATGCTGATCTCATCGTCCCATAGAAAGCCCCATGACTGAATTTTCTTGAGGTATGCACTCGGGCTAGCGCCATGAACTCTGCATCCTTCTCTAGTTCCTCCATGTCTTCCTCCAAGATCACATCTTCCTCTTCTTCTTCCCTAAGATTCAGATACTTCAACTTCTCATCTAGTGATTCCTCCCGATTTGATTTGCTCCCTCCTGCAGCCTCATCCGCCTCCGCCACCGCTATACCCCCCGCTTCCCCAGCTATCCTACCTCCGTCGCCATCAACTCTCGAGCCAGATGAGTTTGCCTTCGTCATCGCACCTCGCCTGCCTAGGGTTTGGTTCATCCCCCAGGTGATCTCCTATGCAGATGCGAATCACCGCTCCTGAAGACGGGATCTGAATCCGATCCGAACTCACGGAGGGGACGTGATCTCCTTGGCCGCCGCCGCGGAGAGATAAAACCCTAGACGGGTGCTTTCCTCTCTCAGGTTCGAGAGCCTGTAATGGTTCTCTCTCGAACATTTAGTTTGAGAGCTCTCCAGATCGAACGAAATGAAAGAAAGCGGTCAATGTGGGAGGGAGCCCAGATCGAACGATTACTCCTGACCTAACTAGGCAGCCTAAAACTACTAGTACATTGGCACGTGCAAAGCACGTCCACGGTTAATAGTTCTGTTAGGTTCAAAACATATTATGAATAAAATTTATATGAAATACATGAGACATTGAATAATCTACCATATAGTCATTTCGTCGGCTATCTAATTTTGACTCTTGAAATGGATTATTTGTATACAATGGTCCACCATAAAAATGATTAAAACATTGGGGGGGGGGGGGGGGGGGAATCAAGAATGTAAATTTCTACTACTACTTTTGAGTTGTTCAACTGTTTGCATACTTTTTTGATATAAGGACTGTTTGCTTTTTTTGGCTAAAAAATTCCTTCGGCTACAAAAGAAAAGGAAAGAAAAGTTGTAGAACAAAGTACTGAATTGTGACTCAGCTATCTCACGTTCATGTGTACTAATCGCTGAACTGCACAGTTGTGGCTCCTACGTTTACATCTTTGAAAGCGAGCATTGAGACGGACACCTCACGTGAGCTAAGTCCTTGTGACCCATGCGTCAGTGAGTTGAATGGTCCTACTCTAGACTGTGAAAGAACACTCTAGGCTTCTAGAGTACAGCCTCGCTGGGAGAGCAGGACAGTGGCCGACAGCAACGCGAATCCCTGCACTTTGGGCCGCTAGATTGCTGAATCGGACGGTTGATGTATGTCCACGTAGCTCCATAACTGAGCAAATTTAATATCGGCCATCGGATTCAAAAGATCCAACGGTCCATGTGCATCTATACTGGTACACTATATATAATATATAATACATATATATATATATATATATATATATATATAAAATAGTATAGAAAAAATGACAGCGACAACCCAGTTTGAGTGCCGTTGTACTAAAAAAAAATCCCCAAAACCAAGAAGAAAGAATGACGAAAACAGAAAACCCTTGCAAAAAAGAGAAAGGCTTTCAAATATAGAATTCAAAAAAAATCTAGAAATTCATATGTAA
The DNA here is from genome assembly GCA_963921465.1 of Triticum timopheevii. Taxonomy (NCBI): domain Eukaryota; kingdom Viridiplantae; phylum Streptophyta; class Magnoliopsida; order Poales; family Poaceae; genus Triticum; species Triticum timopheevii. Next base: position 422,319,452 of record OY997274.1, read on the forward strand.
GAAAAAATAGCTAAAGGGGGGAATATAAGAAATGTCATGGATTAGCTAATAAAAAATGACCATAAACTAAATTTTCCATTGTCCCTAAAAAAAAGCAATTTTGCCATGTTGCAAGAAAGGACGAGATTTGCCATGGTCCTAAACACACACGTTAATGGCAAAAAATGAATAAGTTTACCATGGTGACAAAAGTGAGGTAAGCTTGCCTGATGGCTAGCGAAAAGGACATGAAAAGCAAAAAAAAAAATCCGAAAGTTTGTGATGATGACCAAATTTAGTGTAAACAATGATGGAAAAATCACCATGCTACATACAAAACCAATTCCCACGATGCTCGAAAATAAGAAAGCACAAAACTAAATTGCCATGGTTCAAAAAGAGAGAATAGTGTCATGAGAAGAATAAAAATTTCCATGATCATAAGACTAAAATTGCCATGATCTACAAACTAAAATTGCCATGGTCAATTACTAAAATTCCTGTGATCCATAACCTAAATTTGTCATGATACATACATTGGTTTTGCCATGGTTATAAATAAATGCGATGGTCAATAACACGGTCAATAACTGAATTTGTCATGATCTATAAACTAAACTGCCATGATTCTTTTTTTTCTTGCCATGGTCAACTAATAAAAATTGCTATGGCAAATTGCTTCTATGATACCATATGATTTTTTTTGAAACTTTACCATATGAATTTGCCAACAATATCATTTGCACATGGAAAAATAACAGGGAAAAAGTTCTCTTGACAAATGGCAACTATATGAATTTTGTTCCAAAAGAAAATGTGGATGGGACATGGAAATTGTAGTAACATTTTGGAAGTGGTCAATTACTCCCTTCGGTCCTTTTTAGTTCGCATATAAGATTTGTCTGAAGTCAAACCTCGTAAAGTTTGATCAAATTTATATAGAGAAAAAAAACGAACATTCACAATGTGAAATCATTACCATTAGATGCGCCATGACTTAAATTTTCATATTGTATAACTTTAGCATTGTAAATGTTGATATTTTTTCATATAAATATGATCAACCTTTTCGAAGTTTGACTTCAAATAATTCTTAAATGCAGAGTAAAAAGGACCGGAGGGAGTACTAAAGATCCCGTGATCCATAACCTAAATTTTCCATGATACATAAATTGTTTTTGCCATGGCCAGTTGCAAAAATTGCCATGGTCGCCATGGTCAATTACTACAATTTGCGGATCCATAAACTAAATTTGCCATGATCCGTATATTCTCTTGCCATGATTCAACTACCAAATTTGCATGATAAAATTATTGGAAATGTAGTATAAAAATTAAAAAGAGCCCATGGAAGAAAAGTTTGTCATGGTTAGTTGATAGCTAGCAAGCAATTTTTCAATGTAATGAACAAAAGGAGCTCTTGCAAAAAAAAAAACAAGTTTAAGATGCCATGGCAAAAACATGTTTAAAAAATTTCATCGTGGCATGTCTATACATATATTATGAAACTAGAGGGTGGCATGGCAAAAGGATCTTAGAATTTTTGCCGTGGTAATATATAAGCAGCTAATGGAGGTGCCATGTCAAAAACATATTAAAGTTTGCCATGTCAATTGTATGGATGTATTTGAAAACTTGAACTACGCATGTTTTAATTGTAGTTTGAACACCATAGCAACCTAGATTCATAAAAAAGTATCACGACAAAAATAAGGGGTGGATATTGATAGCATGAACTAAAAATTGGCATGGACTGCAAAAGATTTCATCTCAATTTGCGCATAAGCGTATCAAAGGACAAAAAGGATGAATGAACACATGTGTAGAGAGGGCACTGGATGAATTCCATGAGGCAGACCTCCCCGGCGCCGGTGGCTTGCAGCGCGTGCGCATACGCCCTCTCAACTATCGCGCCTGATAGCAGCCGACACGTTGGCTGACACGTGGTCCGCGTGTGCCCGGCGGTAGGAACACGCGCCACAACGACGCCAGCTGCTATGGCACCCCGAATGGCGCGTAGCAGACCGCTGCTCGGACGCGGAAGGTGCCCCGCCGTCAAACAACACCTGCCATAGGATCAGCCCAGCCATGCAGCGCTGCAGGCGTGTGCGACATGGTGGGCGGCTTATCCGAGGATTCCACACTCCTCTGTCAAGGATCCTATCTGCCGTTGATACGTTTCCAACGTATCTATAATTTTTTATTGTTTCATGCTATTATATTATTAATCTTGGATACTATATATGCATTTTTATACTGTTTTATATCATTTTTGGAACTAAACTATTAACCCACACTGGTACGCGTCGGTGCTATACAAACGGTTTTTAACCTCTTTCCGCGACGACATTTGGGACCGTCGCCAAGTGAGTGTGTGCGATAGGGTGTCCTTCCCACACGACCCAGAAACCGTCGGGGATATGGAGTAGTGATCTAGAGGCGTTCCAAAATGTAATCGTGTGCGATACAGCACACACTAAATTTTTTCGCACGTGTGGTATCGGTGATTAAGCATTTCTAATGACGCAGTGAAACCATACGGTCTGTCGTAATGAACCGTTTGGGAAATAGTATGTAAGGCACACGGGCCAACATATGAACTGTGTGCGATTTGTGCCCCATCGCACACGAGTTTTCTGTGTAACCCGTCTGCCATGCTAGACTCCATCGCATACGTTTGCCAACAATTACTGTCTGCGATAATGTTTTATCACAAACGGTTCAGTAGCCCCTTCGCACACATACAAGTGCTGCAGACCGTTTGAGATTTGTTGGGTATCACCGACGGTTACCGCAAGAGTGACGTGTGCTTTTTGTTTGGGATCCCACACTTTTCCTGAAAAAATTACGATTGAGATTGTATTTTACATTGGGCACGGTTTACTCCCAGTTCTCGTGTGTGATAACGCGATATCACAAACGGTTCCGGAGACCCTACGCACACGTAGTAGCGCAACAAATCGTCTGTGATCTGCTGTGTATCACCGACGGTTCCACTACGATTGATGTATGCTTTCTGATGTGGATCGTACACACTCATTTAGTTGAACTGTGTGCGGAGCAATTGCCAGGTTAAAACAAAAATTCCTCATTTTGAATCGGCATGCAAAAAGCAAATTCGCCACAATATTCAGTTGAAAAAATAAACAAAAATATCATATTTTGAATCGTCACGCAAAAAGAAAATTAGCCACAATATTCAATTAAACAAATAAACAAAAATATTCCATTTTGAATCGGCATGCAAAAAGCAAATTCGCCACAATATTCAATTGAACAAATAGTGTCCACAGGAAGAACATTCATCAGATTTCGTAACAATTGCAATTGAACACATGGTAGCTAAATTCCAATGATTTGTCCACACGTATATGCATTACATAATTAATCATAGTGTACGAAATACGAAGACCTCATCGGATGGAAAACAATGGATCCATGCGTTATATGTTTAGCGGCTAACTCTTACTCAATGTTTCAGGAGAGCGCATGCTGAAATCTTCATTATCACCAGTGGGATTGATGTAGTGATCCAGAAAGAAGTCGCTGATAAATCTCTGAACCATCAGCAATTCACCAGCCGGGAGCGGTTCAGGGGTCCTCGGTTTTAAGACGAGCTACCATATTTTAAAGATCAGAATGTGCCATATGAGTGGAGTAGAAGATATTAATTAAGATAGACTTGCTGGTACTAATTCGCGAGGATCGTCACAACTATCAGCAGATTTGCAGATGGAGATCATGTGTCTGCAAACATAGTGTCCACAAAGGTTGGTACCTGCTTCTTGCTGAGGACACTGAAATTTTTTGTACAAAATTAATCATGTATTTGTCCTGTTAGGAACAACCTAACCGGTGTTAGATGTATTATTTTTCTTTGGACAAAATAGAAAGAGATTAATTTAGAAGCTTGAAGATTTTACTAGCGTAAGGAAAGGTATTTGCAGACTGTTGGAGTAACACTCCGAAAATAATGGATTTCGGTGTGTTACCGGAGAAACGATCTCATGCTGCAGAGGTAGTTCCCTCTTGAACAGGTTTCCTGGTTTAGTTTTCCACAATGCGAGCACACTGCAAATGATGATGAATTTTGACAACATCAATTATTGAACCAGATATGAATGCAAATTAATTTCAACATCATAGAATTCAATACCTATCCATGAACTGCTGAAGATGCGTCAGATTCTGAGCGTTTGTCGACTCTCTGAGAGAATCGATGTAGTAAACCGTGTTATTGTTTGGAACAATGAATACCAATATCCAATGATCGCTACATATTAAGAAAGCCATGAACTTACGAATTATGTTGAAATCTGAAAGACAATCAGTGTGTGCTTGGTTGTTTACTTGACTTACCGTTCATGATATGGCCAGAGAAATGATTCTACATAGGACGTGTTTTCGAAGAGACGGACGGCCGTGTTAACGGCCCAGTCCCGTAGGTCCTTACCATGTATTGTTGTGCCATTTGCTAATTCAGGATCTATGAAATATACACCCTCCCTTTTTCTTCTCTGCGCGTTCAATCCCCTAAGAGGAATAACATGTAGTTAGCTCTTTATCATTTGCAACCTTGTATGGAGAAGTTGATCAGAGTTTGTTAAGTACTTACAAAAGCAGGCATCTAACAAGAGTGGCGTCGAGCACTTTGAAGTTGAAGAAGAGATGTAAGTCCTCGAAACTCACATTGATGGAACCAGCATCGTGTCAGAAATGATCTCTATTGTAGTGTAGCAAAGCATGATGACCTGCTGACATTTGATCCATGCAATATTCATGTAACTTGCGGCAACTAGAGCTGCACTCATCAAAGTATTCGCCAACAAGAAATGGCCGGCCATGGACGTAATTGCGTGCTTCAAGTACGTCTGCTTTACTTTTAGCAAGCAACAAACGTACTTCTTCATCATCCATGGCGTCAGAAATAATATTAATCCCTGATTCGAACAAGCTGCTGTTAATTTGGTTCTAGGAGATGAGTGCTTTAAGTAAGAGGCAATCGGTCTCTTTCCTCTTCACTCTCCCGCCGCGCTTCCTCGTGGTCGTGGGTGTAGCCTTTTTAGCCACTTCCTTCTTGGTACTTGAAGCATTTCTGGCAGAACGTCTGGTTGCCTTTAAGGTAGACTGCTGAGCAGACGGTGAAGCTTGGATGAACTGCTTAGCAGGCGGTTTATCTATGCCGGACCGCTGAGCTGGCGGTGCTGCTGTGACGGACTGTTGGGTTGTAGGAGCAGAGGCATCGGACTGCTGACCATGCGTTGAAGCTATGTCAGGTTTCTGCGCAGGTGGTGCCAACTTGCCTGTGTGCTGAGGAGGCCGTGCCAACATGTTGGTTTGCTGAGCAGGAAGTGCTGACGCATTGGTATGCTGATCATGCGACTGCAGACCAACGAACTGATGAGCAGTCGGTTCTGGACCTACAGACTGCTTAGCAGGCGGTTCCGAAGCATCAGACTGCTTAGCAGTCTGTTCCACCAGGTTGGTTTGCTGAGCATGTGCTGCAGCTGGGTCTCCCCCCGCTGCTTCAGCGACCGGCATCTAAACCGGTGGTGCGTCTTCAGCAGTTGTAGGCCTTGCCACTGGCTGCTTTGGGGCGGAGGATGACATGGCCTGTACGCCACAATGTCGGGCCGACTGATCACAGGTTGATGCATCAGCCCGTGAGAGCTGCTGTGGCAAGGAGAGTGTTATCGGTTGAGGGGCGACAGTTGCTCTTGGCGGGGCTTCAGGGATCTCATCGACGAACTCTATTTCCTTTCATGGCCACTGGATGTGATGTAACAGTGTTTCTCCCAAGGTCCTTTACTCATCGAAGTCTCCTAGGACATTCTTCAGGGCAAATTCATTGAATCTAGGCTTTACTTCAATCACGTAGCACTTCACACAGCCCGGCTTCAATGGCACATTGTCCAAGAAGAGGCCATCTTCCAAGAAGGGTGGGCAAACCCAGGCTGATGCACATTTTAATGTACCTTCATAATGTCTAAGCACGCCCTTCAGTCTGTCTTTCATTCCAGATAGATCAGATATAGCATCATCACGAGCAGCTGCAGTCTCTGTGTCGCTGGGGTCAGCTGATGCACAACTACTCTTGTGCAGTGTTGTCACGCAATAAGCAGCATCCTCCATGCCCGCCTCCCCTCCCATCTGTTGGCTATCTGTCAGTGTTAGAGTCTTCTGCATCATCATTGACTCCTCAATATCCTTTCGAACAGCCGGATAAATCTCCTTCCTCAACCTTTCATACAATGCATTCTGCTTCATTTCACTCCTTGCATTTTTCATGCTGATCCTCTCTTCTTTGCTGAGTGTGAAAGCCCTCTTGTGTGGGACATTAACACCTATACCCCTTGCACGGCCAGGGGGCTCTTTTGTTTCCACAACAATGGACAGAATGTCACATGGCCCTGAGTTCCTGTAGAACCATCCAGGGATCTTGGAAGCCTCTAACATCACTTCATACTGTTTGGCATCACGTGGGTTTTCAAAGTAATAAGTTCCGTCATCACGCCTCTTTGCATGTGCCCGCAAGTAGTCTCTGGCGCTGTTGGTGTACAAAAATAGGGGCCTTTTTCGTACCCCTTTTTACTTGTGCATGGGCAGTTGTAGCCGCGCCCACGGCCACGCTTGGCGGAGCAGAGGAAGCAAAGATACCAGACTACCAGAGCAGCGCTGAAGCCAGAGGCGCGAAGGGCAAAGGGACAAGATGGGTCTCCCTCGGCAAGAGTCTTGCCGGGGACGACCTACGCTACCCCTGCAAGAGCCTTGCCGGGGCAACTTGCCCAACACCAGCAAGGCCACCACCCTTGAGCCTGAGAGTTCCAACACCATCAACAATGTTAGAACCAAGGCTCGGGAGGCGCCTGCATGGTGGCATGCAGATCTTTGTGAAGACTAGAGGCCTGCAAGACTAGATGAGGACCGAAAGATGAAGACCCCTGGCAAGGCCCTTGCCGGGGTCCCGGCAAGACCCTTGCCAGGGACGTTTATGGGGCCGAGGCCAGGCCCGCACTCGCCAGGGTTTCGCTGCCCCACACCCGTTCCAATGTGGCGGCCAGCCCGCCAACTGGGCAAGCGCCTGCCTGGCAGCATGCAACTTCTAGGCCAACTAGCCAAGCACCTGCGTGGTGGCATGCAGACCTTCGTGAAAACCCTGCCACCGCACTAGCTCAACAGCCATCCAGCCAGCGTGGCGCTGCCTGCCTCGTCACCTTGGACGCGTGTCGAAGCAAGGCGAGGCGGCGACGGATGGGACGAGCTTCTTTGGTATCCCTAACAAAGCAAGAGGGCATGTCGGCAACGCATTAAATGCGTTTGTCCGATGATGCCAGGCGATAGACTTGTACATTGTACATACTTCCACCTCCTGTGTGCCGCTGTGGCAGCCCCTTTGACATATAAAAGGAGGCCCGGGGCGTACTGAGGAAAGATTCGGACTTTTTTGGCTGGGCATGCACTGCAGCTAGTTCAAGAACTCAAGAACACTAAATACACACAAAGCAGGACTAGGGTATTACGCATCATTTGCGGCCCGAACCTGGGTAAAAATTCCCTTGTGTTGATCTTCTCGACCCGCTCTTTGCGCAGCCCCACGCCCCGCCAACCGTAGTAGGGATTCCCTGTGATCCCATAGGTGTCGTCCCAGAAACCCCGACATCTTTGGCGTGCCAAGTAGGGGGCGCTGAGGCTGTGGAAATCCGGTTTTGAAGCCAACTCATCGACTCCTATGTCGTGATGGCTCGAGAGAAGAAGGCGACGTCAATCGGCCACGCTCTGGTGCCATCAGCTAGATGAGGCGGTGCTGTCCGTAGCCGCAACAACCATCCGCGTGGCGACGGAAAAGCCAAGTCGCGCAAAACTTTGAGCAATTGTCCTTTTTATAAGGTTATTTTCCTTGAAAGATCTTGCCCTTTGTATGGAAAACCTGCATGCAAGGGAAACCTTCCGCTATTGGCAACGCCCTTGTTCTGTTTCGAGTCCGCTCAACAGCTCAGGCGGCTGAGCTGAGAATAGTAAGGGGGCTTGCCCGGTAGCAGGCGCCCCCCGGCAGGCTGCTAAGGATCCGTTCCTCAAAGCGCCACATCATGGGTTTACGCGCCGGCAAACCTACCCAACTAGGCGTAGGGTGTGTACATACAAAGATTGATCAAACAGGAAGATAGCATGCTTCATTTCAAAGTATTGCAGAGTTATATTACATCAATAATTGCCGCGGTTCTAACTTAAGATAAAATCGTCTTGGGCATGAACTCATGGCGGCAAGGAGAAATGGGGTGGCTAGTCCCGGCACTGGCCCTCCACCCTCTTGACTCCGTCGACGCAGCTGATGATGGGCTCGATAAGCTCTTCGAGCACCGCGAAGTCCGTGTCCTCCGGCAAGCTCTCAAGCGCGTTGGCGAAGTCGAGGCTGGGGTTCTAGAATGCCACCTTGGTGAGCACCTTGGTCAGGGTGCCCCGACAGAGCTTCCGGGACTCGTTGGCCAGATCAGCTGCTCGATTGGAGCGGAGCTGCTCCAGGGTGTCGAGGACGCCCTTGAAGAACAAGGTCAACCTGGCATTGGGGCTCACGTTCGGCTCCGGGGAGTACCTGACATTCGGCATCCCCATGACGGCTAGCTGCGCGGTGAGCCTCTTTGCGACATCGACGAGACTGCTGATCCAGAGGTTTACACTGCCCGCATATTCCTTGTAGGCGGCGGCGTCGTCACCCCGCAGGTGCTTCTTGGTCTCGAGGGCCTTATTCAGGGTCTCCTCCCGGGCCGTGACCTCTGAGAGTGTCCCCTCCAGGGCGCCCAGCTGCAGTTTCAGATCATCAATGGAGTTGTTGGCCTCGGAGAGCAGCTTGATCTGGTCGGAGACGGTGACCTGCGAATCTGCCAGAGCGCGGTTGGCCGTGTCCCTCTCCTCCATCAACTCCGAGACTTTCTTCTTCAGCTCCTCCCGCTCCAGCTCCAGCTTCTCCACCTTGCCGGCGTGGTCCAGGGCAAGAGCATCGAGTGTGTTCTTATGCCTCTGCTCCAGCTCCTGGGTCCGCTACGCGATGATCTTCCCGATTTCCTCGTCCTTGCTATGGAGCATGGCAGCAAGCGCCTGCTCACGGGCAACGAGGTCTTCCGCCTGGGTGTTCAACAGAGCTTGCTTCATCCTTGGCAGCCTGTTCCTTCGCCGCCTCTTGGGCCTTCTCAATATCGGCCTGCTTCAGGATGAGCTCTCGCTTGCGCTCATCCAGCTCACCCTGGGCGGCCCTCAGTTCATCCCGAGCCTCGCCGAACCAGACCTGCGTCTGAGCGACGCGCTCCTCAAAATCCGGCTCCGCCTTGTCCACCGCCGCCATCCTAGAGTTCACCTTGTCTCGGCGGGCACGGTGGAGCGCCTGGAGCTTCTAGAAATTGGCGCTCATGGCCCGGAGGAGCTGCTCCTCCTCGGAACCGCCGCCTGCTATGTCTTGAGCTTGCGTTGGTTTTCCTTGAAGAGGAAAGGGTGATGCAGCAATAGTAGCATAAGTATTTCCCTCAGTTTTTGAGAACGAAGGTATCAATCCAGTAGGAGGCTCCTCAAAAGTCCCACGCACCTACATAAACAAACAAGAACTCGCAACCAACGCAATAAAGGGGTTGTCAATCCCTTCACAGCCACTTGCGAAAGTGAGATCTGATAGAGATAATATGATAAGATAAATATATTTTTGGTATTTTATAATATAGATAGGAAAAGTAAAGATGCAAATAAAAGTAGATTGAAAGCTTATATGATAAAAGATAGACCCGGGGGCCATAGGTTTCACTAGTGGTTTCTCTCAAGACAGCATAAGTATTACGGTGGGTGAACAAATTACTATCGAGCAATTGATAGAAAAGCGAATAATTATGAGATTATCTAGGCATGATCATGTATATAGGCATCACGTCCGTGACAAGTAGACGGACTCCTTCCTGCATCTACTACTATTACTCCACACATCGACTGCTATCCAGCATGCATCTAGAGTATTAAGTTCATAAAGAACAGAGTAACGCATTAAGAAAGATCACATGATGTAGAGGGATAAACTCATGCGATATGATATAAACCCCATCTTTTTATCCTCGATGGCGACAATACAATACTTGCCTTGCTGCCCCTGCTGTCACTGGGAAATGACACCACAAGATTGAACCCAAAGCTAAGCACTTCTCCCATTGCAAGAAAGATCAATATAGTAGGCCAAACCAAACTGATAATTCGAAGAGACTTGCAAAGATAACTTAATCGCACATAAAAGAATTCAGAGGAGATTCAAATATTTCTCATAGACAAACTTGATCATAAACCCACAATTCATCGGATCTCGACAAACACACTGCAAAAAGAGTTACATCGAATAGATCTCCAAGAAGATCGAGGAGAACTTTGTATTGAGATCCAAAGAGAGAGAAGAAGCCATCTAGCTAATAACTATGGACCCGAAGTGAAGGAAATATGCCCTAGAGGCAATAATAAAGTTATTATTTATTTCCTTATATCATGATAAATGTTTATTATTCATGCTAGAATTGTATTAACCGGAAACATGATACATGTGTGAATACATAGACAAACTTAATGTCACTAGTATGCCTCTACTTGACTAGCTCATTAATCAAAGATGGTTATGTTTCCTAACCATAGACATGAGTTGTCATTTGATTAAAGGGATCACATCATTAGGAGAATGATGTGATTGACATGAACCATTCCATTAGCTTAGCACTTGATCGTTTAGTATGTTGCTATTGCTTTCTTCATGACTTATACATGTTCCTACAACCATGAGATTATGCAACTCCCGTTTACCGGAGGAACACTTTATGTGCTACAAAACGTCACAACGTAACTGGATGATTATAAAGGAGCTCTACAGGTGTCTCCAAAGGTACATGTTGAGTCTGCATATTTCGAGATTAGGTTTTGTCACTCCGATTGTCGGAGAGGTATCTCTGGGCCCTCTCGGTAGTGCACATCACTATAAGCCTTGCAAGCAATGGAGCTAATGAGTTAGTTATGGAATGTGCATTATGTAATGAGTAAATAGACTTGTCGGTAACGAGATTGAACTAGGTATTGGGATACCGACGATCGAATCTCGGGCAAGTAAGATACTGATGACAAAGGGAACAACGTATGTTGTTATGCGGTTTGACCGATAAAGATCTTCATAGAATATGTAGGAACCAATATGAGCATCCAGGTTCCGCTATTGGTTATTGACCAGAAACGTGTGTCGGTCATGTCTACATAGTTCTCGAACCCGTAGGGTCCGCACACTTAAGGTTTCGATGACAGTTATATTATGAGTTTATGAGTTTTGATGTACTGAAGGTTGTTCGGAGTCCTGGATGTGATTATGGACATGACGAGGAGTCTCTAAATGGCCGAGACATGAAGATTGATATATTGGAAGCTTATATTTGGATGTTGGAAGTGTTCCGGGTGAAATCAGGATTTTACCGGAGTACCGGGGGGGTTACCGGAACCCCCAAGGGGCTTAATGGGCCTACATGGGCCTTAGTGGAAATAGAGGGCAGCAAGGGGAGTGTGGGGCGTGCCCCTCCAAGGCCCAAACCGAATTGGTTTAGGGCAAGGGGGGCCGGCCCCCTCTTTCCTTCTCCTCCTCTCCCTTTCCTTCCCCCTTCTCCTAGTCCAACAAGGAAGGAGGGAGTCCTACTCCCGGTGGGAGTAGGACTTCCCATGGCGCGCCCCTCCTAGGTTGGCCGCCCCTTCCCCCTTGCTCCTTTATATACGGGGGCAGGGGGGCACCTCTAGACACAACAATTGATCTCTTGATCTCTTAGCCGTGTGCGGTGCCCCCCTCCACCATAGTCCTCCTCGATGATATTGTAGCGGTGCTTAGGCGAAGCCCTACGACGGTAGAATATCAAGATCGTCACCACGCTGTCGTGCTGACAGAACTCTCCCTCGACACTCGGCTGGATCAGAGTTCGAGGGACGTCATCGAGCTGAACGTGTGTTAGAACTCGGAGGTGCCGTAGTTTCGGTGCTTGATCGGTCGGGCCGTGAAGACGTACGACTACATCAACCGCGTTGTTCTAACACTTCTGCTTTCGGTCTACGAGGGTACGTGGACAACACTCTCCCCTCTCGTTGCTATGCATCACCATGATCTTGTGTGAGCGTAGGAAAAATTTGAAATTACTACGTTCCCCAACAGTGGTATCCGAGCCTGGTTTTATGCGTAGATGTTATATGCACGAGTAGAACACAAGTGAGTTGTAGGCGATACAAGTCATACTACTTACCAGCATGTCATTCTTTGGTTCGGCGGTATTGTTGGATGAAGCGGCCCGGACCGACATTACACGTATGCTTACGCGAGACTGGTTCTACCGACATGCTTTGCACACAGGTGACTGGCGGGTGTCAGTTTCTCCAACTTTAGTTGAACCGAGTGTGGCTACGCCCGGTCCTTGCGAAGGTTAAAACAATACTAACTCGACGAACTATCGTTGTGGTTTGATGCGTAGGTAAGAACGGTTCTTGCTCAGCCCGTAGCAGCCACGTAAAATTTGCAACAACAAAGTAGAGGACGTCTAACTTGTTTTTGCAGGGCATGTTGTGATGTGATATGGTCAAGACGTGATGCTATATTTTATTGTATGAGATGATCATGTTTTGTAACTGAAGTTATCGGCAATTGGCAGGAGCCATATGGTTGTCGCTTTATTGTATGAAATGCAAACGCCCTGTAATTGCTTTGCTTTATCACTAAGCGGTTGCGATAGTCGTAGAAGCAATAGATGGCGTAAATGACAATGATGCTACGATGGAGATCAAGGTGTCGCGCTGGTGACGATGGTGATCACGACGGTGCTTCGGAGATGGAGATCACAAGCACAAGATGATGATGGCCATATCATATCACTTATATTGATTGCATGTGATGTTTATCCTTTATGCATCTTATTTTGCTTTGATTGACGGTAGCATTTTAAGATGATCTCTCACTAATTATCAAGAAGTGTTCTCCCTGAGTATGCATCGTTGCGAAAGTTCTTGGTGCTGACACACCACGTGATGATCGGGTGTGATAGGCTCTACGTTCAAATACAACGTGTGCAAAACAGTTGCACACGCGGAATACTCAGGTTAAACTTGACGAGCCTAGCATATACATATATGGCCTCGGAACACGGAGACCGAAAGGTCGAGCGAATCATATAGTAGATATGATCAACATAGTGATGTTCACCATTGAAAACTACTCCATCTCACGTGATGATCGGACATGGTTTAGTTGATTTGGATCACGTGATCACTTAGATGACTAGAGAGATGTCTGTCTAAGTGGGAGTTCTTAAATAATATGATTAATTGAACTTAAATTTATCATGAACTTAGTCTTGGTAGTATTTGGCAAATTATGTTGTAGATCAATAGCTCGCGTTGTTGCTTTCATATATTTATTTTGATATGTTCCTAGAGAAAATTGTGTTGAAAGATGTTAGTAGCAATGATGCGGATTAGATCTGTGATCTGAGGTTTATCCTCATTGCTGCACAGAAGAATTATGTCCTTAATGCACCGCTAGGTGACAGACCTATTGCAGGAGCAAATGCAGACGTTATGAACGTTTGGCTAGCTCAATATGATGACTACTTCATAGTTTAGTGCACCATGCTTAACAGCTTAGAATCGAGACTTCAAAGACGTTTTGAACGTCATGGACCATATGAGATGTTCTAGAAATTGAAGTTAATATTTGAAGCAAATACGCAAGTTGAGAGATATGAAGTCTCCAACAAGTTCTATAGCTAAAAGATGGAGGAGAGTCGCTCAACTAGTGAGCATGTGCTCAGATTGTCTGGGTACTACAATCGCTTGAATCAAGTGGGAGTTAATCTTCCAGATAAGATAGTGATTGACAGAGTTCTCTAGTCACCATCACCAAGTTACTAGAACTTCATGATGAACTATAGTATGCAAGGGATGACGAAAACGATTCCCGTGCTCTTTGTGATGTTGAAATCGACGAAGGTAGAAACCAAGAAAGAGCATCAAGTGTTGATGATTGACAAGACCACTAGTTTCAAGAGAAGGGCAAAGGGAAAGAAAGGGAACTTCAAGTAGAATGATAAGCAAGTTGGCACTCCTGCGAAGAAGCCCAAAGCTGAACCAAAGCCTGAAACTGAGTGCTTCTACTGCAAAGGAAATGGTCACTGGAAGCGGAAATGCCCTGAATATTTGGTGAATAAGAAGGATAGCAAAGTGAACAAGGGTATATTTGATATACAGGTTATTGATGTGTGCTGTACTAGTGTTTATAGTAGCCCCTGAGTATTTGATACATGTTCGGTTGCTATGATTAGTAACTCGAAACAGGAGTTACTGAATAAACAGAGACTAGTTGAAGGGGAAGTGACGATGAGTGTTGGAAGTAGTTCCAAGATTGATATGATCATCATCACACACTCCCTATACTTTCGGGATTAGTGTTGAACCTAAATAAATGTTATTTGGCGTTTGCATTGAGCATGAATATGATTTGATCATGTTTATTGCAATACGGTTATTCATTTAAAGTCAGAGAATAATTGTTGTTCTGTTTACATGAATAAAACCTTCAATGGTCATACACCCAATGAAAATAGTTTGTTGGATCTCGGTCGTAGTGATACACATATACATAATATTGATGCCAAAAGATGCAAAGTTGATAATGATAGTGCAACTTATTTGTGGCACTGCCGTTTGGGTCATATCGGTGTAAAGCGCATGAAGAAACTCCATAAAGATGGACTTTTGGAATCACTTGGTTATGAATCATTTGATGCTTGCGAATCGTGCCTTTTGGGCAAGATGACTAAAATTCCGTTCTTCAGAACATTGGAACGAGCAACAAGCCTGTTGGAAATAATACATACCGATGTATGCAGACCAATGAGTATTACGGCTCGTGGCGGGTATCGTTATTTTCTGACCTTCACAGATGATTTGAGCAGATATGGGTATATCTACTTGATGAAACATAAGTCTGAAATAGTTGAAAGCTTCAAAGAATTTCAGAGTGAAGTATAAAATCATCGTAACAAGAAAATAAAGTTTCTGCAATCTGATCGTGGAGATGAATATTTAAGTTACGAGTTTGGCCTTCAGTTAAAACAATGTGGAATAGTTTCACAAACTCATGCCACCTGGAACACCATAGCATAACGGTGTGTCCGAACGTCATAACCGCACTTTATTTGATATGGTTCGATCAATGATGTCTCTTACCAATTTACCAATATCATTTTTGGATTATGCATTAGAGATAGCTACATTCACGTTAAATAGGGCACCATCTAAATCCGTTGAGACGACACCGTATGAACTATGGTTTAGCAATAAACCCAAGTTGTCGTTTCTTAAAGTTTGGGGTTGTGATGCTTATGTGAAAAAAGTTTCGTCCTGATAAGCTCAAACCCAAATCGGAGAAGTGTGTCTTCATAGAATACCCAAAGGAAACTGTTGGGTACACCTTCTATCACAGATCCGAAGGCAAGATATTCGTTGCTAAAAATGGATCCTTTCTAGAGAAGGAGTTTCTCTCGAAAGAAGTGAGTGGGAGGAAAGTAGAACTTGATAAGGTAATTGTACCTTCTCCCAAATTGGAAAGTAATTCATCACAGAAATCAGTTCCAGTGATTCTTACACCAATTAGTGAGGAAGTTAATGATGATGATCATGAAACTTCAGATCAAGTTATTACAGAAACTCATAGGTCTTCCAGAGTATGGTCCGCACCAGAGTGGTACGGTGATCCTATTCTAGAAGTCATGTTACTAGACCATGATGAACCTATGAACTATGAGGAAGCAATGATGAGCCCAAATTCCGCGAAATGGCTTGAAGCCATGAAATCTGAGATGGGATCCATGTATGAGAACAAAGTGTGGACTTTGATTGACTTGCCTGATGATCGGTGAGTCATTAAGAATAAATGGATCTTCAAGAGGAAGACGGATGCTAATAGTAGTGTTACTATCTATAAAGTTAGACTTGTCGAAAAAGGTTTTTGACAAGTTCAAGGTGTTGAATATGATGAGATTTTCTCACTCGTATCGATGCTTAAGTCTGTCCGAATCATGTTAGCAATTGCCACATTTTATGAAATCTGGCAAATGGATGTCAAAACTGCATTCCTTAATGGTTTTCTTAAAGAAGAGTTGTATAGGAGTTCTTTAAAAGAAAGACCTCAGTAAAGCTACTTACATATTGAGCATCAAGATCTATTGAGATAGATCAAGACGCTTGATAAGATTTTCAATGAGTACATACCTTGACAAGATTTTGAAGTAGTTCAAAATGGAACAATCAAAGAAAGAGTTCTTGCCTGTGTTGCAAAGGTATGAAATTGAGTAAGACTCACATCCCGACCACGGCAGAAAATAGAAAGAGAATGAAAGTCATTCCCTATGCATCAGACATAGGTTCTATAAAAGTATGCCAAGCTATGGACCAGACCTATTGTATACTCTGCCCTAGTTTGGCAAGGGAGTACAATAGTGATATAGGAGTAGATCACTGGACATTGGTCAAGAATATCCTTAGTGAGGACTAAGGAAATATTTCTCGATAATGGAAGTGATAAAAGAGCTCGTCGTAAAAAGTTACAACGATGCAAGTTTTTATACCAATCCAGATGGCTCTAAGTCTCAATCTGGATACATATTGAAAGTGGGAGCAATTAGCTAGAGTAGCTCCGTGCAGAGCATTGTAGACATAGAATATTTGCAAAATACATATGGCTCTGAATGTGACAGACCCGTTGACTAAACTTCTCTCACGAGCAAAACATTATCATACCTTAGTACTCTTTGGGTGTTAATCACATAGCGATGTGAACTAGATTATTGACTCTAGTAAACCCTTTGGGTGTTGATCACATGACGATGTGAACTATGGGTATTAATCACATACAGATGTGAGTATTGGTGTTAAATCACATGGTGATGTGAACTAGATTATTGACTCTAGTGCAAGTGGGAGACTGAAGGAAATATGCCCTAGAGGCAATAATAAAGTTATTATTTATTTCCTTATATCATGATAAATGTTTATTATTCATGCTAGAATTGTATTAACCGGAAACATAATACATGTGTGAATACATAGACAAACACAGTGTCACTAGTATGCCTCTACTTTACTAGCTCGTGAATCAAAGATGGTTAAGTTTCCTAACCATAGACATGAGTTGTCATTTGATTAACGGGATCACATCATTAGAAGAATGATGTGATTGACTTGACCCATTCCGTTAGCTTAGCACTTGATCGTTTAGTATGTTGCTATTGCTTTCTTCATGACTTATACATGTTCCTACAACTATGAGATTATGCAACTCCGTTTACCGGAGGAACACTTTGTGTGCTACCAAACGTCACAACGTAACTGGGTGATTATAAAGGAGCTCTACAGGTGTCTCCAAAGGTACATGTTGAGTTGGCGTATTTCGAGATTAGGTTTTGTCACTCCGATTGTCGGAGAGGTATCTCTGGGCCCTCTCGGTAATGCACATCACTATAAGCCTTGCAAGCAGTGTAGATAAAGAGTTAGTTACGGAATGATGCATTACGTAACGAGTAAAGAGACTTGCCGGTAACGAGATTGAACTAGGTATTGAGATACCTACGATCAAATCTCGGCCAAGTAACATACCGATGACAAAGGGAACAACATATGTTGTTATGCGGTTTGACCGATAAAGATCTTCGTAGAATATGTAGGAACCAATATGGTCATCCAGGTTCTGCTATTAGTTATTAACCGGAAACGTGTCTCGGTCATGTCTTAGTTCTCGAACCCGTAGGGTCTGCACGCTTAACGTTTCATTGACTATATAGTATTATATGAGTTATTATGTTGGTAACCGAATGTTGTTCGGAGTTCCGGATGAGATCATGGACATGACGAGGAACTCCGGAATGGTCCGGAGATAAAGTTTGATATATGGGATAATAGTGTTTGATCTCCGGAAGGGTTCCGGAATTCACCGGAAGGGGTTCCGGATGTTTCCCGAAATGTTTGGGTACGAGAACACGTTATTTGGGCCAAAGGGGAAAGCCCACAAGGTGTTTGGAAAGTGCAAAAGGAAGTTTTGCGGAGTCCAGGGGCCAGACGCCAGGGTCCCTAGCGTCTGGGTCCAGACGCCGGGAACCCTGGCGTCTGGCCCTGGAGTCCGAAAAGGACTCTTGCCTTTCAGGTGAAACCCCCAAGGCTCACCATATAAATAGAGGGGCAGGGCTAGCACTAAAGACACATCAAGAAACACCAAGCCGTGTGCCGGCAACCCCGTCCCCTCTAGTTTATCCTCCGTCATAGTTTCCGTAGTGCTTAGGCAAAGCCCTGCGGAGATTGTTCTTCACCAACACCGTCACCACACCGTCGTGCTGCTGGAACTCATCTACTACTTCGCCCGTCTTGCTGGATCGAGAAGGCGAGGACGTCATCGAGCTGAACATGTGCTGAACTCGGAGGTGCCGTGCGTTCGGTACTTGGATCGGTCGGATCGTGAAGACGTACGACTACATCAACCGCGTTGACAAATGCTTCCGCTTAGCGATCTTCAAGGGTATGAAGATACACTCCCCCTCTCGTTGCTATGCATCACCATGATCTTGCGTGTGCGTAGGAATTTTTTTGAAATTACTATGTTCCCCAACAAATTCCCCCTCCAGCGGAGCACCGACGAAGGCTCCAAGATGGGATCTCGTAGATACAGAAGGTTGCGGCAGTGGAATTAGGTTTTCATGGGTTGTTCTGATGTTCTCGGGGTACATGGGTATATATAGGAGGAACAAGTAGGTCGGTGGACGCCCGAGGGGCCCACGAGATAGGGGGCACGCCTAGAGGGGGGGGGGGGGGGGGGCGCCCTCCACCCTCGTGGCCGCCTTGGCTGTTGCTTGACTTCCACTCCAAGTCCTCTGCATCACGTTCGTTCCAAAAATCACGCTCCTGAAGGTTTCATTCCGTTTGGACTCCGTTTGATATTCCTTTTCTTCGAAACACTGAAATAGGCAAAAAATAGCAATACGGGCTGGGCCTCCGGTTAGTAGGTTAGTCCCAAATTTGATATAAAAGTGTAAAGTAAAGCCCATAGACATCCAAAACGGGTAATATAGTAGCATGGAACAATAAAAAATTATAGATATGCGGAGACGTATCAAGCATCCCCAAGCTTAATTCCTGCTCGTCCTCGAGTAGGTAAATGATAAAAACAGAATTTTTGATGTGGAATGCTACCTAGCATAATTCTCAATGTAATTTTCTTTATTGTGGCATGAATGTTCAGATCCAAATGATTCAAAATAAAAGTTCATATTGACATAAGAAATAATAATACTTCAAGCATACTTAATCAAGCAATCATGTCTTCTTGAAATAACATGGCCAAAGAAATTTATCCCTACAAAATCATATAGTCTGGCTGTTGCTCTATCTTCATCACACAAAGTATTTAATCATGCACAACCCCGATGACAAGCCAAGCAATTGTTTCATACTTTAGTAATCTCAAACTTTTTCAACTTTCACGCAATACATGAGCGTGAGCCATGGACATAGCACTTTATGTGGAATAGAATGGTGGTTGTGGAGAAGACAAAAAGGAGGAAGATAGTCTCACATCAACTAGGCGTATCAACGGGCTATGGAGATGCCCATTAATAGATATCAATGTGAGTGAGTAGGGATTGCCATGCAACGGATGCACTAGAGCTATAAATGTATGAAAGCTCACAAAAGAAACTAAGTGGGTGTGCATCCAACTCGCTTGCTCATGAAGACCTAGGGCATTTTGAGGAAGCCCATCATTGGAATATACAAGCCAAGTTCTATAATGAAAAATTCCCACTAGTATATGAAAGTGACAACATAGGAGACTCTCTATCATGAAGATCATGGTGCTACTTTGAAGCACAAGTGTTGTAAAAAGGATAGTAGCATTGTCCCTTCTCTCTTTCTCTCATTTTTTTGTTTGGCCTTCCTTTTTTTATTTGGCCTTTCTCTCCTTTTTTTAATTTAAAGTCTGAAGAGTCATCCCGACTTGTGGGGGAATCATAGTCTCCATCATCCTTTCCTCACTGGGACAATGCTCTAATAATGAAGATCATCACACTTTTATTTACTTACAACTCAAGATTACAACTCAATACTTAGAACAAGATATGACTCTATATGAATGCCTCCGGCGGTGTACCGGGATATGCAATGAATCAAGAGTGAGATGTATGAAAATTATGAAGGTGGCCTTGCCACAAATACGATGTCAACTACATGATCATGTAAAAACCAATATGACAATGATGATGCGTGTCATATAAACGAAACGGTGGAAAGTTGCATGGCAATATATCTCGGAATGGCTATGGAAATGCCATAATAGGTAGGTATGGTGGCTGTTTTGAGGAAAGTATATGGTGGGTGTATGGTACCGGCGAAAGTTGCGCGGCACAAGAGAGGCTAGCAATGGTGGAAGGGTGAGAGTGCGTATAATCCATGGACTCAACATTAGTCATAAAGAACTCATGTACTTATTGTAAAAATCTACAAGTCATCAAAAACAAAGTACTATGTGCATGCTCCTAGGGGGATAGATTGGTTGGAAAAGACCATCGCTCGTCCCCGACCGCCACTCATAAGGAAGACAATCAATAAATAAAATTGTGCTCCAACTTCATCACAAAGCGGTTCACCATACATGCATGCTACGGGAATCACAAACTTCAACACAAGTATTCTTTAAATTCATAATCATGCAACTAGCATGACTTTAATATTACCCTCTCTATATCTCAAAACAGTTATCAAGTATCAAATTGATCATAGCATCCAATTCACTTCCTATGATAGTTTTTATTATACCCAACTTGGATGCTCATCATTCTAGGACCAATTTTATAACCATAGAAAATACCATGCTGTTCTAAGAGACTCTCAAAATAATATAAGTGAAGCATGAGAGATCAATAATTTCTTCAAAATTAAGCCACCGCCGTGCTCTAAAAGATATAAGTGAATCACTAGAGCAAAAACTATCAAGCTCAAAAGATATAAGTGAAGCACATAGCGTATTCTAATAAATTCTAATCAAGTGGGCTTCTCCCAAAAGGTGTGTACAGCAAGTATGATTTTGGTAAACTAAAAAGCAAAAACTAATATCATACAAGACGCTCCAAGCAAAACACATATCATGTGGCGAATAAAAATATAGCTCCAAATAAAAGTTACCGATAAACGAAGAAGAAAGAGGGGATGCCTTCTGGGGGCATCCCCAAGTTTAGGCTTTTGGATATTCTTGAATGTCTTGGGGTGCCATGGGCATCCCCAATCTTAGGCTCTTTCCACTCCTTATTCCATAGTCCATCAAATCTTTACCCAAAACTTGAAAACTTCACAACACAAAACTCAACAGGAAATCTCATAAGCTCCGTTAGTGAAAGAAATAAAAACCACCACATAAGTTACTGTAATTAAATCATTCTTTATTTATATTGGTGTTAAACCTACTGTATTTCAAGTTCTCTATGGTTCATACCACTTAATACTAGCCATAGATGCATCAAAATAAGCAAACAACACACGAAAAACAGAATCTGTCAAAAACAGAGCAGTCTGTAGCAATCTATAACTCTCGAATACTTCTGTAACTGTAAAAATGCTACCAAGATAGGAAGTCCTGGGAAATTTGTCTATTTATCTACAGCAAAAATATTCAACGCAAAATCACGTTTCTGTGAATTACTAAAATTATTTTCGTGAGTGCAAAGTTTATATTTTTCAGCAGAATCAAATTAACTATCACCATAGGTTATCCTATAGGTTCTACTTGGCACAAACACCAAAAAAAAACACATCTAAACAGAAGGTAGATGCAAAATTTACTACTAAACAGAAACAAAAACAAAAAACACAAATAAAATTGGGTTGCCTCCCAACTAGCGCTATCGTTTAACGCCCCTAGCTAGGCATAAAAGTGAGGATAGATCTAGGTAGTGCCATCTTTGATTTTTAATTTCTTAGCGGAATCATGCTCGAATCCGGGAGGTTCTTTACGTTTCCCTTCATACTCGGAAATTTTTAGATCTAAAGCATCCAATCGCTTATTGCAAAGGGTAATCAACATATTCATGCGATGAAGATGTCCACTAATACTCTTGAGGGGTTCAAGAGACTTTTGTAAAAGTTTCGTTACTTCGCAAATATTTCTGAAAACTCGTGTCTCTACTTGGGTAGGTTGCGCTCCCCCTTTTTGAGATAGTGTTCCCACTATTCCCTCTGTTATTCCATGCACAATATTGGGGTCAATTTCGATAAAATTACCATTGGCAATACAATCCAAGAGTTTTCTGTGGGACATATCTAGTCCAACATAAAAATTGCAAAGTAAAATCCTGAAATTCACCTCTAAGGTGCAATTACGATAAGACTCTATCATCCTATACCAAGCATCTTTTAAATTTTCTACTTGCCTTTGCTTGAAGTGAAGAACTTCAAACTCGGGGGACAAAGGAGCGGACAAAGGACTAGCCATAACGACAAGGTAAACGATCCAACACACGAGAAAACAAAAGGGCAACCAAAAGAGAGAGGAGATTGGGAAAGAGAGGGCGAATAAAACGGCAAGGGTGAAGTGGGGGAGAGGAAAACGAGAGGCAAATGGCAAATAATGTAAATGCGAGGGAGATGAGTTTGTGATGGGTACTTGGTATGTCTTGACTTGAGCGAAGACCTTCCCGGCAACGGCGCCAGAAATCCTTCTTGCTACGTCTTGAGCTTGCGTTGGTTTTCCTTGAAGAGGAAAGGGTGATGCAGCAATAGTAGCGTAAGTATTTCCCTTAGTTTTTGAGAACCAAGGTATCAATCCAGTAGAAGGCTTCTCAAAAGTCTCACGCACCTACACAAACAAACAAGAACTCGCAACCAACGCAATAAAGGGGTTGTCAATCCCTTCACGGCCACTTGCGAAAGTGAGATCTGATAGAGATAATATGATAAGATAAATATATTTTTGTTATTTTATAATATAGATAGGAAAAGTAAAGATGCAAATAAAAGTAGATTGAAAGCTTATATGATAAAAGATAGACCCGGGGGCCATAGGTTTCACTAGTGGCTTCTCTCAAGATAGCATAAGTATTATGGTGGGTGGACAAATTACTGTCGAGCAATTGATAGAAAAGAGAATAATTATGAGATTATCTAGGCATGATCATGTATATAGGCATCACGTCTATGACAAGTAGACGGACTCCTGCCTGCATCTACTACTATTACTCCACACATCAACCACTATCCAGCATGCATCTACAGTATTAAGTTCATAAAGAACAGAGTAATGCATTAAGGAAGATGACATGATGTAGAGGGATAAACTCATGCAAAATGATATAAACCCCATCTTTTTATCCTCAATGGCAACAATACAATACGTGCCTTGATGCCCATGCTGTCACTGGGAAAGGACACGACAAGATTGAACCCAAAGCTAAGCACTTCTCCCATTGCAAGAAAGATCAATCTAGTAG
Organism: Triticum timopheevii; assembly: GCA_963921465.1. Taxonomy (NCBI): domain Eukaryota; kingdom Viridiplantae; phylum Streptophyta; class Magnoliopsida; order Poales; family Poaceae; genus Triticum; species Triticum timopheevii. The sequence continues at coordinate 422,342,977 of OY997274.1, forward strand.
GCCAAACCAAACTGATAATTCGAAGAGACTTGCAAAGATAACTTAATCACACATAAACAAATTCAGAGGAGATTCAAATATTTCTCATAGACAAACTTGATCATAAACCCACAATTCATCGGATCTCGACAAACACACCGCAAAAAGAGTTACATCGAATAGATCTCCAAGAAGATCGAGGAGAACTTTGTATTGAGATCCAAAGAGAAATAAGAAGCCATCTAGCTAATAACTATGGACCCGAAGGTCTGTGGTAAACTACTCACAACTCATCGGAGAGGCCTTGGAGATGATGTAGAGGCCCTCCATGGTCGATTCCCCCTCCGACGGAGCACCGACGAAGGCTCCAAGATGGGATCTCGCGGATACAGAAGGTTGCGGCGGTGGAATTAGGTTTTCATGGTCTGTTCTGATGTTCTCGGGGTAAGTCGGTATATATAGGAGGAAGAAGTAGGTCGGTGGACGCTCGAGGGGCCCACGAGATAGGGGGGAGCGCCCTCCACCCTTGTGGCCGCCTCGGCTATTGCTTGACTTCCACTCCAAGTCCTCTGCATCACGTTCGTTCCCAAAATCACGCTCCTGAAGGTTTCATTCCGTTTGGACTCCGTTTGATATTCCTTTTCTTCGAAACACTGAAATAGGCAAAAAACAACAATACGGGCTGGGCCTCCGGTTAGTAGGTTAGTCCCAAAAATGATATAAAAGTGTAAAGTAAAGCCCATAAACATCCAAAACGGGTAATATAATAGCATGGAAGAATAAAGAATTATAGATACGTTGGAGACGTATCACCGTCGCTGGCGCTCGGTTCGTCAACAAACTGGAGCCCGGCGGTGGCGAGCGCCTCATCGTCAAACACCTCCCTTTCGGCTGGCGCTCTGGCGCTCACCATCCCTGGGAGATGGACGAATAGGTCGTCGCCCACCCTCAGGTACTTGCCCAGGGCGGGAGTGGCGGGAGACGAAGGTTGGTTGTTGGCCACCTCCTCCTCAGCAGGCTCCTTGGCGGCCTCCTCGACGGCGGCCTTGCCGGCCTCCCGGGCAGCGGCCTCGCCGGTCTCCCCGGCAGCGGCCTCGCAGGTCTCCCCAGCAAGCCCCTTGGCGGCCTCCTCGGCGGCTTCCCCATCCGCGATCTTGGCGGCCTCGGCTTCGGCATCCCTGGCGACCTCCTCGATGACGGTGTTGATGTCCTCCTGGTCCGTCGAGGGAGGATCTGGAAACCAGAAAGAAGAATGAAGCGAGGCCCAAAATCAAAGTTCAGAACAAAGAAAAGGAAAAAAAATCAGAAATGGGAGGCAGGTCACTTACCCGTGCCGAGTTGGGAAGAAGTGGCTCCCTCCCCGCCAACATTCGTTGCTGGGACGGAGCCGCAAGCACCCGAGATGACCTCCTCTTCCTCCGTGCGCTTGGGCTCAGCGGAGGGTGCCCTTGACAGGGATGCCCCTCTAGGTGGCATGGTCGACGGGGGCGGCATGTCGGAGGTGGCTTTCAGTGGCTCCTCCTGTTACCCCTCTCCCCCTGCAAGCCCAGCAAGGTCAGCGTCAAGGATTCATGCCCCAATGTCCGTCGGAGAAGAGCGAGTAATGAACTCACGCTGGGGGCTGAAGCTGTTGGGGAACGTAATATTTCAAATCATTTCCTACGCACACGCAAGATCATGGTGATGCATAGCAAAGAGAGGGGAGAGTGTTGTCCATGTACCCTCGTAGACTGAAAGCGGAAGCGTTAGCACAACGCGGTTGATGTAGTCGTACGTCTTGACGATCCGACCGATCAAGTACACAATGCATGGCACCTCCGAGTTCAGCACATGTTCAACTCGATGACGTCCCTCAAACTCTGATCCAGCCGAGCTTTGAGGGAGAGTTCCGTCAGCACGACGGCGTGGTGACGATGATGATGTTCTACCGACGTAGGGCTTCGCCTAATCACCGCTACAATATTATCAAGGTGGACTATGGTGGAGGGGGGCACCCCACATGGCTAAGAGATCCAAGGGATCAATTGTTGTGTCTAGAGGTGCTCCCCTGCCCTCGTATATAAAGGAGGGAGGGAGAGGCCGGCCCTAGAGGGGGCGCGCCAAGTGTGGGGAGTCCTACTAGGACTCCCAAGTCCTAGTAGGATTCCCCTTTCCTTTCCGGAGTAGCAGAGAAGGAAAGAGGGGGAGCGGGAGAAGGAAAAGGGGGTTGCACCCCTTGTCCAATTCGGACCAGAGGAGGGGCGCGCGCCTCCTTCCTTTTGGCCTCTCTCCTCTATTCCCGTATGGCCCAATAAGGCCCATATACTCCCCGGCTAATTCCCGTAACTCTCCGGTACTCCAAAAAATACCCGAATCACTCGGAACCTTTTCGAAGTCCGAATTGAAGGAAATATGCCCTAGAGGCAATAATAAAGTTATTATTTATTTCCTTATATCATGATAAATGTTTATTATTCATGCTAGAATTGTATTAACCGGAAACATAATACATGTGTGAATACATAGACAAACATAGTGTCACTAGTATGCCTCTACTTGACTAGCTCGTTTATCAAAGATGGTTATGTTTCCTAGCCATGGACAAAAGAATTGTCATTTGATTAACGAGATCACATCATTAGGAGAATGATGTGATTGACATGACCCATTCCGTTAGCCTAGCACTTGATCGTTTAGTATGTTGCTATTGCTTTCTTCATGACTTATATATGTTCCTGTAACTATGAGATTATGCAACTCCCGTTTACCGGAGGAACACTTCGTGTGCTACCAAACATCACAACGTAACTGGGTGATTATAAAGGAGCTCTACAGGTGTCTCCGAAGGTACATGTTGGGTTGGTGTATTTCGAGATTAGGTTTTGTCACTCCGATTGTCGGAGAGTTATCTCTGGGCCCTCTCGGTAATGCACATCACTATAAGCCTTGCAAGCAATGTAGCTAATGAGTTAGTTACGGAATGATGCATTACGTAACGAGTAAAGAGACTTGCCGGTAACGAGATTGAACTAGGTATTGGATACCGACGATCGAATCTCGGGCAAGTAACATACCGATGACAAAGGGAACAACGTATGTTGTTATGCGGTTTGACCAATAAAGATCTTCGTAGAATATGTAGGAACCAATATGGGCATCTAGGTTCCGCTATTGGTTATTGACTGAGAATAGTTCTAGGTCATGTCTACATAGTTCTCGAACCCGTAGGGTCTGCACGCTTAACGTTACGATGACAGTATTATTATTAGTTTATAAGTTTTGATGTACCGAAGATTTTTCGGAGTCCCGGATGTGATCACGGACATGACGACGAGTCTCGAAATGGTCAAGACATAAAGATTGATATATTGGAAGCCGATATTTGGATATCGGAATGGTTCCGGGTGAAATCGGGATTTTACCGGAGCACCGGGGGGTTACCGGAACCCTCCCGGGGGTTATTGGGCCTTCATGGGCCCTAAGGGAGAAGAGGAGAGGAGGCAAGAGGTGGGCTGCGCCCCCTCCCCTCCCTAGTCCGAATAGGACAAGGAGAGGGAGGCAACGCCCCCCTTTCCTTCCCCTCTTCCTCCTCCTTCCCCCTTCTCCTTCTCCAACTAGGAAAGAAGGGAGTCCTACTCCCGGTGGGAGTAGGACTCCCCCTTGGCGCGCCCTCCTTGGCCGGCCGCCCCCTCCCCCTTGGCTCCTTTATATACGGGGGCAGGGGGCACCCTAGGACACACAAGTTGATCTACGTGATCGTTCCTTAGCCGTGTGCGGTGCCCCCCTCCACCATATTCCACCTCGGTCATATCGTTGCGGTGCTTAGGCGAAGCCCTGCGTCGGTAGAACATCATCATTGTCACCACGTTGTCGTGCTGACGGAACTCATCCCCCACACTTTGCTGGATCAGAGTCCAGGGATCGTCATCGAGCTGAACGTGTGCTGAACTCGGAGGTGCCGTACGTTCGGTGCTTGGATCGGTCGGATCGTGAAGACGTACGACTACATCAACCGCGTTGTCATAACGCTTCCGCTTACGGTCTATGAGGGTACATGGACAACACTCTCCCCTCTCATTGCTATGCATCACCATGATCTTGCGTGTGCGTAGGAATTTTTTTGATATGTTCCCCAACAGTGGTATCCGAGCCAGGTTTTATGCGTAGATGTCATATGCACGAGTAGAACACAAGTGAGTTGTGGGCGATACAAGTCATACTGCTTACCAGCATGTCATACTTTGGTTCAGCGGTATTGTGAGATGAAGCGGCCCGGACCGACATTACGCGTACGCTTACACGAGACTGGTTTCACCGTTACGAGCACTCGTGCTTAAAAGTGACTGGTGGGTGTCTGTCTCTCTCACTTTAGTTGAACCGAGTGTGGCTACGCCCGGTCCTTGTGAAGGTTAAAACAGCACTAACTTGATGAACTATCGTTGTGGTTTTGATGCGTAGGTAAGAACGGTTCTTGCTAAGCCCGTAGCAGCCACGTAAAAATTTGCAACAACAAAGTAGAGGACGTCTAACTTGTTATTGCAGGGCATGTTGTGATGTGATATGGTCAAGACGTGATGCTATATTTTATTGTATGAGATGATCATGTTTTGTAACCGAAGTTATCGGCAACTGGCAGGAGCCACATGGTTGTCGCTTTATTGTATGAAATGCAAACGCCCTGTAATTGCTTTACTTTATCACTAAGCGGTAGCGATAGTCGTAGAAGCAATAGATGGCGTAACGACAACGATGCTACGATGGAGATCAAGGTGTCGCGCCGGTGACGATGGTGATCATGACGGTGCTTCGGAGATGGAGATCACCAGCACAAGATGATGATGGCCATATCATATCACTTATATTGATTGCATGTGATGTTTATCCTTTATGCATCTTATCTTGCTTTGATTGACGGTAGCATTTTAAGATGATCTCTCACTAAAAATTATCAATAAGTGTTCGCCCTGAGTATGCACCGTTGCGGAAGTTCTTCGTGCTGAGGCACCACGTGATGATCGGGTGTGATGGGCTCGATGTTCAAATACAACGGGTGCAAAACAGTTGCACATGCGGAATACTCAGGTTAAACTTGACGAGCCTAGCATATAACAGATATGGCCTCAGAACACGGAGACCGAAAGGTCGAACGTGAATCATATAGTAGATATGATCAACATAATGATGTTCACCATTGAAACTACTCCATCTCACGTGACGATCGGACATGGTTTAGTTGATTTGGATCACGTGATCACTTAGATGACTAGAGAGATGTCTGTCTAAGTGGGAGTTCTTAAGTAATATGGTTAATTGAACTTAAATTTATCATGAACTTAGTCCTGGTAGTATTTTGCAAATTATGTTGTAGATCAATAGCTTGCGTTGTTGCTTTCATATGTTTATTTTGATATGTTCCTAGAGAAAATTGTGTTGAAAGATGTTAGTAGCAATGATGCGGATTGGATCCGTGATCTGAGGTTTATCCTCATTGCTGCACAGAAGAATTATGTCCTTAATGCACGGCTAGGTGACAGACCTATTGCAGGAGCAGATGCAGATGTTATGAACGTTTGGCTAGCTCAATATGATGTCTACTTGATAGTTTAGTGCACCATGCTTAACGGCTTAGAATCGGGACTTCAAAGACGTTTTGAACGTCATGGACCATATAAGATGTTCCAGGTATTGAAGTTAATATTTCAAGCAAATACCCGAGCTGAGAGATATGAAGTCTCCAACAAGTTCTATAGCTAAAAGATGAAGGAGAATCGCTCAACTAGTGAGCATGTGCTCAGATTGTCTGGGTACTTCAATCGCTTGAATCAAGTGGGAGTTAATCTTCCAGATAAGATAGTGATTGAAAAAATTCTCTAGTCACCATCACTAAGTTACTAGAACTTCGTGATGAACTATAGTATGCAAGGGATGACAAAAATGATTCCCGAGCTCTTCGTGATGTTGAAATCGACGAAGGTAGAAATCAAGAAAGAGCATCATGTGTTGATGATTGAAAAGACCACTAGTTTCAAGAGAAGGGCAAAGGGAAAGAAAGGGAACTTCAAGTGGAAAGACAAACAAGTTGTCACTCCCATGAAGAAGACTAAAGCTGGACCAAAGCCTGGAACTGAGTGCTTACACTGCAAAGGAAATGGTCACTGGAAGCGGAAATGCCCTGAATATTTGGTGGATAAGAAGGATGGCAAAGTGAACAAGGGTATATTTGATATACAGACTGTTGATGTGTGCCTTACTAGTGTTTATAGTAGCCCCTGAGTATTTGATACTTGTTCAGTTGCTAAGATTAGTAACTCGAAACAGGAGTTACAGAATAAACAGAAACTAGTTGAAGGGGAAGTGACGATGAGTGTTGGAAGTAGTTCCAAGATTGATATGGTCATCATCACACACTCCCTATATTTTGGAGATTAGTGTTAAACCTAAATAAATGTTATTTGGTGTTTGCGTTGAGCATGAATATGATTTGATCATGTTTATTGCGATACGGTTATTCATTTGAAGATAAAGAATAATTGTTATTCTGTTTACATGAATAAGACCTTCGATGGTTATACACCCAATGAAAATTGTTTGTTGGATCTCGATCGTAGTGATACACATATTCATAATATTGATGCCAAAAGATGCAAAGTTAATAATGATAGTGCAACTTATTTGTGGCACTGCCGTTTGGGTCATATCGGTGTAAAGCGCATGAAGAAACTCCATAAAGATGGATTTTCGGAATCACTTGGTTATGAATCATTTGATGCTTGCAAACCGTGCCTTTTGGGCAAGATGACTAAAACTCCGTTCTCCCGAACAATGGAACAAGCTACTGACTTATTGGAAATAATACATACCGATGTATGCGATCCAACAAGTGTTGATGCTCGTGGCAAGTATCGTTATTTTCTGACCTTCACAAGATGATTTGAGAAGATATGGGTATATCTACCATATGAAACATAAGTCTGAAATAGTTGAAAGGTTCAAAGAATTTCAGAGTGAAGTGGAAAAATCATCGTAACAAGAAAATAAAGTTTCTGCGATCTGATCGCGGAGACGAATATTTGAGTTACGAGTTTGGTCTTCAATTAAAACAATGTGGAATAGTTTCACAGCTCACGCCACCTGGAACACCACAACGTTATGGTGTGTTCGAACATCGTAACCACACTTTATTGGATATGGTGCGATCTATGATGTCTCTTACTGATTTACCACTATTGCTTTGGGGTTATGCATTAGAGACAGTTGCATTCACGTTAAAAGGGCACCATCTAAATCCGTTGAGACGACACCATATGAACTGTGGTTTAGCAAGAAACCCAAGTTGTCGTTTCTTAAAGTTTGGGGCTGCGATGCTTATGTGAAAAAGTTTCATCCTGATAAGCTCAAACCCAAGTTGGAGAAGTGTATCTTCATAGAATACCCAAAGGAAACTGTTGGGTACACCTTCTATCACAGATCCGAAGGCAAGATATTCGTTGCTAAAAATGGATCCTTTCTAGAGAAGGAGTTTCTCTCGAAAGAAGTGAGTGGGAGGAAAGTAGAACTTGATGAGGTAACTGTACCTTCTCCCGAATTGGAAAATAGTTCATCACTGAAATCAGTTCGAGTGATTCCTACACCAATTAGTGAGGAAGCTAATGATGATGATCATGAAACTTCTGATCAAGTTACTACAGAACCTCGTAGGTCTTCAAGAGTACGGTCCGCACTAGAGTGGTACAGTAATCCTGTTCTGAAAGTCATGTTACTAGACCATGATAAACCTAAGAACTATGAGGAAGCGATGATGAGCCCAGATTCCGCAAAATGGCTGGAGGCCATGAAATCTGAGATAGGATCCATGTATGAGAACAAAGTGTGGACTTTGGTGGACTTGCCCGATGATCGGAAAACCATAGAAAAATAAATGGATCTTCAAGAGGAAGACAGATGCTGATAGTAGTGTTACTATCTACAAAGCTCGACTTGTCGCAAAAAGGTTTTCGACAAGTTCAAGGTGTTGACTACAATGAGATTTTCTCAACTGTAGCGATGCTTAAGTCTGTCCGAATCATGTTAGCAATTGCCACATTTTATGAAATCTGGCAAAAGGATGTCAAAACTGCATTCCTTAATGGATTTATTAAAGAAGAGTTGTATATGATGCAACCAGAAGGTTTTGTCAATCCTAAAAGGTGCTAACAAAGTGTGCAAGCTCCAGCGATCCATTTATGGACTGGTGCAAGCCTCTCGGAGTTGGAATATCCGCTTTGATGAGTTGATCAAAGCATATGGTTTTATACAGACTTTTTGAGAAGCCTGTATTTACAAGAAAGTGAGTGGGAGCTCTGTAGCATTTCTAATATTATATGTGGATGACATATTGTTGATTGGAAATGATATGGAAATTCTGGATAGCATGAAAGGATACTTGAATAAGAGTTTTTCAAAGAAAGACCTCGGTGAAGCTGCTTACACATTGAGCATCAAGATCTATATAGATAGATCAAGACGCTTGATAAGATTTTTCAATGAGTACATACCTTGATAAATTTTTGAAATAGTTCAAAATGGAACAGTCAAAGAAGGAGTTCTTGCCTGTGTTGCAAGGTGTGAAGTTGAGTAAGACTCAAGACCCGACCATGGCAGAAAATAGAAAGAGAATGAAAAGTCATTCCCTATGCCTCATTCATAGGTTCTATAAAGTATGCTATGCTGCGAACCAGACATATTGTATACCTTGCTCTGACTTTGGCAAAGGAATACAATTTTGATCTAATAGTAGATCACTGGACAGCGGTCAAAAATATCCTTAGTGAGGACTAAGGAGATGTTTCTCGATTATGGAGGTGATAAAAGAGTTCGTTGTAAAAGTTACATCGGCGCAAACTTTTACACTGATCCAGATGACTCTAAGTCTCAATCTGGATACATATTGAAAGTGGGAGCAATTAGCTAGAGTAGCTCCATACAGAGCATTGTAGACATAGAATATTTGCAAAATATGTACGGCTCTGAATGTGACAGACCCGTTGACTAAACTTCTCTCACGAGCAAAACATGATCATACCTTAGTACTCTTTGGGTATTAATCACATAGCGATGTGAACTAGATTATTGACTCTAGTAAACCCTTTGGGTGTTGGTCACATAACGATGTGAACTATGGGTGTTAATCACATACAGATGTGAATATTGGTGTTAAATCACATGGCGATGTGAACTAGATTATTGACTCTAGTGCAAGTGGGAGACTGAAGGAAATATGCCCTAGAGGCAATAATAAAGTTATTATTTATTTCCTTACATCATGATAAATGTTTATTATTCATGCTAGAATTGTATTAACCGGAAACATAATACATGTGTGAATACATAGACAAACATAGTGTCACTAGTATGCCTCTACTTGACTAGCTCGTTTATCAAAGATGGTTATGTTTCCTAGCCATGGACAAAAGAATTGTCATTTGATTAACGAGATCACATCATTAGGAGAATGATGTGATTGACATGACCCATTCCGTTAGCCTAGCACTTGATCGTTTAGTATGTTGCTATTGCTTTCTTCATGACTTATATATGTTCCTGTAACTATGAGATTATGCAACTCCCGTTTACCAGAGGAACACTTTGTGTGCTACCAAACGTCACAACGTAACTGGGTGATTATAAAGGAGCTCTACAGGTGTCTCCGAAGGTACATGTTGGGTTGGTGTATTTCGAGATTAGGTTTTGTCACTCCGATTATCGGAGAGGTATCTCTGGGCCCTCTCGGTAATGCACATCACTATAAGCCTTGCAAGCAATGTAGCTAATGAGTTAGTTACGGAATGATGCATTATGTAACGAGTAAAGAGACTTGCCGGTAACGAGATTGAACTAGGTATTGGATACCAACGATCGAATCTCGGGCAAGTAACATACCGATGACAAAGGGAACAACGTATGTTGTTATGCGGCTTGACCGATAAAGATCTTCGTATAATATGTAGGAACCAATATGGGCATCCAGGTTCCGCTATTGGTTATTGACCGAGAATAGTTCTAGGTCATGTCTACATAGTTCTCGAACCCGTACGGTCTGCACGCTTAACGTTACGATGACAGTATTATTATGAGTTTATAAGTTTTGATGTACCAAAGATTTTTCGGAGTCCTGGATGTGATCACGAACATGACGAGGAGTCTTGAAATGGTCGAGACATAAAGATTGATATATTGGAAGCCTATTGAGGGAGTCCTGGACTAGGGGGTGTCCGGATAGCCGAACTATCATCATCGGCCGGACTCCAAGACTATGAAGATACAAGATTGAAGACTTCGTCCCGTGTCCGGATTGGACTTTCCTTGGCGTGGAAGGCAAGCTTGGCGATACGGATATGTAGATCTCCTACCATTGTAACCGACTCTGTGTAACCCTAGCCCTCTCCGGTGTCTATATAAACCGGAGGGTTTTAGTCCGTAGGATGAACAACAATCATACCATAGGCTAGCTTCTAGGGTTTAGCCTCCTTGATCTCGTGGTAGATCTACTCTTGTACTACCCATATCATCAATATCAATCAAGCAGGAGTAGGGTTTTACCTCCATCAAGAGGGCCCGAACCTGGGTAAAAACATCGTGTCCCTTGTCTCCTGTTACCATCCGCCTAGACGCACAGTTCGGGACCCCCTACCCGAGATCCGCCGGTTTTGACACCGACATTGGTGCTTTCATTGAGAGTTCCTCTGTGTCGTCACCTATAGGCCCGATGGCTCCTTCGATCATCAGCAACGACGCGGTCCGGAGCAAGACTTTTCTCCCCAGACAGATCTTCATATGCGGCGGCTTCGCACTGCGGGCCAATTCACTTGGCCATCTGAGCAGATCGGAAGCTACACCCCTGGCCATCAGGTCAGATTTGGAAGTTTGAACTATACGGCCGACATCCGCGGAGACTTGATCTTCGATGGATTCGAGCCACAACCAAGCGCGCCGCGCTGTCACGATGGGCATGATTTAGCTCTGCTGCCGGACAGTGCCCTGGAGGCCGCACAAGAGTCCGCTCCGACCCTTAACTCGGAGCCGACTGCGCCGATCGAGGATGGGTGGCTAGACACCGCCTCGGGGGCTGCTACCTCTACGGTGATGGAGCCGAATACCGACCCTGTCCCTTGTGAAGCTCGTGACTCCAAGGTGCCGGACTCTTCTCCGGACCCCGAACCTTCCGTGCTCCTGCCAATCGAACCTGATTGGGCGCCGATCATGGAGTTCACCGCTGCGGACATCTTTCAGCACTCGCCTTTCGGCAACATCCTGAATTCGCTAAAGTGTCTCTCTTTATCAGGAGAGCCTTGGACGGATTATGGCCAGGACGGTTGGGATGCGGACGACGAAGAAATTCAAAGCCCACCCACCACCCACTTCGTAGCCACTGTCGATGACTTAACTGACATGCTAGATTTCGACTCCGAAGATATCGACGATATGGATGACGATGCCAGAGACGACCAAGAACCAGCGCCCACAGGGCACTGGAAAGCCACCTCAACTCACGATGTATATATGGTGGATACACCTAAAGGAAGCGATAATGAGGAACAACGGGACGCTGCGAAGGATAATTCCCCCGAAAAATTGCCGAAACGGCGACGCAAGCACCGCCCAAAGTCCCGCCTCGACAACGACAGCACCCATACAGACCCAGCCATAGAGCAGGGCGAACCAGTGGACGACGAACATGCCCCCAAGCAACCATCCGAACAGGATGAATTGGATAAGCAACCCATCCTCGGTGAAAACAACAGTCCGGATGATCTCACGCCGGACACATCGTTGGAGCAGAAGAACCTCCACAAAAGGCTCGTCGCCACTGCACGAAGTCTGAAGAAGCAGAAGTGGAAGCTCAAAACAGCGGAAGACGTACTCAGAATGAGATGGAGCAAAGTACTCAAGACTGCAGACAAATACGGCGATAGTCGCCAAGCAAAGAGCTACCCGAAGCGCAAACTATTGCCCGAATTTGATGAGGAGGCCGTAGAGCCCCCACAATCAAAAAACAAAGAGGCCGCCCGGTTGGATAGACGACCACATGACAAACAAAGAGCGGCAAGCGGCGCCGCACACAAGCTAGCACGTGATCCATATAAGGATCCTCGCAAAAAGGATGGCCCGGTCAGGTCCATCTATGGGCCAAGAAAGCAAGCTCCAGAAAGCAACACAACATGTCGAGTATTCGAAAATCACGGCACACCCAAATACAGGGGCGCCGCACACCCCCTATGTTTCACCGATGAGGTGCTGGATCATGAATTTCCAGCAGGATTCAAGCCCGTAAATATAGAGGCATACGACGGAACAACAGACCCCGGAGTCTGGATTGAGGATTACATCCTGCACATACATATGGTTAGAGGAGATGACCTCCACGCCATAAAATACTTACCCCTCAAGCTCAAAGGGCCAGCCCGGCATTGGCTCAAAAGCCTCCCAGAAAATACCATTGGAAGTTGGGAAGAGCTCGAGGATGCGTTTCAGGCAAATTTTTAGGGGACTTATGTCCGCCCTCCGGATGCAGACGATTTAAGTCACATAACTCAACAGCCCGGAGAGTCAGCCCGCAAATTCTGGAACAGGTTCCTCACCAAAAAGAACCAAATAGTCGACTGTCCGGACACCGAAGCCTTAGCAGCATTCAAACATAACGTCTGAGACGAATGGCTCGCCAGACACCTCGGCCAGGAAAAGCCAAGAACAATGGCCGCACTAACAAGCCTCATGACCCGCTTTTGTGCGGGAGAGGATAGCTGGCTGGCAAGATGCAGCACCAGCGACCCAAGTACATCCGAGGTCAGGGATGGAAATGGGAAACCACGACGCAGAAAGGACTAGCGCCGGACTAAGGAAAATGGCCCAAAAAGCACGACAGTCAATGCCGGGTTCAAAAGCTCTCGGCAGAACAACAAAACACTGCCCCTCAAGGACAACAGCGACGAGATATCCAACCTAAACAAAATCTTGGACAAGATATGCCAAATCCACAGCACCTCCGGGAAGCCTACAAACCATACCCACAGAGATTGTTGGGTCTTCAAACAGTCCGGCCGACTTAATGCCGAACACAAGGGGCTCGAAACACCAAGTGAGGACGATGACGAACTCCACAAGCAGAGCACCGGCAAACAAAGGAACTTCCCACAAGAGGTCAAAATAGTAAACTCACTCATGTGACAACAGGTAAAAATAAAGCGGTGCCCACTAAAGTACGCGCTGCACGGTCCACCCCAGCGGAGTCCCGACACTAGATGTCAAAACCAATCACCTTCGACCATCAGGATTACTCTGGAAGTATCCGGAACGCAGGATGGACTGCTCTGATATTAGATCCTATAATCGATGGACTGCAATTTACACAAGTCCTAATGGATGGCGGCAGTGATCTAAACCTACTATATCAGGATACAATCCGCAGAATGGGGATAGACCCAACCAAAATATGCCATAACAACACTTCCTTTAAAGGAGTGATGCCAGGTCCATATGCCCATTGTACGGGCTCTCTACCACTAGAAGTTGTGTTCGGCTCATCTGACAACTCCCGTCGCGAAAAGTTAATCTTCCACATCGCCCCATTTAAAAGTAGCTATCAAGCACTATTGGGACGCGAAGCTTTCGCCCGCTTTAATGCAATACCACATTATGCATCTCTTACACTTAAAATGCCCAGTCCACGGGGCATCATTTCATCAAAGGGAAACTTCGAGTGTCCCTCGAATATGGAAGAACGGGAGACTGCCTTGACAGCCACACATTAATCCGGCTTCGCTGATCAAAGCCCCTAAACAGGTCATTCAGACCCCGGACACGGTTAGGCGAGTCCGGTATAAATAAACAAGGGGCTTACTAGCCGCGTACCCCTTTACAAGGGGCTCCACGCACGCACAAAAAGAGACAATAAAGCTCAATTTTATTCATTCTTTGAATCATACTCTATTTATTTTAAAATACATTTTTCGCACGAACTCTTTTTCCAACTAAGTTCTTCTCTTTTCCAGATGAACACCATGCTACACCCGTCCAGGATACGGCACAACGGAGACACAGGCGCAGACGTGCAGCAGGGACCCGTTGCAAGGATTCTTTTCAGATTAAGACCCTGCGTAAACCTTTTTTACTGTCTCTTGTTGATACACATCCCCCGGTTTTTTGCTATAACCGAGGAGGAGGCTGGCGTTTTGGCATCAGCCGTGCCAGAAATTTTCGCGTGTACCTGGACACTAGGGGCTTAGGGCATTGTTCTGCCCGTTTTCATAAAGACCAAATACCTTAGGGAGTGTTCGGCGTCTCGAGTTAGGCCCTATATGCATCAGCTCCGAATCATGTCTTTGGTCAAATGTTGGGTTTGCCCGGCTCCTGTGTTTTGCTGCCTTACGTTCCGCTCTATCGGCTAACGCGACACCAGGAGAACTACTGTGATTGTGCCCCGGTTCGCCCAGGTGAGCACCTCAGTAGAGAAAGCCAAAAACTAACTATCATGATATAGCGAGAGACTGGTCAACCACTCGATCGACCACCGGAATGTTTAGAATTCCTTCGCTTTAACGAAGGACCATTTCCTGGTCAGGCACATACGCGCCCCGAAATTCGGAGAGCGCAGTGCCCCTAGGGGCTATATAGTAGCCCCACCATCGAACTCCTATGGCTAAGTGAAAGTGATAAAGCATTATAGTCCGGTTGCCTAGTTTGCTACGCTATCACCACCTTCACAGGACCAAGACGTTGGATTAAGTGTGAAAATGCGCTTTTTAGCAAACACCCCCGCACTATGTGCGTGGGGGCTGAAGCCGAAGACTGCCATCTTTCAGGTTATATACACATATACGTCAACGGCCGCACAGGAGGTATTTTAACACTTGAACGCTCAAGTATAAAAAGCCGTTATATTATATTTGAAACATGGTTTCACAAATCATACATGTCATTTGAACACAACGTTTTTCGAGCACTATGAATCTATTAAACGAGCGCCCTGCAGGACTTCCTCAAAATAGTGCTCGGATGGTAATCGGCTTCTGTCCGAATCCTGGGATGCAACGTCGGTGGCCTCCATCTCTGCCCAGTATGTTTTGGCACGGGCGAGAGCCATCCGTGCACCCTCTATGCATGCCGACCGCTTCATCGCCTTGATATGCGGCACCGCATCAAGGAACTGCTGCACCAAGCCAAAATAACTCTTCGGCTCGGGCCTTTTCGGCCACAAATGAGCCACGACATCCTTCATGTCAAGTCCGGACAACCTATTCAGCTCAGCCCACTCGGCTAACCGATCGGTTAATGGAAGTGGACGCTCCGGACTATGGAATTGCGACCAAAAAAGCTCTTCCATTCCGTGATCCTTTTGGCCCCAGAAGTGTGCGACTGCGTCTGCAGCACTCGCCGCCAAATTCAGATAAGCATCCTCCGTACCCCACAACTGGCCCAACTGAGCATACCTCGGATCCGTGAATTTCCTACGCAGTAGAAAAGGCTTTCCAGCCGCAATATCCCCGGCCTGACGTAGCTCCTCCTTTATAGCCCTCATCGCAGAGCGGGCGTCCTTGGCTTCGGCGGTGGCCTTCTTCAGGTCCTCTTGCTCCGCTCGGTGTTCTTTTTCAAGAAACTCATAGCGGTCGGTAGCATCCTTCAACTTCCCGGCCGTCTCGGCCATTTCCTTCCTGCTTCGGCAGTGAGCAGCCTGTTCGGCTTTTAGCTCCTCGGCCGCCCTCAAGGCAGCCGCATCACTTTTTCTGGCTTGCTCCTTGACTCGGGCTAGTTCCACTCAAAGGTTCTCCATAGCAGCGGCACCATCTGCATAAAGCATACATGTTGTAAGGCATGGGCGTCAAGCTCCCTTACCAGGTGTCCGCGGAGAAGTTGCATACCTTGCGACTCGTCAAGCCGCTTATTGACAAGCGCGATGTCCACATCCGCCACGTCAAGTTCCCGCTTCAGTTCGGCAAATTGATCAGTCCGGCTGGCCACCGGACGCTCCGCCACCTATATAGGACAGGCGACATCTTACAACTGAGATTATGATCCTCGGCGCGCTGTCACTTTCGACAACGTACCGAGTCTCAGGGGCTACTATCTATACAGGGCGCATTCTATATGCAAAACTGTCAGAAGGTATATCATTTTCGCGTACCTCAAACCCCGTCAGTAAACTTCTGACGGCTTCATGCAATCCGCTCTCAGCCGATGAAATCCTTTCAATCACCGTACACATTAATGCACAGTGATCTTCTGAGATAGACGCTCGCCCGAGCAGATCCTGCAGCTCCTCCGACCGTACACCAGTTGGTGCCGGACCTCCCGGTCCTGCCGGACTTGGGGAAACCCTCCGCGACGACACCTCAGGGTCGTCCGCCCCACCTGACGGGGCAGCAGATGGAGGCATTTCGCTCTCCATCATCTCCGGACAAAGATCCCCCGAAGATGAGCTCTGATGAGAAGGGCTGAGATCCGAACTACAAGGTAAGAACGTCGTTTATCATCAGAAATAAAAACAGGGATGTCCCTTAGTACAAAACTCCCCTTTCTACTTACGGCTCGCTAGAGGGCTGATTTCCTTGGGGAAATAGTGCGGCCGGGGCTCCTCCCAGCGCAGGACCCTCTGGTGAAGATTTCTTCCCCCGCTTTGAGGCCTTCGCCTCCGGATCTTCAGAAGCGGCCCTCTTCCCCTCTTCCTTAAGAGCCTCCTCAGCGGAGGCGGTAGCTTTCCTGTTCCCCCCTTTGCCCTCTTCCAAAGGCGCATCCTCCAGCATCTTGATTAACACAGGATCCGGCGTGGTCTCAGGGAGGGGGGCCAGACACCGTATCAGTTTTGCTTTTGATATCCACTCATGTTTAAGGGATAGCTGGTTAAAGGGCAAGTTTATGATAAATGTATGGACAGCGTGTCCGGGCACAGGACTACTTACTTGAGTATCCGGGCGATTGCAGCTCAGGCCTGCGTCCTCGGTCAAGTCCGGACGCATCTCTTGTGATCCGAAGAACAATTTATACATCTCCACGGGCGTCGCACCCATAAAGTGTTGGAGAGCTCGCGGTCCCTCCGGATTGAATTCCCACAGGCGGAGGGGGCGACGTTTGCAGGGCAGAAGGCGCCGAATCAGCATGACCTGCGCCACTACGGCCAGATTGATCTCCCTCTCTTGGAGGTCTCGAATACGGCCCTGCAATAATGGCACGTCCTTGGACGGCCCCCAGTCAAGCCCTTTGTTGACCCATGACGCCAGCCGTTGTGGAGGGCCCGAGCGAAAGGCAGGCGGCGCAACCCATCTGGTGCCCCTGGGAGCGGTGATGTAGAACCACTCCTGTTGCCACAAACCGAGCTCCTCTTGAAAAGAGCCCTCGGGCCAGGGAGCGTCAGCCCTCTTGCTTATAATTTCCCCTGCGCACTCTGCCTGCCGTCCCTCGATCATCTTCGGCTCCACGTTGAAGGTCTTGAGCCACAATCCGAAGTGAGGGGTAGTGCGGAGGAAGGCTTCGCATACAACAATGAACGATGAGATGTGGAGGATGGACTCCGGAGCCAAGTCATGGAATTCCAGCCCATAATAAAACATGAGCCCCCTCACGAAGGGGTCCATCGGGAAGCCTAAACCCCGACGGAAGTGAGACACGAACACCACGCTCTCACCAGGCTCGGGAGTAGGAATGACTTGCCCTTGGGCGGGCAGCTTATGCGAAATTTCACCGGTTAGATACCTGGCGTCTCTCAGCTTTAGCACATCTTCTTCAGTGACGGAAGAAGGCATCCACCGGCCTTGTAGGTCGGAGCCGGACATTGTCGAAGGTCCGAAGCGCCTGAATCTGGAGCCTTGGGTGTTGGAACTCGAGGCGAGGGGCGGATTCGATTGAGATCGAAGAAAAGGAATAGGCCTTGATCTCGTTATAAAGGGGTTTGAATACCAAGAGCCGTCCCCGTGACCGTTTGGGACTCGCCTTCGATGGAGGGGGCGTGCCAACGGGCGCGGTTGGGTTACCCACGTCCATATTGATGAGAATCCCGGAATAAGGGGACACGATCTCTGCTTTGACAGACGTGCCAAGGAAACCGCTTCGCTAAACGTGCTGAGGTGGAACAATAAAAACGATTCGAGTAAAGGCTTGGCCGTGGTGTGACGTCATGCCACGAAATACGTCAGCAGATTGAACTTGTGTAAATATTATTCTCTCTATGGTGGTATGTGGAATTTATGTTGCAGAGCCGGACACTATCCTGGTGTTCACAATATTTTATGAATTATTCGGAGGAGGAACCCGCCTTGCAATGCCGAAGACGATATGCGCGCCGGACTCATCATCATTGAAGCCTGGTTCAGGGGCTACTGAGGGAGTCCTGGACTAGGGGGTGTCCGGATAGCCAAACTATCATCATCGGCCGGACTCCAAGACTATGAAGATACAAGATTGAAGACTTCGTCCCATGTCTGGATGGGACTTTCCTTGGCGTGGAAGGCAAGCTTGGCGATACGGATATGTAGATCTCCTACCATTGTAACCGACTCTTTGTAACCCTAGCCCTCTCCGGTGTCTATATAAACTGGAGGGTTTTAGTCCGTAGGACGAACAACAATCATACCATAGGCTAGCTTCTAGGGTTTAGCCTCCTTGATCTTGTGGTAGATCTACTCTTGTACTACCCATATCATCAATATCAATCAAGCAGGAGTAGGGTTTTACCTCCATCAAGAGGGCCCGAACCTGGGTAAAAACATCGTGTCCCTTGTCTCCTGTTACCATCCGCCTAGACGCACAGTTCGGGACCCCCTACCCGAGATCCGCCGGTTTTGACACCGACACCTATATTTGGATATCGGAATGGTTCCGGGTGAAATCGGGATTTTACCGGAGCACCGGGGGGTTACCGGAACCCTCCCGGGGGTTATTGGGCCTTCATGGGCCCTAAGGGAGAAGAGGAGAGGAGGCAAGAGGTGGGCTGCGCCCCCTCCCCTCCCTAGTCCGAATTGGAGAAGGAGAGGGGGGCCGCGCCCCCCTTTCCTTCCCCTCTTCCTCCTCCTTCCCCCTTCTCCTTCTCCAACTAGGAAAGAAGGGAGTCCTACTCCCGGTGGGAGTAGGACTCCCCCTTGGCACGCCCTCCTTGGCCGGCCGCCCCCTCACCCTTGGCTCCTTTATATATGGGAGCAGGGGGGCACCCTAGGACACACAAGTTGATCTACGTGATCGTTCCTTAGCCGTGTGCGGTGCCCCCCTCCACCATATTCCACCTCGGTCATATCGCTGTGGTGCTTAGGCGAAGCCCTGCGTCGGTAGAACATCATCATCGTCACCACGCCATCGTGCTGACGGAACTCATCCCCGACACTTTGCTGGATCGAAGTCCGGGGATCGTCATCGAGCTGAACGTGTGCTGAACTCGGAGGTGCCGTACGTTCGGTGCTTGGATCGGTCGGATCATGAAGACGTACGACTACATCAACCGCGTTGTCATAACGCTTCCGCTTACGGTCTATGAGGGTACGTGGACAACACTCTCCCCTCTCGTTGCTATGCATCACCATGATCTTGCGTGTGCGTAGGAATTTTTTTGAAATTACTACGTTCCCCAACACGAATATAGTCGTCCAATATATCGATCTTTACATCTCGACCAGTTCGAGCCTCCTCGTCATGTCCCCGATCTCATCCGGGACTCCGGACTACCTTCGGTACATTAAGACACATAAACTCATAATATAACCGTCATCGAACTTTAGGCGTGCGGACCCTACGGGTTCGAGAACTATGTAGATATGACCGAGACACGTCTCCGGTCAATAACCAATAGCGGAACCTGGATGCTCATATTGGCTCCCACATATTCTACGAAGATCTTTATCGGTCAAACTGTATAACAACATACGTTGTTCCCTTTGTCATCGGTATGTTACTTTCCCGAGATTCGATCGTCGGTATCTCAATACCTAGTTCATTCTCGTTACTGGCAAGTCTCTTTACTCGTTCTATAATAAATCATCCTGCAACTAACTCATTAGTTACAATGCTTGCAATGCTTATAGTGATGTGCATTACCGAGTGGGCCCAGAGATACCTCTCCGACAATCGGAGTGACAAATCCTAATCTCGAACTACGCCAACCCAACAAGTACCTTCGGAGACACCTGTAGAGCACCTTTATAGTCACCCAGTTATGTTGTGACGTTTGGTAGCACACAAAGTGTTCCTCCGGTAAACGGGAGTTGCATAATCTCATAGTTATAGGAACATGTATAAGTCCTGAAGAGAGCAATAGCAACATACTAAACGATCAAGTGCTAAGCTAACGGAATGGGTCGAGTCAATCACATCATTCTCCTAATGATGTGATCCCGTTAATCAAATGAAAACTCATGTCTATGGTTAGGAAACTTAACCATCTTTGATTAACGAGCTAGTCAAGTAGAGGCATACTAGTGACACTATGTTTGTCTATGTATTCACACATGTCTTATGTTCCCGATTAATACAATTCTAGCATGAATAATAAACATTTATCATGAAATAAGGAAATAAATAATAACTTTATTATTGCCTCTAGGGCATATTTCCTTCAGAAGCGGGGGCTGCGTCGGGGGCTGCTCTCCGGCCTGCTCTCCACCAACAGCGATGTGTGCGGAGTGCCCGCCGGGGGCTTGTCGCCCGTCGAGGCATTGGCTCTCTTCGCCGCCCTCTGTGCCAGCGTCTCTGTGTCGCTATGAAGATGAGACCAAGTTAAGGAAAATGGCACAAGCAGAGAGTTAGAAATGATGAAAGGGGAAATACTTACTCCTCCTCTGCTGGCCTCCTCTTCCTCTTTGGGCTGAAGGACCCGAGGTCTAAGTCGACCTCTGGGGCGGCGTCTGCAAAGGGGGGAGGGGGAAGGCGAAGGCGTCCCGTGCCGCTTGTATGAGGAAGAAGCGACCGCCGCGACCTTCTCTGCTGCCGCGGCCCTCGTCTCGTGCCCGGGCTGCGCCTGGGTCTGTTGCCGCTGCATGGTCCTGCCGGGCTGGACCGGCTCATCGGAGCTAGCCCGCCACAGGACACGTTTTCTCCCCAGGGCCGGGGGGGTCATCCACCTCGGTCTCCTCTTCGGCTGACTCCTCGACCGCATCTTCGACAAGGGGAGCCCCGGCGCCGACCCTTCTGGTTTCCCTGGTAGACTCCGCCCACTCGGTGAACTCCTTCTCTTCTGTGGCCGTGTCGGCCTCATGCTCCATGGTGCCGACACTGCCAGCCTCTTTAACGAGTGCCGCCTCCTCCACCCTGGCGGCAATGTACGCCAGCTCTTCCCAAGTGGTGTCGCGGACGAGTAGTGGCTCGTCGCGAATATACCTCTCTAACAGGTTGTCGAAGAATGCCTGCACCTGCTCCGCCTCTGGCTCGGCCCAGGTTGGGTAGAGGCCATGCGCGTTGAAGTCCAGCATCATGGCGATGATGGCGGTCTGGCAAGAGTTGTTGCTCAACGGGACCAATCCCGCTGGCAACCCAAACAGAGACCCGTCAGCCTTGACGGCCTTCTCAGCCTTGCCGGTCCTCTCGAGCCCGCCGGCCTCGTCCACCTTGAGCTAAAAAAGCCTCTGGCAGAGGTGGGCATGCTGCCGCACCATGAAATTGTGCTTCGTGCCAGGGTGGAACCTCATGACATCAGCTGTGTTCCTGAAGTCCCAGGCCGGCCTCCCCTTGTTATGCAGTGGGGCAATCCGGCGACGGATGAAGTCCGCCCCAATCATCTCATGGGTGAGCCTGGCTGAGGCGAGGCGATGGATCCTGGTGGTGGCGACCGTGAGCTTCTTGTTGTCAGCGTCGACATCGCTCCAGTCCTTACCACGAACCGGCGGCTTCCGATGGACTCGGTAGAACTCCTGTGGGTCCACCTCCTCAATCCAACACCACCGGCCCCGCCATTCTTCCCACCTCTCATTCTGGGCGCCCTCCGGGTACGTGACCTTGCTCTGAGTCCTCGAGATCCAGGTGATGCAGCCGGAGATGGCGCCCCCTGGCTGGATGCGAGGGGTGAAGTAGTGCCGGAAGAGCGCCGTGCTGGGGTGCACTTCGGCAAAGCCCTCGCAGAGAAGGGCGAAGAAGGCCATGCATGCCACGGAGTTCGGCGTGAAATCCAGAAGATGGAAGCCATAGGTGTGCATGACATCGTTGAAGAAATCTGAGAAGGGCGGGGGGGGGGGGGGGGGGGGAGGCAGAGCCCGGAGGAGAAATAATCGACGAAGAAAGGGTACCGGTTCGGACCGCCTCGGCGAAGGAGGCAGGGATGATGCGCGTGGCAAGGTGCCCCAACATCTGCCTTCCCCATAGAGGCCTGAACATGTCCCTGAGGGTGAACGCGTCAACCGTCGAGGCGAAGAGGGCGCGCTGCGTATGAAACTCCACCAACTCTCTCTCCGGCGCCTCCTTCCCTCCGTCATCTTTGGCCGCTCCCTTGCCCTTGCTAGTCTTAGGCGCCATGGCGGCTGGGATGGGATGAGAGGTCAAGGGCAATGGGGGCGCGACGGCGGTGAACATAGGCGAGAGCTTTGATTTGTGCTTGAGGAAGAAGAGGGGAACGATGGTTCCAAGATTGGAAAGGGCACAGAGGGTAAATGAGTAGCGCCCCTGTAGTTTTCTCTTTTATAGGGAAATAGCGGGCAGCCTCTTTACTATTTACCACGACGTGACGTGAGCGTGCGGTAGCCGCTCTACGCACGACCCCCACGTCACGAACTCAATGTGGGTCATGGGAAGCGCAACTGGCGAAAGAATTACTGCAGTTAAAACTCTGCCACGTGTGCCCACGCACCGTTCTGGGCCTGGCCCAACAACGCTTCACGCTTATGTGAGGCCTAGGCTCGGGGGCTCCTCTTGGTGTACAAAAATAGGGGCCTTTTTTGTACGCCTTTTTACTTGTGCACGGGTAGTTGTAGCCGCACCCATGGCCACGCTTGGCGGAGCAGAGGAAGCAAAGATACTAGACTACCAGAGCAGCACTGAAGCCAGAGGCGCGAAGGGCAAAGGGACAAGATGGGTCTCCCCCAGCAAGAGCCTTGCCGGGGACGACCTACGCTGCCCCGGCAAGAGCCTTGTTGGGGCAACTTGCCCAGCACTAGCAGGCCACCACCCTCGAGCCTGAGAGTTCCAACACCATCAACAATGTCAGAACCAAGGCTCGGGAGGTGCCTGCTGGTGGCATGCAGATCTTTGTGATGACCAGAGGCATGCAAGACTAGATGAGGACCAGAAGACGAAGACCCCCGGCAAGACCCTTGCCGGGGATGCCCACGAGCTCCCGGCAAGGCCCTTGCCGGGCCCCGATAAGACCCTTGCCGGGAACGTCTGCGGGGCCGAGGCCAGGCCTGCACTCGCCAGGGTTTCGCTGCCCATAGCTGTTCCAATGTGGCAGACGGCCCGCCAACTGGGCAAGCACATGCGTGGCAGCATGCAACTTCTAGGCCAACTAGCCAAGCACCTGCGTGGTGGCATGCAGACCTTCGTGAAGACCTTGCCACCGCAGCAGCTCAGCAGCCAGCCAACCAGTGTGGCGCTGCCTGCCTCGTCACCTTGGACGCGCGTCGAAGCAAGGCGAGGTGGCGACGGATGGGACGAGCTTCTTTGCAGTCCCCAATAAAGCAAGAGGGCACATCGACAACGCATTAAATGCGTTTGTCCGACGGTGCCAAGCAATAGACTTGTACACTATACATACTTTCCACCTCTTCTGTGCCGCTGTGGCAACCCCTTTGACATATAAAAGGAGGCCTGAGGCATACTGAGGAAGGATTCAAAGTTTTTGGGCTGGGCATGCACCGCAGCCAGTTCAAGAACTCAGGAACACTAAATACACACAAAGCAGGACTAGGGTATTACGCATCGTTTGCGGCCCGAACCTGGGTAAAAATTCCCTCGTGTTGATCTTCTCGACCCGCTCTTTGCGTAGCCCCATGCCCCGCCAACCGTAGTAGGGATTCCCTGTGATCCCACGGGTGTCGTCCCAGAAGTTCCGACAGGCGCGTTCGCCCCTGATTTCACTAATGGCCGGATTCCCACCCGCCACTACTGCTTCTTTGTCCTCATGTTCCCATATCAGTTTCATGCCATAGTATCCTGCCACACCCATACGGTGGGGGTGTATGTTCTTCTTCTCAAGTAACGATTGCTTGAAACTCTTCTCAGCAAACTCTTTAGTTTCCCTGACCCTTTTGAATTCTGCCCAGTCTGCCTTTGTAATTTTGGGGTATGCAGGGATTGGGTCCTTTCCTTCACTCAAGTACTTCTTGTACAACACGTGCTTCCAGTTTCTCCAAGCATCCCTAGCCTTCTTCAGTGCAGCGTGTTCCACCTGCATTCTCCAGTGCTCTGGAACATTGAAGTGATCCATGATCTCTCGGACTATCCTTCGCCGTGTTTTCGTGTCAGCCTTCCGAAACCCCTGCAGATTAATGTTGAGCCTTGCCCTGCCAACAAATCCACACACACTCCTGAACCTCATGCGTGCTTTATCTGGTTTAGTTGGAGCCCAAGACTTTAAATCAATCTCGGTTACTTCATATAATCCTTTAGGCTGGTGTGTGGGCTTCCTTGGAGCGTTCCTCCGTGTCCTGACCGGAAGGGTAATTGCTGAAACTCTATCTTGTTCAGGACTACTTGATCCCTCACAATCTGCTAAAGACCTAGGGTTTTCCGGATCAGATGAAGATACATGGCCTGAAGCATGAGTGATGTCGCTGCTACTCGGCATCTATAGAGAACACATGCGAAAGTCAGGAAAGGAGGATAAGCATAAAACTAACAACTTAGTATCAAGCTTTCTAAACATGCCATGCAATAATTTAGAAAATGTACGGCTAATTTGTTAAGTTTGTGTGACTCGGGCGCTCGCGATCTATAAATAGGCAGTAACTTATTGGAACAAATACATCTTATATGTAGTAAGGAAGGTAGATAATGAACATATATATGCTCTCTGTTATTTTATAGCCAATTTGGAAACATATGGAACGAAATGGGAAGAGGGATTGCGAGGAAATATGCCTCATCACGATGGAGAGCAGTAACTAATAGGCTTCTTAATGCAAACCCGACCAAACCACAGGAGAGGCGAGGGTTACTGCATCGATATGCTCGAGGGTGGCTGGCAAGCAAACGAAGACGATGAGGCGTGGGCCGCTGCGTGTTGGGAACAGTAGTGGAGGTAGGCTCGACGCCGAAGAGCGGGCACACGGCCAGGGTGAACACGGCAGTGCCGGAGAGGGTTCTGCTGTTGATCTGGGGGAGGGAAGAGCTGGCGAAGGAGATTGGCTGGACTAGTTGAGTGAAACGCGAGCGGGCGGTGGGGGGGGGGGGGGGGGGGGGGGGCGTGTTGGGGACTCCGGGTGTTGGCGGCCTAGGTGAAAAGGGTGAAAAATATCCCCGGCCGCTGCGCGCACGGAAAGGCCTATGCAAATGGTTGCCTCTAAGTGCTCGTGTGCACAAACAGAATAATTTCGTTTGAAATGAGACATACTAATTTTGAAATGAAGACGTGAGTTCATCGTTTCGCCTCTAAATTTTTCCCACGTAATCCAATCACAATTTTACCACGGGTTTGATTTGCTGGTGCATTTCAGGTCTCGTGTGCTATATGAAGACATTTTTTTGGCATTTACTATGCATGTTGGCATATAAATCAATTCCTAGCCGGACTGCATTTCTTGTCGAAATACTACAAAAAAATACACTTTCGTGATGATACGTGTTTGTCACAGTAGGTCACGTTTTTTGTCATGCATGTACATCCATGACGATTTTATGACAGAATCAAGATAGTCATACTTGTGCTGTCGTAGAAGTGTTCCATGACATTACCAAAATTATCATCACGGAAGTGTCCACTTCCATGACGATAAATCGCGCGTCATAGAAGTGTTTTCGTCAAGGGTGACCGACACGTGGCATCCACCGTAACGGAACGCCGTTAAGCTATCGGGTCCGGTTTTGGATCCTATAACCCGTTAATAGCCCCGACCAATGGGGATTTCCACGTGCAAAATTATCATTGGCTGGAGGAAACATGTGTCGGCTCGCCGTCGGGACAGATGTCATGCACTCATTGGACGAAAGGCGCCTATGATATGTTGACACGTGGCACGGCCCAACAGAGGCCCATTCCTGTGAAAAGGCTGGCCCATTTGACTTGGTCAAAAGGTGACGGGCCAGCCCACTGAAAGCCTGTTAACGACCTGTTTGCATATAACCCATTTACAGCCCGCTACCCCAGGGCCCGTTATGACCTATCCGAATTAGGCCCAGTAGCGTCATATCGACCGTCCAATATGATTCCAGCCCGTTTTAACTTCCGGCCCATGTATGGCCCATGACATCTTTCGGCCCAGATGAGGCCCTTTGTAACTCTTGGCCCATTAACAGCCCGTGGTGAAACTGGCCCATAATGAACAGTGTATCACTTTATACCCATTAACGACCCATTATTCCAGTGGGCTGTTTCCAGCCCATGTTATCTTTCGTCCTTCTCAGTGCACATTTATTCTTGCGCTCATTTCCAGCATTCGGTTACTTACGACCCGTTACTATCATTTTCTGCTTGTGGGCCAAATTCAGCCCGTTGCTGCAGTCGGCCCATTTGTGGCCCGTTAATACGTTGGGCCGTTTTCATAGCGTCATCAGATACGGCCTATTAATGATGTCCCATTATGGTCGGCCCATGAACGGACGATTCCAACTCTAGCCCGTTTACGGCCATAATGTGGTCTGTTATTGGCCCATGTTTGGCCAATCAATCATACGTCCCATATAAGGCCCATTGATGATACGGCCCGTAGATGGCCCATTGGTTCTACGGCCGGTAGGAGGCCCAGTATCACTACAGTAAATACGTAGCCCATGCTTATTGTGTCCTAGTTTTAAAAAGAGGTTATTGTAGCCACTAGCAAACCGCGGAAAAAGAACTGCACTGACTACAAGCTAACAAATAAACAAGACAACAAGGAAATAAATAAGCAAGCAACTTACGCTAGGCTATCACGGCTATTACACATATTACATCCTCTGGGCATCAAAGTTCTCCACTAGTGCAAATATAGGGAACAAAGCAGCATAGCATATACACTGGTTGTCAAAGTTGGTGACCAGCGCAAATAAACGCCGCAGCAAAACAAGTCCAGAACTGAAACCACTTCAGAAGATATCAAGAAACAATATCCTGGGTACCCATAATGCTGGCAAGATGCTTAGCAAGCTTATTAACTTTCTCTTATTTGGCGCTTATATGCTTCAGCGCTTGCTGTTGCACCAGAAATGCATCTGAATTCTGCAGGGACTTCCTCAGTCCTTCAGCTTCTTGTCGCAGCACATCTGATTGATGTCTTTCAACTTGAAGTTGAGACTCAAGAAGATGAACTGATTCAGGCAGCGAGTTCGAAGAGCTTGTTCCAGCAGTAGTGGCCAGTAACTCGAACACTACATCAAGACAGGGCTTTTGGGTTCTCTCACTATCGTCAAGATAGTTTTTATCTGCTTTCTTGGAGACCAATAGGGATGTCTCACTATCTTGAACCTTATCTGCATTACTTCCTTTACACGGGGTACTGTTCTCCAATATTTTGTCCGCATTCTAAAAGGGAAACAAGCAGACACATCACAGGTTTACCATGTTGTATATGAAACTCATTTTGGTAAATGAGTTCAGTAGTAAAGTGGACATGATAACAACATGAAACAAACATATATCTATGTACCATGGTCACCTTATGGTCTATATCATTATAGCTTTTGTTGCCGATTCAAGATAGAGACATAGTTCAAATAATATTTGTTTAAGACAAAGCAGAATAGACAGAATATAAGTGTGGGAAACTATAGAGCAATAACAACACTTGTAATGTGCATTAGATGAGAACATAACTGTTTATTCAATTTAAACTGAAATCAACATATAGCAGGTTACAACAGCAAACCAGTTAAAGAAACAGGTTTAAAACATACATTTTGCGCCATTGGAGTTTCAGTTCCATCCTTTAAATTCTGTCCTCGTGCTTTGGGCACTGCAGTTCCCTTACTAACTGCTCGTGTTTGGGTGCTCTGTGGTGGAGATGGTGCTGTGTTAGCTGGAACTGGGTTACTATCTGCTGGGGTTGGGGTTAGAAGGGGTGTAGCTGGTTCTCTGTCCAACTGTGCAGGGGTACAATCTGCGATAGTCTGGGTTATGTGTGGTGGAGCTGGTTCTTGGGCAAGTACAACCATGGTTCTATCTGCATCAACTGGTAGCACTATCTTTTCTGAAGACCGTGTTGTTACTCCCTTAGATACTGCCATCACCCTCTCCAATTCAAATGGCTGATAAACAAGAAAAGTAATTGAAAGTACAGACATTGTATGATAGACAGGTGCAATGGATAGTGGGGAATAAAAGAGGGCATGAAATAATTCACATTTATGTTGTCTAACCAAATAGGATAGCATGACACAATTTCACATATATGATGGCTAACTAAACAGGATAGCATGACACAATTTCACATTATGATGGCTAACTAAAAAAGATGGAAAGACATAATTCAAAATATGATGACTATGTAAACAGGATGACATGATATAACTATATAATGTGTTTATTAAATAGGTTGGCATGCCATAATTAACATACATTCACGGATAGAATGCCATAATTCAAAATATGATGACTGTAAACACTAAACATGATGAGATGATATAACTATATGATGTCTTTATTAAAAGGGTTGCCATGCCATAATTCAGATAGATGTTGTGTATGTACTATGTAAACATGATGGCATGATATAATTCAAATATATGATTTATATAGTAAGCAAGTAAGTAGATGGCAATCCATATATGATGTAAAAACTAAGCAATGCAAGACAACATGCATGACATGGGTAATATAACCCAGCCAAGTTTGAGCATAGACCTCAGGGGGGAAATAGGACTGGTCATCAGTCTCTGAATCCTCCTCTGAGGAGCTCTCTGTAACCAACAAGATGTCTGCTTCAGTAGGTAGCATTGTCTGCTCTGCATACCTTGTTTTCACTCCAGATACTTACATCACTCCTTCAAATGGCTGATGCACAGGAAGAGTAGTTGAATATACAAATGATGTCGACAAATGGAACACGTAATACAAAAAATGATAGCATGATATAATTCACATACATGATGATTGGCTAAACAACATGGCATTGCATAATTCACATATATAATGCCTTTGCAACAAGATAGCATTGCATAATTCACATATATAATGTCTTGCAACAAGATGGCAATGCATAATTCACATATATGGTAATTAGACACCGAACAGGTGGCATTCACACAAAGCATGTCTAAACTAATCAAATGACATAGCAATGCAAGACACCATACGCACGATATGAGCAACATAACCCTGCCAAGTTAGAGCATACACCTCGGGGGGGGGGGGGGGATAGGACTGGTCATCTGTCTCTGAATCCTCCTCTGAGGAGCTATCCGTAACCAGCGAGATATGCGCTTCATCAGATAGCATAGTCTGCTCTGAAGACCTTGCTTTAACTCCAGAATTTTCCATCACCGTGTCAAATGGCTGATGCACACGAAGAGCAGTTGAATGTACTAACATTGTTGACAAATGTAATACGTAACAAAAAAGGATGGCCTGATATAATTAACATATAAGATGACAGGCTAAGAGGGATGGCATTGCAAAATTCACATATATGATGCCTGGCTAAACAAGATGGCATTGCATAATTCACATAAATGATGAATAAACTAAACAGATGGCATTCACACAAAGGATGTCTAAACTAAGCAAATGACATATTTGATGTATAAAAGTAAGCAATCCAAGGCACCATATGCATGATATAACCAACATCAGCATGCCAAGTTAGAGCGAAGACCTCAGGGGGTAAATAGGAGTGGTCTTCTCCTTCTGAATCCCCCTCAGAACAGATATCATCCTCTCGATTAAATTCCGAAATGGGTGGAGGGGGGGCTGCCTTTGCGCCTACCATGGAGCGACGTCTGCATGAAATTTTATTGCCATGCAAGGCTCGTCTCTTTTGCTCTACATGTTCAGTTCCATTGTTTACAATAACTGTCATGCATAGGAATAAAACAGAGTGAGATTATGTAAGGAGTGCATGCAGAAATCCAGAGTGATGGTAGCAACCTATGGATAGACCCAAAACCAATAATAGCAGGTAGATAATGCTTCAGTTAAAAAATACAGATAATGGCTTCTTTATTGTTTGTTTCCCACCCAACATGAAACTCATAGTAGACACCGGAAATTAACCAGATAGTAGATAGATACTATTGATTGCGGCCCCGATATGTACCACACAACCATTTAAAAACTCAAGTTTGACCATTAGTTTGGAGCTCACTCAGAGTCTAATTGGTGAACATGACGATAAAGTAACATGTAATATTAAGCGATGCATAATGTAAACAGACACGAAACAATGCGACCTCTCTTGCGGACCCGTGTAGTCCTCGAGGTCATCTGCTTGGTTGATGATGGTAATGCAGTTTTCATGGCTGCCAGCGGCGGGGAAGAAGATCTGAGGCGGCAAAAGACAGTCTGGAGGCCGGATCCCTGCTGCCCTGGACCCTTCTATTGTTGGAGCAGCTGTGCTGGGGTGGACGATGACGCAGCAGGAGCGGGACAAACCACACAAGGTTTTCTTTGACAACTATCTGTAAGAGAAGTAATTCTGTAAGGGCTCGTTTGAATTGGAGATTCCAACAATGCAGGGATAGGAAATAGACAGGAATAGGATAGGAATGCACATGCAAAACAGAGAATTTAAAAACATAGGATTTCTGCCAATCTGGGTGTTTGATTCACAAGAATTGGAAGATCACAGGACGCAAAGAAGCATGGTGAGATTAACTCAAACCAGAAGAAAATGTACGGTTATAATGCTATTATGCTACTATCTCTTAGTATTGTGCTTCATGAATAGGAATTTGGAACAGAGGACAAGTGAAAATTAAAATTCCTACGGTTTTTCTTTCAAGGAGACACTAAAGGAACAAATCCTAGAGTTTTCCGTTGCTCCATTCCTTTGAACCAAATTCATGAATAGTAGTACCATAGGAAACTTTCCAATTCCGATGTTTTTCATTCACTTTTCCTTTCAAGCACTGGTGATTCTAGTAGGTAGGCTTGAGCAAGGAAAAGCCTATACTAAAAAAATGTTTTTGTGCTACTTCTATTACTTTGGACGCAGGCCACGACCCTACTAGCTCAACTCCCAGGTTCATCGACAAATGCATAGCCCAAACACGCAGAGATAAATAATGATGGCGTTCAAGAGAGTCCATCACGGATAGCTAAGTTGCCCGGTACCTCACAGCTTGTCATACAGTAGGATAAAATAATCATATTTCCCGTTACCCCCTGTGCTCAGTGGACAATATATATAACATGTAGAGTAAAAAAGAGATGCAACAAGTGTACAACCTCTTTGACGAAGCCATGTCAATCTCAGCGTGATTGTGTTGGCCGGTGAGGATGCTCCGGCTGACTTGGCTGTCAGAGGAGGGGATGAAGATCTTAAGCGTCTGGAGATGGAGCCCGAGGTACTGCTCCGCTGTGATGGAGGGTTTCGTCGTTGGAGCAGCTCTGGTGAGTTGTACGACACCGAGGCTGAAGCAGGACAATAGAGACAACGTTAACCTGAGTGGAATTCTAATAGCATCTCCAATAGATGACGTAAAATACATAACCACAAAGTGCTAGATGTAAAATACATCAGCCGCTCATCTCTGAACTTAACTGTCGAAACTGAATTTAACTATCGAAACTGAACTTAACTGTCGAAACTGAATTTTCTGTCGAAACGGAATTTTACTATCGAAACAGAACACACTAGAGGTGAGGCTACACGTCGGTCGACTGACTTTTTCATCTCTGGTCAGTCGATTTTGCAGCCGTTGGATACGAAATCAAGGGCCTGCAGTTCATCTTCAACCTCCACCCCCCTGAGCCGCCAGTCCCCACTGGCCAAACAGCCGCCCCCCACCGCGTGCGGCCGGCGGTGCGCCGCCCCGCCCGCCCCGAAAATACTCCCCACCGCCGGTCCGCCACCACCCCGGCCATCCCTCTAGGGCCCCCCGTGCCGAGCTTTTTCTCCGGCGATCCCCACGCCACCGCCGGCGACCATCGCTCCCACCCTGAACCTGGGGTACCTCTCCGGCGAGCCCCCCTCCCCACTGTGGCTGGTTCTTCCTTAACTCTGGCGAGCCCCCCCCCACCCCCTGAAAATCGACTGACCCAAAAGTCGATTCAGTCGATTGAAGTGTAGCTAAATCGGAGCAGCATCGCAAGCAAGAGCAAGAGCGAGAGCAAAAATGCGAGCAAGAGCAATAGCAAGAGCAGACCAGGCAGGGGACCGAGAGCAAGATCGGAGCAGCAGCGCGAGCGAGAGCTAAAGCAGCAGCAGCTCCTATTGATGTGAACGTCGCCGCCGAGGGAGCGATGCCGTGGAGGAAGTGGCCGGCGACGCCGCCGTGGGTGGAGCCGCCTCGTGTCGGCTCGGGACCGAGCGCCGACAGCACCATGAGATCGAATCAAGAAGAAAATGCGGTGATTAGTGTACAACCTCTTTGGTGGCGCCGATTAGGCCGCAACTTCACCCGATGAAATGGTGATGATGATGCTCTTCCGGTGGTGCAGGTAAAGACGACGGTGTGGGAATGGAGGTGGCGCGAAAGACGAGGGGAACATCGGGGCAGCTCCTTGGAGGTGGAGGACGGGGTGGCTGAACCGGCGGGACGACCAGATCGACGACGGATGCTCATCCGGTACGGTGGATGAGGGACGTCGAGGTGTTGTTGTGGACGACATCGTCGGGGAAGAGGCTCCGGCTGGGTGGCGGACGGAGGAGGGTGTGGGGCTTCGCGGGTTTTCGCGGCCTTGGAGTATGAATGGGTGGGCAGATGGGATGGGAGCGGGGAACCATGGCTCAGCTACGCGCTTGTCCGAAATTTGGGGTAAGTTATGAAAGTACCCCCACCGATTTGAGGCGGTTCTTTCGGTTCAGGGGTACCACGGGCATTTCACGTGTCGGGATTTCATAGGAGGTGGGAGTTTTCATGCGCATTGTAATT
Organism: Triticum timopheevii; assembly: GCA_963921465.1. Lineage (NCBI taxonomy): Eukaryota > Viridiplantae > Streptophyta > Magnoliopsida > Poales > Poaceae > Triticum > Triticum timopheevii. The sequence goes on from OY997274.1 coordinate 422,376,034, forward strand.
TTGGAATAGCAATGCGCGGGTTGAGATGGAGGGAGTTGTCGGAGCACAACGAGACAAAGATATATCTTAAATATTTTGGGTTACGAGGCGCGGATTGAAATTTCCGGACAAGCCTAATGTGTACTGTACCAAATCAATTCACACTACAAATGTCATTCAAAACTTTGAATTCATGTTATGTTCAATTAAAATATTTCACTACGTGTATAATTCATGCAACCTACTACTCAAATGAACGTTTTAGTGCATTCCAAACGTATATACTACCGCTTCAATATGAACTAAATTTGGATTTGTTTCTCTATTTGAATAAGATCTACAATAATGATTGTTGTGAGGTCAAAGCATTTGAATTCATTTCTCTATTTTAATAAGATCTACAATCATCATTATTGTCAAGTTAAACCATCGTTTGTGTATTATCTTCACAGCACACCACATGATTAGTCTCGAGTTACATATGAACTATGTGTACTATATGAACTCGAACTAGATTTTTTGAATCCTCTTTATGCTGATTTCAAATCACAGTACATTTCAAGCTCTAGCTAGATCTTCATAATCTAAACCATGTCTCATATGTATAATGTGTTTATCACATTATGTATGGTGCTCCGCCCCCTGCGCCTACAAGTATTTAGATGTGAGTTGCAAACACCACACATTACCACAAATTCAAATAAAATGTGAGGATGTTCGATATATAGTTTTGTTTAGATTGTTCGATATTTAGTTGTAAGCTGCAAACGCCACACATTATCACAAATTCAAATAAAATGTGAGATTGTATGATGTATAGTATGGTTTAGATTGTTCGACATTTAGCTGAGAGTTGCAAACGCCATGCATTATCACATTATGGTATAACATGTGCTAAACCACAACACACGTATCACTGCTATATTCATGCATACATATGTTTAAAACATTATGATCTCCTATTCAAATATATGAATCCACTTTCATGTCAAATTATGATCTTTGTTAGTCTCTTACACCCACACAATCCTCTAACCTTTGTCGCTACCACTAACTTTCTCTCATGCATGCACACGCCCTCCTCGCCCTCACCCTCCCTCAGCATTCTATCCATCGCGCACATTCAATTTTTTTTCTTTAGGTCGTTCTCCCACAGTCTCCACAACTCCTTTCCGACACACACCGATCAATAAACCTCTCCAGCAATGTCTGCCTACAACATACACACGCACCTTCAATCTCCTCCTTTATGTGTCCTTGCCTCGTGTCTCCCATACGGTCCCACATGTGTAACCTCTCGCCCCTCTTTTCATCGATCTCACAACCGCACACTCCTCCCCCTATCTAGCTAGTAGCTGGGCCTCTCGCACCACCTCCTAGCTCCATTCTCTCTGTCTATCCGTCTCGCTGGGCCTTATTTGCCTCTAACAAATGGACGTACACCGACCGATCTCCCGCTATACATATAGCTAGCTAGGTCCTTATAACTCGTTTTCCCCACGCGTCGATCGATCTACCTCATTAGTTATGTCTCTCCCTTCCTCCGACAAACAACAATTGATCTACCGATCTAGTTAGCTTTGCTTACCAAACACATGGTTCCCCTTCATCATCCATGGATGCGTCCTGACAGATCTATCACACACAGGCACACACAGAAACACATCCCCACTATTATTGATAATATTGCAGTTCCACCCTCAGTTTGTCTAGTAGGCCTCTCCCACCATCATTGAGAAGCAACTCCATCACCCATCTAGCACTCTACCCCTCTCCCTCCCTCTCTCCCTCCTCTCTCTCTCTCTGTCCCATCCTATTTCCCGTCCTTCAGTTATGTATGGATGTTGACCGATCTCCCTCAAGACATAGTTGGGTCTCTCCTTCTCAACACATATACGAGTTGTTCTACCTCTATAGTTAAGACTCTGCCTACCCCTCCCCCACCCCCTCCCAAACACACACACACACACACACACACACACACACACACACCGATACATCGAGCGCTGTAGTCATGTCTCCTTGCCACACACAAACTTGACCTGTGCCCTCTGACGTTCCGGTAGGTCAGTCGCCCTATATCTTTGACTTGCACACACACACACACACACACAATTTCGATGTCTCTCTTCATTGATCTCTCACCCACCCACTTGATCCCCTCTTCGACTCTATCGATATCTATGACCCCTCCCTCTCTTCTCGTGGATCGCCCGACCCTCTATATATGATATGGATAGGCCTCCATTTCACACACATTGCATGCAAAATTTTGTTTGAGATGTCACCGACACATATTCCCACAAATACATTCACGAAATCACTCACAAACACACACGCCATTTGTCTAGGTTTGTATCTCTCACACACACCCATGTAGGTGGGGGACGTGCACGAAGAGAAGAGGTGCACGCACGACGCACGTACTCCCGTCTCTTTCCCAACCACACCCACGCGGGTACACGGTGGAGCTCATTTCTATAAGAAAAGGCAGCCCACGTGGTAATTTGACACGTGTACTGGTTGTCCACTTGAACAAACAAATTGCGACTTGACGCGTTATGTTAAAAAAGAGGCAAACCATGTGGGGCCTACCTTGGAGGCAAGGCTCTATACACTGGAGTACTTTTGATGTGTCCCGTCAACTCGCAGAACGAGGAGAAGCTTGCTTAGTACACCATCTCCCCCGCCCACGGGCGCGGTGGCTCTCAGGACGAGGTGAAGCTTGCTTAGTAGTAGTACTTCTATACGCCTTACGCCTGCTCCCTCGCCCACGCGCGCGGTGGCTCGCAGGACGAGGAGAAAATTTTACTACTCCCTCCATTTACTCCTCGTCCCTACTGCCTTGGTTAGAGAGATTATCATATTGTTTGGAATATATACGTCCTTCAGTAGATTTCAATATGAACTACTGGTACATACTCAAAACACTGATGTATATAGAAGTATTTTATAGTGTAGATTCACTCATTTTGCTCCGTATGTAGTCCATATTGTGAAACAAATGTAATAGTACGCACTCTCCCTCACCCCTCGCCCCTCGCCCACATGGTGGACGTGCGGCAATTCATTCGGTCTCATATAGCCAGAACGATACATACTGCAGTACCATTATTGCTCGACTTCCCGAAGAGGCGAAGAGCCAATCGCAAGGTTAATATTTTGGAGATGCCAAGCACAAGGTTTATAGGAGAACGAGTAGTAGGAGCCACGTCATTTATAAATAAAGTTTTTTTTCTTCAGTGGCATGTACGCAATATGATAGGTTCATATGGAGAGAAAAGGAAACCGCTCCACTATATACATAGTCAGGACGGTCCAGCCTACATGGTTGCTTGCTGGGGTTGCTCTCTTCAGACTCTCTCGCACAAAACGACTGTGGCCACATCTTTAACATCCAGGCGTATCACGTCCGCCAGGGGAAGGGGTGGATGCTTAGTGTAGATGTGGTCGCCGTTGCCGATGGCGAAAACCCACTGTCGACACATCCCGATCAGGGGTCCCCGCCGTTCTCTCTCACAAAGCCGGTGAGGTTGCCTTCGTCCCTTGCTAACCACCGCGACGTGGGCAGTTGCCGCCTCCCGCCGCCCTTCTCAAGGTTGAAATACATCCCGACATCCTTCAGCTACAACTCCCTTTGCAGTCGGCTTGCACCACTGCTCCAGCTGCCCACATCACTCCATGTGGATATTTCTCTACTTCTTTGTCCCACACATAGCTCTACTGGCTTCTATGTACTGTATTTGTGATGAGTTTATGTCTCATCAACTAGTTCCAGTAATCTTATTCTAATCACGCTTCTTCAATTTCTTTGCCATAGGGATGCTCATCTCGATTTTGGTGAAACTGCACAAAATGATCCGATGGTCAAAAGGTTGCAAACTTCATTTCTTAGGAAGCTCGAACGTTGCCAGCAAGTTAAAGCCTGGTTAGGGTTTATGGTTCAAGGGCTAGGGACTGCATGGATCGTTTTTTCCTTTAGCTACCTATGTTCCAAAATAAGTGTCAACTTTAGTAGTACAACTTTGTACTAAAGTTTGCATAAAGTTGAGAGACTTATTTTGGAACGGAGGGAGTACATATTTGCTATGATCTGTCAATCATTGAGATGCAATAGCATGCATGTTAGTCTCCTTTGTATTTGATGAAATGTTGCAACGGGCAACCTTGGACGCAAGATACATGTAACAGAAGCTAGAAGCTTCATAGCATTGTACAAATTTATCTCGCTGATATATTACAGTACGTACTACACTAGTACTTCCTCCATTCCTAACTATAAGTCTTTGTAGAGATTTCACCATGAACCACATACGGATGTATATAGATGCATTTTAAGTGTAGATTCATTCATTTTGTTCCGTATGTAGTCCACCTAGTGGAATCTCTACAAAGACTTATATTTAATAACGGAGGGAGTACCATGTAAAGAGTTAGGTGTCGCACGGTGTCCAGAAAATATGGTGATAGTGTGAAGTGGGCCATGTAATCACCGAGCCTGCATGTTTTCACTGCTCTTGCACTCCTCCGCTGTAAGAATGGAGAAAATTGTAATCTAGTAGTACCTCCTTTCGCCGAAAGCGTGGGACATCCAGCAGTCCTACCACCTCAGTAATAATGACCAATGAGCCATCAAATCACATAGACCCAGCAGTAAGTTGGATGGACGAAGCAACCATCACTCTTGAATCCGCTTCTCCCTTCAACGCAGGCGCTAGTGAGAGGTCGTGTCCGATCTGCTCGGGCATGAATGCGGAACCGATTCTTTGAAGCGGCATTGACCGTTTCAGGCAGGAAGCGCGTGCGGGCGACGGAGGGGCTTTGGGTGGGCCAGACTGGTCAGGAGCAGGCGTGGCAGCTGTCCGCCTGTCCCTATCGGACGCCCAGAAACGAGAGGATGCACCGACTCTCGCGGCTAAAATTGTACACTACACATCATCTCTCTGTAGGAGTAGGTCGATCTGTCGCTCTCTCTAACACACACATGCTGTTAAACACACACACACACACACGCATGCACACACAGGTTCATAGAGTAGGAAAATCGTGCGAGTGCGAAGCCACAGGAAGTGAGATACAAATGGAGTACATACAAGAAGAGAAGAGGTGACGAATATTCCATCAAACCTTGACTGAGGAGTAGTACTCCCACCGTCTAGGTGTTAAGTCATCTTACAGAAATAAGATATTCCCAAAATGTTTAGGCATCGTCCATTAACTTCACATCTCAATCCCCTCCTGGCCTCGTTGCTAGCGAGCGGTATTACTTAGGGAGCGTTTGGATCCTTAGCAAGAACATCTTATAGCATAGCCGGGCAAGGCTAGGCATTTGGAACTGTTAAAATATGTTAGCTTTTGTGGGCCATCTAGCTTGGGTGGGCTAGAAAAACCTTGCTAGCTCAGGAGAGCCAGATCGGCTTGCTTCCGACGGCAAACTTTGCGTAGTAGTAACATAGACTAGTAACATATGCATGTTACTAGTCCAAGTTACTCACCACTATGACCACCCTAGCTAAGTAATGTAACCAAATGCTCCTTACTATGCCTTGTTATCTCCCCTGGAAACCCAATGCATGGAGCACAACTACGCATTGATCAGTCAAGAAATCAAAGTCGGCTTGCATGCGAGTTAATACGTGGCCCTGCATGGTAGCTAAAAACGGCATCTCTTATTTGTTGGGATTAATTGTTGCGTTTAGAGACAGAAATCAGGTCTCTGATTGGAGGAAGGACCGGGCAAGTTTCTCCTTCTCCTCCAATCTGCTTGCACCTTGGTCCCGCTGCACCTTCTAACGTGACTTATTACACCTAGGCGGAGGGAGTAGTGCGAGATACGGTGGCACACTGACTTAGGTCAAATACAAGTGCCCAAAATTGTGTGCATGTTATAATAAGGATTCACTTAAAATAGTACGTGAGCGAACAGAAGGATCAATTGGACAGTGTTCCCGAGCAGTAGCGAGATGTGTGAGGTAAGATACACCGTTGGTGCTTTTAAATTTTCTTATTAATTTGTTTGTTTCACCCTCTGACTGGTGGGACCCAACTTACTACGTGGAGAGAGGTTAGGTGACTAAGGCTGCATTATTTCTGCACCACTGTGGATAGTCTTACCACCAAAGCCACATGACACGATTATGATTTAAATCCCAATGACTCCCACAAAAAAAGGCATGCTTGTCACACGAATGCAGGAATTTATAAAAGGTTATTTTCCTCTCATTGAACATAACGGGAGGGTTGTGTAGCTGGTTAGCCTGTTCGCTCATCAAACTCGAGGTCTCGGGTTCGATAACTACACTTGAGCATAACGTGCCAGGAGGATTCTTTGACTGGTCAAAATGGATGGATACGGAGCTATACGATCTCGTAGTGACCGTATAATCACCTCATCACGTATAAGCTACAGCCTCAGCGCTTGTTTTCTAGGGTTTGCACTCTTTACTCTCTCTCTCCAGTATATATATACACGCTGGAGCCTCAGTGCTTGTAGTTGCTCTCTTCATACTCTCTCACCCTCTCCAGATCTAAACAAGACTTCGTTGGCCTCTCTCTCTCAGCGCTTGTAGTTGCTCTCTTCACACTCTCTCACCCTCTCCAGATCTAAACAAGACTTCGTTGGCCTCTCTCTCTCTCCCCTCACTGCTGGTCAAAGAGCCGGCAGGATCCATCCCCAGGGAAGGGAAGGAGGCTTAACGCTGTTGCCGTCAGCAAGGAGGGAATCCACTACTAGCGCAGCTGTTCACTTTCACCCAGTGGTGGTGCGGGAGGGCCTATGACCCCTTCTTATTTGCCGTCGTACATAGTGTGTGCCGAACGGCCTTCGGTCGCCCACCGAACCATACCCCAAAAACCTTAAGGTATAATTTACTTATTCCACATGCATTGCTCTAGCTGCATGTGGGCTTTTTCTGCTTCTGCACTTGAATCTAGGTGTTGGATCAAACAGGAAAGTAGTGGGGAAAGCTATATACCATGAATCTAGGACGTGGTTCAAAGAGCAAAGGAATGGGGGAAAGTAGTGGGAAAAGTTGTATAGCATGAATCTAGGACATGGTTCAAAAAGGAAAGGAAGGGGGAAAGTAGTGGGGAAAGTTGTATCGCATGAATCTAAGACATGGTTCAAAGAGGAAAGGAATGGGGGAAAGTAGTGGCGAAAGTTGTATAGCATAAATCTAGGACGTGGTTCAAAGAGGAAAGGAAGGGGGAAAGTACTAGTATAGGCTGGCCAACCAACACCTATGTTGGTCGAAAAGGGAAAACAATGACAAACGCAGTATGCACATCTGTAATGAACTGATCTTTTGTTTTGGGAGACAAGGCTATAGAGTTTGAGCAGGACTAGATTTGCTGCGCTCACATAGGGAAAGGTGTCTAAAGATAACAAAACTGGGACCAACACAAATATGCTCCTTGGTTGTTTGTTCTTTGTTGCAACAGACTGTGCATCACCCCAGTACATCGGTAGATGCACATGGTGCTGGTGCATCCACTGTCCCGTGCAACTCTTTAGTTGTTGTTAATCTAAGGCCCTGTTTGGTTAAAACCTCCCTAGTCCCTACCTTCTTTGTTCCAGGGACTAAACATGGACTAGAGGTTAGACATGCTAAAAGACCATGTTACCCCTAGTAATGAACTAATAGAGACAAGGTGCGATGCATGGCAGTGGCAACTGTTGGAAAAAGTCCCAAAAAGGCTCTCCCTCGGGGTCTTCTTTCTTTAGCCCCAAATGCCCACTTTTAGTCCCTAAAAGTCCCTCCTGTTTGGTTTAGATGGGACTGACATGGAGTTTTTTTAGTACCTACACCAAAATGTCCCTGTAAACAAACTCCCTCTAATAATGCCGCTGGAAAATTGATGCAATGCCACAGTTAAAAGAAAATTACATGTTTAACGAATTTTATTGTTAATATAACCTCTCTGTTAATATTAATCAATGCCACCGTTTGAGAAATGCTACTGTCTTGCTTTCTTTCCCATTTAGATAAGTTAGATGCTTCTTTTTGTTGGCTTTTGTGTCATCCACCATAATTGACCACTAGTTGTTTCCTTTGCACCTTTGTGTAAACATGATTATCTACTTCACCTTGTTGCCATTGTGACCTTTTGTTGCACTACACAAAACACTTTTGTTTTAAGAGTGTTTTGTGCAGTTCAACCAAAATGTCACACCAACAACGTTGCTTGATTGCTTGATCTTAGTGGAACTGCACAAGAGGAGATCTTACTTCCTATCCGTGTTGGCAAATTTGGTTGAGATCTTCTTCTTGTGAGTTGTTTGAATTCCGCGGCATGAGAGGTCAGTACTAGCCTTCTTTCACATGATTTTGCAGATGTTGTGCTACTTGTACGGTAATGTTGCTTGATTTTAGTGAACTGCACAAATGGAGAAAAGACTTCCAACCTGTATGTGCACCGTAATATCCCATGGAGGTAAGATAAGGATATTTCACAACTGTTGGCCTGTATTTTGCCACTTCATCAGAAAATTAATGTCATTGTTTAGTGCTATACTTGTGCTCCCTAATTGACATGCAAAATCTTACATTGAAGGCGAAGCTTGTCTGTTATTGAATCAAGTGATGAAGGGGAAGAACAAGCGGAAGAAAAATAAAAATCAACTATCGGTGCTGTAATGAAGCGCTGGAACTGTGAAGACACAAGTAATGATATAGTTTTGCATCTTAATTTATTGCTATGGCTGGAACGAGCAATTGTTTTGCCATTAATTTGATGCCACTCTTAATGTAATACGTAATTATCTCTACTTGTGCAAACAGGGATCTTCTTTGAAGATACCATATATTTTAGTGGAATTGCACAAGAAGATGTTGGAAACATTAAACTAATCGAGGAGTATATAGTAAGCATGGCCACCACAGTAGATAGCAACAGATGGTTCCGGAGAAGTGCTTCATCTGTATGCTCTACACAATAAGCCTCCTGACAAAGGTTGGTACTCGCCCACCGATTTCATCCATATGATTGAGCTTTGTCATCTCTATTGGTGTTGTGCTACTGTTTAGATACTGTCATGAAAAGGTGGTATTGTCCTTGAGAAGTGCTTCATCTGTGGTGTTTTAAATATTTCCTTTCCTTTTTTTCGAGCAAACAGGGATGCTAGCATTTAGTTGTCCTCTTGTCTTTGCACACAACGGGATCATCCTCCTCTGAAGAAGAATATGGAGTACGTGAAGTGACTAGTTCCGGTTATGCTAGGATGAAGAAGCCCTGTCTATCTTCTCATCAGAAGGAGCAGTTGAAGGATGGTTACATTACTCCCCACAAGACCAAACTAACTTTATCTCAGAAGGACTAACAGATCTCCATTTTCTTGCTGTGATGCGCGAGTATAATGTTGTTCTAGGATTCTTTGGCGAGTTCCATTTTTCTAAAAGTGTCTCTACATGGACCATGTAGGTGCCTGTTTAAATTGTCAATTCATAGTACAGTTTGCTTTATACTAAACACTTTTTTTGTATTTGTGCAAATAGGGGTGCTCAGCTTGATTTCAATGGGAACTGCACAAAATGTTCATGAATACATCGAATCATTAATTTCCACCACAAGAAAGGAGGTGCCGATAAGTTCAAGGCGTTGCAACATATAAGGGCGAAATCATACAAGCTACGCGCAAATTTGGTTGATTTTGTTGGAACTGCACAAAAAGAACAGCTGGTTTATTTAGCACAAGGTGCCATGTCAATGTCCGAACTGATGGAAAACCCTGCTGAGGGAGTCCTGGACTAGGGGGTGTCCGGACAGCCGGACTATCATCGTCCGTCGGACTCCAAGACTACGAAGATACAAGATTGAAGACTCCGTCCCGTGTCCGGATGGGACTTTCCTTGGCGTAGAAGGCAAGCTTGGCGATACAAATATGTAGATCTCCTACCATTGTAACCGACTCTGTGTAACCCTAGCCTCCTCCGGTGTCTATATAAACCGGAGGGCTTTAGTCCGTAGGACAACATACATTACAACAATCATACCATAGGCTAGCTTTAGGGTTTAGCCTCCTTGATCTCGTGGTAGATCCACTCTTGTACTACCCATATCATCAATATTAATCAAGCAGGACGTAGGGTTTTACCTCCATCGAGAGGGCCCGAACCTGGGTAAAACATTGTGTCCCTCGTCTCCTGTTACCATCCGCCTAGATGCACAGTTCGGGACCCCCTACCCGAGATCTGCCGGTTTTTACACCGACATTGGTGCTTTCATTGAGAGTTCCTCTGTGCCATCACCGATAGGCCCGATGGCATCTTCAACCAACAACGCTGTCCGGGGTGAGACTTTTCTCCCCGGACAGATCTTCGTATTCGGCGGCTTCGCACTGCGGGCTAATTCGCTTGGCCATCTGGAGCAGATCGAAAGCTACGCCCCTAGCCGTCAGGTCAGATTCGGAAGTCTAAACCTCACGGCCGATGTCCGCTGGGACTTGATCTTCGACGGACTCGAGCCACAGCCAAGTGCGCCGCACTGTGACGATGGGCATGACCAAGCTCTGCCGCCGAACAGTGCCTTGGTGGCCGCACACGAATCCGCTTCGGCCTTTAGTCCGGAGCCGATCGCCCAGACCGAGGATCGGTGGATGGACACCGCCTTGGGGGCTTCAACTTCCACGGCGATGGAGCCGAACACTAATCTTGTCCCCCGCGAAACTCGCGATTCCGAGGAACCGGACTCCTTGCCGGACTCCAAACCTCCCGCGCCCCTACCAATCGATTCGGATTGGGTGCCGGTTATGGAATTCACCGCCGCGGACATCTTCCAACACTCGCCCTTTGGCAACATCCTAAATTCTCTAAAGCATCTCTCGTTATCGAGAGAGTCCTGGCCGGACTATGGCCAGGATGGTTGGGGTACGGACGACGAAGAAATTCAGAGCCCACCCACCACCCACTTTGTAGCCACTGTCGACGATCTAACCGACATGCTAGACTACGACTCCGATGACATCAACGCTATGGACGACGATGCCGGAGACGAACAGGAACCAGCGCCTACAGGGCACTGGAAGACCACCTCGTCATACGACATATACATGGTGGACACCCCAAAAGACGGGGACGGCGAAGAAGCAGCGGAGGCAGATTCTTTAAAGAAGCAGCCCAAACGCCGGCGTCAGCGGCGCCGCTCTAAATCCCGCCACAGCAAGAATGGAGATTCCGGCACAGGAGACAACAATACCCCAGAAAGTGCCGAAGACAATCCCCTCCAGCAAGACTCAGCACAGGAGGATGTAGAAGCAAGCCCTCACGAGAGGGCGGCAGACGAAGAAGTTGAGGATCATAACTATATGCCTCCCTCCGAAGACGAAGTAAGCCTCAACGACGACGAATTCGTCGTACCTGAGGATCCCGTCGAACAAGAGCGTTTCAAGCGCAGGCTTATCGCCACAGCAAACAGCCTAAAGAAAAAGCAGCAACAGCTTCAAGCTGATCAGGACCTGCTGGCTGATCGATGGACCGAGGTCCTCGCGGCCGAAGAGTATAAACTCGAACGTCCCTCCAAAAGCTACCCAAGACGCAAGCTGCTCCCCTGATTAGAGGAGGAAGCATACATACCTCCATCACCAGCGCACGATACGACTGACCGACCACCCCGTGGTCGTGACAGAGAGGCATCCAGGCCCCCAGCCAAGACCGTACCCCGGCATCGCTCCAAAAGTACGAAGCCAAGAGGGAACGCGCCGGACTTGCGAGATATATTGGAGGACAAAGAAAGACAATCCAGATCCATCTACGGATCACGTGGGCGCCCCACGACCCATGACGAATACCGTCGCGCCGGATACAATAACTCCGGCCGGGCCGAACACAGCAGACAACGCTCTCTCGAGCTACGTCGTGATATTGCTCAATACAGAGGCACCGCACACCCGCTATGCTTCACTGACGAAGTAATAGATCATCAAATCCCTGAAGGGTTTAAACCCGTAAACATCGAATCCTACGATGGCACAACAGACCCCGCGGTTTGGATCGAAGATTATCTTCTCCACATCCATATGGCCCGCAGCGACGATCTCCACGCCATCAAGTATCTCCCACTCAAGCTTAATGGACCAGCCTAGCATTGGCTCAACAGCTTGCCCGCAGAATCAATTGGGTGTTGGGAAGACCTGGAAGCCGCATTCCTCGATAACTTCCATGGCACGTACGTGCGACCACTAGACGCCGATGACCTAAGCCACATTATTCAGCAGCCAGACGAATCGGCCAGACAATTCTGGACACGGTTCTTGACAAAGAAAAATCAAATCGTCGACTGTCTGGATGCAGAGGCCCTTGCAGCCTTCAAGCATAACATCCGCGACGAATGGCTAGCCCGGCACCTGGGATAGGAAAAGCCGAAATCTATGGCAGCCCTCACATCATTAATGACCCGCTTCTACGCAGGAGAGGATAGCTGGCTAGCTCGCAGCAACAATCTCCGTAAAAATTCTGGTAGTCGGGATACTAAGGGCAACAACGGCAGGTCACGTCGAAACAAAAACAAACGCCGCATTAACGGCGACGATAAGGAGGATACGACAGTCAACGCCGGATTCCGAGGCTCCAAACCCGGTCAACGGAAAAAGCCATTCAAAAGAACCACTCCGGGTCCGTCCAATTTGGACCAAATACTCGACCGCTTATGCCAGATACATGGCACCCCTGAAAAACCAGCTAATCACACTAATAGAGATTGCTGGGTGTTCAAGCAGGCAGGCAAGTTAATTGCCGAAAACAATGACAAGGGGCTAAACAGCGACGACGAGGAGGAGACCCGACCGCCGAACAATAGAGGACATAAGGGTTTTCCCCCACAAGTGCGGACGGTGAACATGATTTACGTGACCCATATACCCAAGAGGGAGAGGAAGCGCGCACTAAGGGATGTCTACGCGATGGAGCCAGTCGCCCCGAAGTTCAATCCATGGTCCTCTTGTCCGATCACTTTCGATTGAAGAGACCATCCGACCAGCATACGCCATGGCGGATTCGCCGCATTGGTTTTAGACCCAATCGTCGATGGATTTCACCTCACGAGAGTCCTGATGGACGGCGGTAGTAGCCGGAACCTGCTTTATCAGGATACAGTGCGCAAGATGGGCATAGACCCCTCAAGGATTAAACCTACAAAGACAGCCTTTAAAGGTGTCATACTAGGTGTGGAAACCAACTGTACAGGCTCAGTCACACTGGAAGTGGTCTTCGGATCCCCGGACAATTTTTGGAGCGAGGAGTTAATCTTCGACATAGTCCCGTTTCGCAGCGGCTATCACGCTCTGCTCGGACGAACCGCGTTTGCAAAATTCAACGCGGTGACGCATTATGCATACCTTAAGCTCAAGATGCCAGGCCCTCGTGGAGTCATCACAGTCAACAGGAATACGGAACGCTCCCTCCGAACGGAGGAACATACAGCGGCCCTCGCGGCAGAAGTACAGAGCAGCCTTTTTAGGCAATTCTTGAGTCCGGCCGTTAAATGGCCGGATACAGCAAAACACGCCCGAAGCAACACCAACCAAGACCACCTGGCGCGATCAGAGCACGCGTAGCAATGCGGCCCCAACCCCCGCCCGCGCATGATCGCAAGAATAACACTCCGCGTACATCATTACGCTTTGGAGATACCACGGGCGCAGGGGAAGGGGCACGATCGCAATAGACCCAGAGTGCGGTTCGACCACACCAGGGGCTCGCAAGTGTGCCCCCCCTTTTTTCTTTTTTTTTATTTTCCCTCTTTGAGTACACAGGTCTCCGTTAACCAGAGGCCCTGTCCGGCGGCGAACCTGCCGAACTCATGATGCAACAGTCAGGGACGAAAGAAGGCTGCGACGAACACTCAGGTGGTCTCAATTACGAGCATTAAATTCGATTATATACACCAAGTCCGCAGCTCACCCCTGGAGGGGGACATGTTTAATTAGTCCAAATCCCTTGCTTACCGCACTATTTGTATCCGTCCGCACTCATAGCAGACTTTCTTTTATAAATAATGCAGCACCTTTTTGACTGCAATTACATTACCTTTTATATATATATGCTCATTACATGACATCTTGCACCCGTATATTCTAGTACGGCCTAATACACCAGGGGCTTATGTTCCCCACACTATGGTGTGATAAGTCCGAACACTTTCATAAGTGCGGCACCCGAACTTATAGCATTATATGAATCGGCTCCGAATCATGTCTTGGGTCAATAGTTGGGTTTGCCCGGCTCCCATGTTTTGGTGCCTTACGTTCCGTTCTATTGGCTAAGGTGGCACTGGGAGAACCACTGCGATTGCGCCCCGGTTGAGCCGGGCGAGCGCCTCAGTGGAGAAAGCTAAAACTGACTGGCATGATAAGGCGAGAGACTAGTTGCTGTTCGAGAGGTTTTTTCGGGTCCTTAAAGACTCACGCCGCTTCGAGCAAAGTTCCGGACAATGTCCGACGAAGGCGTGGATAGCGCCCCGGATTCGGCATTCCGAATACCAGGGGCTTCGCCGAAATTTAAAATTATAGAATTCTATGGCTAAGTGAGAGTGTTCAAGCATTATAAGTCCGGTTGCCTTGTTCGTTGTGTTGAGCGCCTCCCTAGATGGACCCAAAAATGGGAACAAGAGTGCTCAAGTTTATCCTGAACACCCCAGCACTCGTGGCTTGGGGGCTGAAGCCAACGACTTGCCATCTCTCAGATTTTACAAACGGCCGCATAGAAGGTAATATTTTAAATTAAACAAGCGTTGCTTAATGTGCACATGAACAAAGTTTCAGCACACAGGATAATACATAACGAGTTTACTCAAAGATTACATTTCTGGGGCACTCATCCGCAATATCGCGGGCTCCCTTCAGGACAGTTTTATAATACATTTCGGGCGTGCGATACTCCTTGCCCGGCGGCGGTGGGTCCGTGAGAAGCTTCTCCGCATCCAACCTGCCCCAATGCACCTTTGTGCTGGCGAGGGCCCGGCGAGCACCTTCAATACAGGCGGAGCGCTTGATGACCTCCACCCAGGGGCACGCATCCACCAGCCGCCACACGAGGCCGAAGTAGCTCCCAGGCATGGCCTGTTCAGGCCACAGCCGGACTATAAGGCCCTTCATGGACTCCTCAGCTACCTTGTGGAGTTCGACCAGCTGCTTCAGCTGGTCGCTTGGGGGCACCGGATGGCCGGCTTTAGCGTACTGAGACCAGAAGACCTTCTCCGTTGAGCTCCCCTCCTCGCCATGATAGAATGCGACGGCATCGGACGCACTACGCGGCAGATCTGCAAACGCCCCTGGAGAGCTCCGAATGCGGGTAAGTGTCAGGTAGTTTACATTAACATGCCTGCTTTGCATGAAAAATGCCTTACCCGCCGCTATCTTCTTTACATCTTCAACCTCCTGAAGGGCCTTATGGGCCTCGGCCTTGGTGGACTTGGCACTTTCGAGAGCCGAGGCAAGCTCGGACTCTCGAGTCTTGGAGTCACGCTCCAAACTCTCATGCTTCTCCATGAGAGCCTGGAGCTCTTGCCGAACTTCCGCCACCCGTGCCTCCTGCTTTTCTCGCTCTTCCCATTCCGCGGCCGCACTGCGTTCGACCGCGGACATAGCCTCCTTCAGGGCTGCCACCTCGTTCGTGGCCCCTGCAATACCCATATTATCCTTGTTAATTTTATTGCAACCAAAATCCTTTTTTGTAAGGTAACTATTCAAAGTGGTGTCACTCACCTTCTTTGTCCTCGAGCTGCTTCTTCGCATGGCCGAGCTCTCGCTCGGACCGCTCGAGATCCTGCTTCAGCACATCGACCTCCGCAGTCAGTGCGGCAGAGGTCAGCAGCGCAGCCTGCAAACCCATAGTGACATATTTTAAGCAACCCTGCGTATATCTTGTTAGATCCTCAGTCCGGCTTTTCTTTCCGAACATCGAACTGAGCATCAGGGGCTACTGTCTATGCGGTATTACATTACATAATTTTAACTTCTTACCTCAAAGCCTGTTAGAAGGCTGCTGCAGGCTTCGGTCAGCCCGCTCTTGGCGAGCTGAACCTTCTGAATCACCGCACTCATGATAGTGCGGTGTTCTTCCTCGATGGAAGCGCCTTTAAGCGCCTCCACCAAGTTATCCGGCGCCTCCGGTTGGACGGAGGCCGCCGGTGTCACGGTCTTGCCCTTCTTTCGAAGGGGCCGCTTGCCGGACTCTGGAACCACTGCGGGTTCCGATGTAGAGTCCGACGCAAAGTCCGGGAGGCTGCCTGACGGCGCCTCCGGAGCCTCCTCCTGACGGGTCCCTCTCTGGGATCCCACCTCGGCGTCCTCGTCGGCGCGGGGGGTAGTGGCAGTCGGAAGTGAATCCACATCCGACGGAGCCAATGACCCACTTGATGAAGCGGGGAGATCATCATCGGCCGGACTACGGACAGAATGCGGCATTAGAAGGACACTACGCGACACAAAAGAAATTGCATATCAAGGATCCGGATACTTACGATCTTGCCGGACGCCTGGCCCTCGAAGGCCATTCCTCCTCGCCAACGATGGTGTTGGCAAAACTTTCCGGGGGAATAGTTCTCCCCCTCTTGGACCCTTCGGCCTCCCCTGTCGGGGAAGCCTTCCTCTTCTTCTCTCCCTCCTCCGGGAGAGAGTCCTCTTCCTCCTCCTCATCTTCAGGGGAGGAGTCCGCCTCGTCGTCGGACGCCTGATTACGGGAACTCTTTCGAGTCCCCGCGGCCACCTTCTTGGCCTTCTTCTCCGGCACCACGTGCGGTGCCGGAACCAGCAACCCTACTAAACGGGCGTTCACTTGGTCTTCTGGCATGGGAGCCGGGCTGATGAGTTGCTTGGCCTTCTCCATCCATTCCTGTCAAAGGAAAAGAAAGAATGAAACCCTTCTAGAATCAATTTGATTACCACAAGTGTCCCGTAAAGGGGTTGAATCAGTTACCTCGTCAGCCGGATGCTGCGAGCAAAATCCGCGATCTTCTGTCGCGGATGCGGGGGCTTCGGCGCCCTTAAACAGCACCCTCCAGGCGCCTTCGTATGTCGTATCGAAGAGGCCGCTTAGCGCCTGGTGCTATTCCGGATTGAACTCCCACAGATTGAATGCCCGTTCTTGGCATGGGAGGATCCGGTGGATGAGCATGACTTGAACCACGTCGACGAGCCTGAGCTTACTGCTCACTAGCTTCTGGATACAGGCTCGGAGTCCCGTCAGCTCCTTCGGATTGCCCCACAGCAAGCCCTTCTCTTTCCAGGAGGTGAGCTGCGTGGGGACGCCAGATCTAAACTCGGGGGCCGCCGCCCATGTGGGCTTGCACGGCTCGGTGATGTAGAACCACCCCGATTGCCACCCCTTGACGGAGTCCACGAAGGCCCCTTCGAGCCAAAGGACATTGGGCAACTTACCCAACATGGCGCCTCCGCATTCCGCTTGCGTGCCCTTCACAACCTTCGGCTTGACGTTGAAGGTCTTGAGCCACAGGCCGAAGTGGGGCCGGATGCAGAGGAAGGCCTCGCACACGATGATAAATGCCGAGATGTTGAGGATGAAGTTCGGCGCCAGATCATGGAAATCCAGGCCGTAGTAGAACATGAGCCCCTGGACGAATGGATGGAGTGGAAAGCCCAGTCCGCGGAGGAAGTGGGGAAGGAAGACGACCCTCTCATGAGGCCCAGGGGTAGGGATGAGCTGCCCCTCGTCGGGCAGCCGATGCACGATATCGCCGGAGAGGTATCCGGCACTGCGCAGCTTGGTGATGTGCTCCTCCTTAACGGTGGAGGCCAACCATTTGCCTCCCGCTCAAGACATATTCGGAGAAGGTCGAGGCGAGATGCGCGAGCTTGGGCGTTGGAGCTTGAGTGCGTGGAGATGGATAAGCAAAGGAGGAAGAAGGCATAGGTGAGAAGGTAAATCCTTATCCCTTATATATAGACGGACGAAAACTATGCGTCCCCCACCGGCCTGGTAAAACTCGCTTATCTCCCAAGCGCCACCATCAATGGCGCGGTTGGGTTACCCATGTCCGTATTGATGAGAATCCCGGAATAAGGGGAACACGATCTCTGCTTCGACAAGACGTGCCAAGGAAACCGCTTCGCTAAACGTGCTGAGGTGGTATAGTAAAAAACGATTCAAACAAAGGCTTGGTAGCGGTGTGATGTCACGCCGCATAATACGTCAGCAAATTGGACTAGTGTACATTTTATTCTCTCTGCGGTGGAATGTGGAATTTATTTTGCAGAGCCGGACACCATCCTGGTGTTCATGATCTTCTCTGGATTATTCAAGGGAGGAACCCGCCTTGCAACGCCGAAGACTATATACGCGCCGGACTTATCGTCATTGAAGCCTGGTTCAGGGGCTACTGAGGGAGTCCTGGACTAGGGGGTATCCGGACAGCCGGACTATCATCGTCCGCCGGACTCCAAGACTACGAAGATACAAGATTGAAGACTCCGTCCCGTGTTCGGATGGGACTTTCCTTGGCGTAGAAGGCAAGCTTGGCGATACGGATATGTAGATCTCCTACCATTGTAACCGACTCTGTGTAACCCTAGCCTCCTCCGGTGTCTATATAAACCGGAGGGCTTTAGTCCGTAGGACAACATACATTACAATAATCATACCATAGGCTAGCTTTAGGGTTTAGCCTCCTTGATCTCGTGGTAGATCAACTCTTGTACTACCCATATCATCAATATTAATCAAGCAGGACATAGGGTTTTACCTCCATCGAGAGGGCCCGAACGTGGGTAAAACATTGTGTCCCTCGTCTCCTGTTACCATCCGCCTAGACGCACAGTTCGGGACCCCCTACCCGAGATCCGCCGGTTTTGACACCGACACCTGCCCATTCCACAATCATAGGCAATTGATATTTTGGAATGGGACAACCCTGTCAAATTTTGCTCATTGATTTTAGCAAGAAGACATGCGTTTGATATTTTCAAATGGGACGCCCTTTGCTCTCAGCAGCGTCGATCAATTTTTTCTTTGTTCTTTAGTTGTGTAGTAAATATTGGCTCTGACATGTGAATCGCTGAGATGCATAATCATTGATTGTTTTGAATGTTCTCTATGAATTGCCAGGCCTGTGTGTTTCATTGCAATGTACATGAACCCTAAAAAGCTGCTCAAACTCTTTGTACTCCTTCTGTTCTTTTTTACTTCGCACATTATGAAAGTGCATACTTTTTTCTATAAGATTGGTCAAAGTAGAGATACTTTCACTGTAGACAAAACTTGTATGCAGACTAGAAAGGACTGGAGGGAGTACATGTGAAACTGCTGCAAACGAGGTGATCACCCTGGGAATAATGCTAGTACGTATTGTTTTGCATGTTCATCCAATGCCAGTGATACAATAATTCGAACTAATCAAAATAAATTCATTCATACACGATCAGATTTCATATAAACATGCTGGATTTGATTACATTTCATACATTCTTCAACTAAAAAGGGGTGCGCTGGAGGTATAATTAATTAACCGAAGCTACCCACATGTGTCCGGCTGAGACGAACAGAAGCTTCAGTGACTTAACTGCAGGTGCAGTCACGTAACTGACATGTGGCCCAGATGCCTGCTGGGCCCACGTGTCAGTCAGCCAACTGCACCAGTAGTTAAGTAGAAGCAGCGTCCTTCTCCAACATAGCTCTCCGACTCCACGTCGTCGCCAAGAAGCTAACCATCCGTCAATGGTCAACCCGCCTAGCTTGGCTTCAACCGGAGGGTAGCAGCGGTGGCCTTACTTGGACCCGAGCGGCGACGACCTACCATGTTATACTCTTCCTCATTTTTTGTGTGGCGCTGCCTCTTTGGCAGTGGGGCGGGGCCTCGACGGAGCCGGCGATGTCCTCTGTCTTGTTGCCGGCGGGCGCCGCCTTGGCGGAGTGGGGGAAATCCTCCCCCTCGTTACCAGCAGGGTGGGGCCTCATTGAGCCGGTGATGTCCTCTGCCTCATTGTTGGTGGGGCGGGGCCTCAGCAGAGCTGGCGGTGTCCTTTGCCTCATTGTTGGCGCCGCGGGGCCTCAGTGGAGCAGGGCCTCATCGATGCCAGTGGAGCGGGGACTCGTCGGAGCCGACATTGTCCTCTGCCTCGTCCTCGGTCTCGCCAAACAGCGCCTCGCCCGCTTCATCGCCCTCTTTGTAGGCGGCCGCAACCTCCGCCACCCGCATGCGGTACCGCCAGCGCTCGAGGCGGCCCTCGTGGGCGGAGCGGTACGAGTCGAGCAGCGCCTCCTACTCCGCCTGCTCCGCGGCAATCTGCTCCTCCACCTGCAGGTGCTCCTGGAGGAGATGGTGGTTGTAGGCGGCGTCGGTCTATGCCTCTCGGAACTGCTCCTCATGCTTCTGCCTCACCGTGTCCATATATTGGGCACGGGCCTCCCCGACGGTCATGGTGCAATGCACCGGCAAGGATGGCGCGGAGGAGGGGGTTGGCGCCGGATCGTCGACTACCATGTTCTCCATTTGGACGTCGTCGTCCTCCCGCTGCCTGCCGGCCAGCCAGTCGGCAGCAATGGCTGCCATCTCCTTGTGGTCGGTCGTCCGCCCGTCCCGAAGAGTGCTGGAGCACGAGGAAGCCATGGTGGGCAGTAGTGGTGTGGACAGGAGAAAGGGAACAGATGCGGATGACTGCGGCTATGGCCGGCGCAGCAGTTTATATAGCCATGGTGGACGGCAGAGGGACGGACGTGTGGTGCCGGAGTAGCCGCCTCGCCAACCGCGTATCATTAATGTGGGCAGCAGACGGACGGACGGACGACACTTGTGTCGTTTGAAGTCAGAGCAATCGCCTGTACCAGGAAGCGGGGCTGGTGGCGCTGACCGTTTCAGGCGGAAAGCGCGCACGGGCGAGGGAGGCGGTCTAGGTGGGCCAGGGCAGTCAGACTCGTGCTTGGCAGCGGGTCGGTCCAGCAGCAGGACATGCTGGCTCACCAACAAGCTCGCCGAGCTGAGTGACGACAATCAGACGATGGACGTAGCTTCCGACCAGGAGCCGGTGCCACTGTCCAAGCCAGTTCATGCCATGTTCACCATAGAGCAAGTGCGGCCGCACTTTGACGCCCTAAAGGCGGAAGAGCTACCAGCGCAGGAGGACCTGTGCTGCAACCTTCGTCTCCTCAATGAGCACCGGTGAACAAGCGAACGACAATGCCGTCACGGACATGTGGCCCTATGATCCTAGCTTCCCGAATGAGCAGCGGGCACTGAATCAGACCATCCCTAGGGCCCGTGAGGCCCTCTCCGTCGTCCTTCGAGTTGTTGCGCTCGCCATGGCGCCGCCGTCTTGCGTTGTCAACATGGTCAACGAACATGAGGATAAGGAGATGACTTTACTTGGAGAGGATGACAGTGGGGACCCACCAGGGCCATAGCCACACATACGCAAGTGCCTCCTTATTATATAAAACTATAATTTTTTTGCTTCATCCTAGTTTCCTGACATCACGGTCCTGCACCATTGTCAACCTATGTAGTCAATAAACAAGAGAATTGCACAAGAAGCGGCCGACGGCTGGGACCAAGCAGCTCGAGCCGTATTTGTGTTTTTGAGGTGTGAGCACTGCAGAGTTTTTCTTGAGTGATGTTTAGCCCAGATATTAATTTTTTCTCCTCTGAACAACAACGAAAACATCGCTGCAGGTATTAACTGGGCAGGCTGTGGCCTGTCTAGCCCAGGCCAGATATCCAGCCCAGATATTAATTTTTTTAAGCTGAAAATGGCTAGCCCAGCTATACTTTTTTTAGGAATACCCAGGCAAGGTCAAGTTGTTATTCTTTGCCCCGCTGGGCTGCAAATCTTCCCTAAGAGGGATGCATTAGGCTTAACAAGAGAATGTGCTTTAAGAAATAATAAATGGGCTGTAATTATAAAAACTGGGCAGTAACTATAAAAAATGCACCAAACACGTAATTACTTTATAAAATATTATTTTTGGATATTGAAAATTTTAATTTCATTAATTGTTGCGAGCGCAATGTCTCATTGAATTTTTACGTAATATAAATTTATATTGAAATTGTATTTAATCTGACTAGAAATTTTGGGATAAAAATATTTCGGATCCCATCAAAATGTGGGAAATTTTATCGAATTCTGTTTTGAACGGTTGGTTGAAATGGGCTATACTTTTAACAAACTGTAAACGGGCTGTAGTAAATTCCATTAGAATTCAAAAATGGGTTGCACATTGTTACAAATCTCAAATGGGCTACAAGTTCTCTGCCACACACTTGTGGCCTTACTAAGTTGACACGTCCCCTTAAAAAAAGAGAGTTGACGCGTATGCAAGGCTTTGTCAACTTATAGTCAACACACGGTTCTAGCAGCAGTGGCCGTTGGATGTCCATCCTACGGATGTCGTGCTTCTTCTTCAATCTCGGATATTCTAGCTTCACCCTCCCAAAAAATGATTCCTCCCCCTGACATCTGGGGCGCACCATTTTGGAAGCTGACCTGTGGGCCTACTAAGTTGACACTTACCAAGGGCTTTGTCAACTTAGTCAATATAAACGATTCTCGCTGTAGTGACTGTACGATGTCCATCCAACGGCCGTCGTGCTTCTTCAACCTCTAGTCTTCTTGCTCCAGCCGCCCAAAGCAGCGCCGGTCCTGCCGCCTGCTCCTGCCTCCCGTGGCCGGCTATGCTGCCGCGAAGGGCTCACCGCCCCCTACTACTCCCACCGCTCGCCAGGTCATCCCTCCACTCACCCACACCCCCTGTTATTCTGCGGCGATGACAGCCTCACACCGCAGCCGAACCAGTGAACCCTCGTTCTCCTCTCCGCGTGGGTATCCACTGCCGCGTCTTCCCTGGCTCTGCGCCGTCCCCTTCCTAGGCCTCGCCATCGTCCACCGCCGTGGTGCTCTCCGCGCGGCGTGGTCAATGTGGTGAACGACCGACTTCCATTGGAAGAGTACCATACGTGGAGAGGCTGACAGCTGGGTCCACGACAGCCGTAAGGAAGTGCCTCCTTATTACACGCAAAATAATTATTCCTCCACCTGACAGCGAGACCCATCGGACGGGCCACCATATTTCATGAAAAAACATTCCCCCTGACTGCTGGGACCCACCAGCTACATCTTCGCATGCAAGGAAGTGCGTCCAGGCAAAAAAAACGATTCGCCCCCGTGACTGCTGGGACCCACCAGCTACATCTTCGCACGCAAGGAAGTGCGTCCGGGCAAAAAAAAAACGATTCGCTCCCTTGACTGCTGGGACCCACCAGCTATATCTTCGCACGCAAGGAAGTGCTTGACAGTCGGGACCCACCTGGCCGAACCGTACATAGCGTTGTCATTCTGGTCGCGAACGTGTACGTACATACTGGTCGATGTAGAGGCGCGCGCATGTCGTAGTAGAGGCGCGCACGTGTCATAGTAGAGGCGCGCACGTAGCATGTACACGTACGTACAATGGCCAGGGTGCAAGAAAGTAAATACAAGCACGTACATACATACGGGCGGGGTCTCGAACGCATACTCGCGGATACGTACGGCCAGGGCTCGTGTACATGAATGGGTCGGAACGGAGAAACAACATCGTCATCGTGTTCATGGGGAGCCAACCTGCTGGGTCAGAACAGAATGCATCGTCGTGTTCATCGGGAGGGCTTGGACGGAACAGGCGATGGAAACGAGGCCTGGCGTACCGCACAACCGAGGAAACGGCCTTGTGTTCGACCGACCATGTTCGAAACGGGATCCTGTTCATCGGGAGGGGTCTGGTGTACCGCAAAACGGAGGAAACGGACTTGTGTTGGACCTCCTATGGTCAAAACGAGGTGCTGTTGATCGGGAGGGGTGTGGCGTACCGCAAAACAAATGAAACGGACTTGTGTTGGAGCGCTATGGTCGAAACAGGGGTCCTGTTCATTGGGAGGGGTGTGGCGTACCGCAAAACGGGACTCCACGGGATACTGTTCATCTCCTCCGTCGACCTCTTCCAGCCTCCACGGGCTACTGTTCATGCACCGTCAACCTCCTCCAGCCTCCACCTGCGACTGTTCATGCACAGGCCCATGTTCATCCAGCCTCCACCGCGCGCTACTCCACCGGCTACTATTCAACCACCCCTCTCCACGGGCTCCTGTTCAACCACCCCTCCACGGGCTACTGTTTATCCACCCCTCCACCGTCTACTATTCATCCAGCCCTCCACGGGGTCATCCTGTTCATCCAACCCTCCACGGGGTCCTGTTCATCTAGCCCCAACCGGCTCGATCGATCGGGTCCCTTTCATCCAGAGGCAACACCACGGGGTCCTGTTCATCCACCCCCACCACTCACTGTTCATGCAACCCCCCCCCCCCGCAACACTCACTATTCATCCAGAGGCAGCATCGATCGGCTTCAGTTAGCAGTAGTAGCGAAGGAATCTCTCGATCGGGTTCAGTTAACAGCCATCGATTGATCGCTCGGGTTCAGTAACGCGTAGCCTGCAGTGAA
Source organism: Triticum timopheevii (assembly GCA_963921465.1). NCBI lineage: Eukaryota > Viridiplantae > Streptophyta > Magnoliopsida > Poales > Poaceae > Triticum > Triticum timopheevii. The sequence goes on from OY997274.1 coordinate 422,400,437, forward strand.
ATCTCTCGAGTTCAGTTAGAGCCCAATGCCTCGCACACACGCGCATACATGTATGAGAGAAACACGCATCGCTCGGCCCCGACCACCCACCGTAACCGGGAACAACCTGACATTTTCCTCGCCCTCGCTTCTACCACGGTTTTTTCCGTCATGGACGGCCCAAAGAATGTCATGCAGCTGCGTCTCTGGCCCGCCCAGGACAAAAAGCCCATTTCAGTCATGATTTTTTGTCATAGAAGTAGGATCCCACCACATCTATGATGATACCGGGTTTTATCACAATTATCGTCATAGAAGTGTCATAAGTATGACAGAATTTTTTTTCGTTCGACCCAAAATGTCAGAGATGTGTCTTTTTTGTAGTGAAAGGGATGAGGATTGCCATTCGATCTTGGACCATCCAACGATGCAGACGTACGATCCGTGGGGTTTGGTTCTGGCCAATCAGAACGCATGACTCAGATCGCGCGCGCAGCAAAGGGTGGGGGGGGCATCGGCCAGGGTTTGGTAGGCACACGACTTTCGTGTGTGAACCGTGTGCTATTTGAAAACATTTGTTTGGGAGGGGTTATTTGAAAACATTTACATGTGCTATCGAAAGGGACAAGGATAGCCGTTCGATCAAGGAGAATCCAACGGTGTAGATGTATGATCCGTGGGTTTGGGCTCTGGCCAATCAGAACGCATGACTCAGATCGCGCGCATGGTAGAGGGGGGGTGCATTGGCCAAGGTTTAGTGGACACACGGCTTTCGTGAGTGAACCGTGTGCTCTTTGAAAACATTTACATTACCTAACATCATATTTTTGTTCGAATGAAAACATGAGTTTCGTTTCTCCTCCAATGTTTTCCACGGTAAGAAATCACGAGTATAGTGGAGAGTGTCATATACTAGTATCATGAATATACAGTATGTATGATAGTAGTGTATGATACTACATTTAATTAATTATAGCGCATAGTATGATACATATATAGAGTATAGTATCATATATAGAACATATTTATTGCCATGCATGACACAAATTAGCATCGCATTTAACATGATACGGTACCTACCTATATGTTACTCTAACCCTCTTTATATATATTTAATTCTTTGCCGCATCAGCATAGTTGCGCTATTTTCGAGTGCATGACATCGTTGGCTATGATACCACCACTATGGCTAGCCATATATAGTGGGGAGTATCATATACTATATATATAATATCATGCATATGATACTAGTGAATGATACTACGTACGTACCTTCATAGTGCATATATAGTATCATAGAGTAGTATATATCATAGATGACCGTATTTATGGCCATGCATGACACAAAGTAGTATAGCATTTGTTATATATATGTTATGGTATCTACCTATGTTACTGCTTCTTTGCCACATCATCATATTTTCTATTCCTGAGCAGTGGCGGCGCCAGGGGTCTTCCCTGACTTCCATGGAATACCTAAGAAATGCTAATCCATTGGTATACTGCTGCTAGTTTGCTGTATATTTGTTGTTATATTGCCATAAAATTGCACAAATGAATACCAATGAATACCAAGGAAGAAATTCTTGGCGCCGCCACTGTTCCCAAGTGCATGATACCGGCTATGATACCCCCACTATTGCCACCCTAATAAGGCTGGTCGTAGTATGGGAGTATCAAGCGGTAGGATGCATGCCAACTAGACTTTTTGGATGATGTGGCACACAGTTAAATGAGGAAAGAGAGGGTGTGGTATCATATCATGATACCATATCATATTAAATATTGTACCACTTTGTGTCATGCATGGCAATTAATAAGGCACCCTTAGATACTAACTTATGATACTATGCATGCGCACATTACGGAGGTATTGCCGATCATATATACTAGTATCATGCATATATATATACTCCCTCCTTTCCGGTTTATAGGCTTAGCATAAAATTTTAGTTTTTCAATTTTATAAGGCTCAATTTGGTTGTTTCCCCATCACATGTTCAGATTCCAAGGTGCATTAAATCATTGCATGCATGCAAGTATTTATTAAGAGAAAGTTGACCAATGCATGTACTTTATGCATGCATGTATTGCAATTAATACACTGGAAAACATAATTTTTTGAGGAAAACAAAAGCATTAATTGGGTGTTTTTCAAATTATAGAAAGTATTCCACCACTCACCATCTACCTTGGTTGGTGAGATTTTTGAATTGAGCCCTATAAGGCTGGCCATAGTGGGAGTAACGTAACCGGTAACATGCACTTGGGACTAGCAAACATGCTTATGTGGCACACAATTAAAGAAGAGAGAGAGGGTTAGAGTAACATAGGTAGATACCGTATATATCATGTTAAATGCTATGCTACTTTGTGTCATGCATGATAATAAATATGATCATCTATGATACTACTTTATGATACTATGCACTATGGAGGTAGTATCATACACTAGTATCATATGCATGATACTAGTATATGATACTGCCCACTATGAGTAGCCTAAGGCTGGTTGTAATGGAGAGTATCATATACTAGTATCGTGCATATGATATATACTAGTGTATGATACTACTTCCGTAATGCATTGTCTCTTAATTAAGTTAGTATCTTAGGTTGCCTTATTAATTGTCATGCATCACACAAAGTAGTACAACATTTAATATGACACGGTATCATGATATGATACCACATCCTCTCTTTCCTCATTTAGTTGTGTGCCACATCATCCAGAAAGTCTAGTTGGCATGCATGATACCGCTTATGATACTACCATTACAACCAGCCTAAACCGGAAAGGAGGGAGTAATACTAGCTAGTCTATGATATACTAGCTACCTCACTAAGAGCATGGTTAATAATACAGCCAAGGGTCAGCTATAGGAAGTTGCCATGTCATATACAACCAACCTCTTAGCGGGCATGTACAATAATAAGTTATAAATACGTACTAGTTTATCAATAGTTGGCCCACTTTACATCCTCACAAAGTGTCTTGGGTCTCGTGTTGCAGCTGGCTCTACGTACTAACGAAGAGCCCGCTTCTCTTCTCTCTCCTGTTCTCTTTCCTCCAACTAAAGCACATATATATTATTCTATTCCTTATAGCCTGCTTAGACTACCCATAGTGGGAGTAACATATGTATTAACATTACACGTATCTAGATAAAATAGATGTTGTGGCAAGCAATAAATGAAGAAAGAGAGAAAAGTGGTAACATAGCTAGTTCTAGTAGTATGAGTAACACCACACATCTCAAGGCAAGATGAGTCTATAGCCTAAAAAATGAACTGTTGCATGTTACTACACATACACTATAGAGGTAGTAACATAGACTAGTAACATTCTATGTTACTACCCATTGTGGCTAGTCTTATGTAACTCTATTGTACTTTCTCTAATGCATATTATCATAGAGTAGCTAGTATCATATGTAGTACTTTAATTATATTGCCATGCATGACACATAGTAGCATAGCATTTATTATGATACGGTTTCATGATATGATACTTAACCCTCTCTTTCTTCATTTACTTAATTCTATGACAGCTCATCAAAATTTCCTAGTTGGCATGCATGATACTAGCTATGATACCCCCTTACTATCAGCCTAGCAAAGAAGGTGTACAGATCATTTGTGCGTCGCTTTGTGAGTTTTCATCCGTTTGTTCGAGAAGCGGGGAGAAGTTTCAAACATTTCGGCCGCGAGGTGCGGCCACTGGCGTAGGCCTAGTTGGTATTTTAATTACAGGAAATTCAGATGGAGTTCAGACATCATCAAAATGATGTGCGTGCTCTCAAGACCCCGTGGAAAAAATTGGTAAAGTTTGGCACAAGTTTTGATGACCGCTCCTTCCAAACCGGAGCATCTCACATGAAGGATCATGGTTTTCCAAAAGGAGACGTGTCAATTCAAACTCCTGTGACCAATGACTTCCTCATTTGGCCTCATAAAAATTTCCATGGTACGCAATCACCGTTATACCACGGGTTTGATTTTCTGGCATATTTCAGGTATTGTTAGCTATATTTAAGACATTTTTTGAGATTAACATGCATTTTGTGCATAAAAAAAATTACAACCGGAATTGCATGTGCTGTCGAAAGGGATGATGATTGCCATTTGATCTGGGAACATCCAATGGTGCAGATGTATGATCCATGGGGTTTGGGTTCTGGCCAATCAGAAAGCACGACTCAGATCGTGGGCGGGGTGGCGGGGTTTGGTCGGCACACGGCTTTCATCAACGAATTGTGTGCTATTCGCAAACCAGATTGCATATTTTTGTTCACACATACTATGGTGAGATCAATTGAGTGTGCTACCTCTATGATATAATAATAATAACAAAAAAAAGTTCATATTCATTGCCTGAGCTGACATCATATCAAGGTCAACATATTAACGGTTCTTACATCAATAGAAAACCGGGCATAACTCACAAATTCAGTACACGCGACAGTTCTAAATTGAACTAATTAAGTTGCAGGGTAGGCATAAAGACTAGTCTTATGGCTTAATTCCCATGTACATGAGGGAACTGGGATCATTAAGTTGACCTGAATGCTTTTTTTGATGATTTTACGCTGCTCTGTTAAACGGGTGCGTGATCCCTTGGCTGGCAACTCATCATATTCATCGTACTTGTCCTCATAGGCAACATCGTCGACACCCAGTACCCTTCTCTTCCCATGCATCGCTAAATGGCAGTTCTTATGCAAGGGGTCTTCCACAAAGAAAATCTGGGTAGCATCGCTGGCAAGAATGAATGGGTCCACGTGATATGCCATCGTTCTCCTGTTAACACAGGTCTTCCTGTACTCATCAATCCTTACCTGACCAAGAGGGATCCATGCACACCTGAATAATGCCACCTTAACTTTCACATAGTCAAGCTCCCAAATCTCTTTGATGGTTCCATAGTATACCCTTTTATCAGCTTCATTTACAGTCATGCATTCTATTTGAACAGAGTTGTTCTGATACGAGGTCTTCTGATCACATTCCTTAGTGTAGAACATGTATCCATTTATGTCATATTCTTGGTACGTCAACACCATAGGTGATGGCTTTTGTGCCAACCATGTAGGAATGTCATCGATGGATCCTTGTGCCAAACGATTCTTCAGCCATTCAGCATAGTTCTTAGTGTGCTCCTTCATCTCCACATCTGATGAAGGCACCATTGGTAAGAAGCTTTGGCGTATCTCCGCTAAGTGTTCTTCGACATAAGCGATGAGAACTGGGCTGTTAAGCAGTACCGTCAAATGGGCTTTCTCTGCCAATTCTCCGGGTGCAGCAATTTGTGTGCCAGCAAGGACCGACTTACCTTTCAGCCTTCCCTCGTGGCGAGAGAGGGGCAAACCTATATGTCTTTGTATCATGTATTCGGTGCAAAACTCAACCACCTCCTCCGCGGTATAACCTTGTAGGATGCTTGCCTCCGGATGGTTTGAGTTCCGACAAAAGCGCTTCAGTATTCCCATGAATCGCTCGAAGGGATACATGTTGCAAAGAAACACAGGACCACAATACTTTATCTCATCGACAAGGTGCACAGAGAAATGGACCATGACATCAAAGAATTACGGTGGGAAAAACATCTCTAGGTTGGACAATATTCTTGCTATATCATCTTGCATATGATCCAACTCTTCAGGATTTACAACTTTCTGCCATAGTTGGTTGAAGAAATCACATAGGTCAATGAGTGTGTTTCTTATATCTTTGTCCATCAGGTTCCTGATGGCCACCAGGAGGATTTGTGTCAACATTACATGGCAATCATGTGACTTCATGTGTCCCAACTTCATTTTACCTGAGCTCACATCCACAAGACTTCTGATGTTTGCGCAGTAGGAAGAGGGTGTCTTAACTGACAACAAATAGGTGAAGAACTGTGTTGCTTCTTTTGTACTGAAATTGTAACTCTGGCGAGCTTTGATGAATTTGTCATCATCTTCTGCTTCACTCTTGCGTTTTGATTGACCAGCAAGCATATCGAGCCGTGAACCGTCACCATCCTTTCTTTTACCTTTAATCTTGAGCGAAGTACGAAGGATGCTTTCACATACGTTCTTCTCTACGTGCATGACATCGACGCAGTGACGTGCATGTAGAATCTCCCAGTAAGGTAATTTCCAGAACACCGATTTCTTCTTAAACACTTGATCCTTGGGTGTTTGTTTCACCGTCAAAGGGTGGTTCTTGCCAAGCACAACATTAATTGTTTTTAGCCATGTTGTGGACCACCTCCCATTCATAGGGTCTTGGGCCCGCACCTGCCTCTGCCGTACCATCAAATTCAGCTTTCATCTTTCGGTATGGGTGATTTTTCCGTAAGAACCTATGATGATGCAAATACACTATTTTGCGCGAGTTGGGAAGTCTTCTGCTAGCTGTCCTATCCACGCATGTGACACACCCTACATCTCCCTTTGTTTTCAGTCCCGATGTGTTGCCTAATGCCGGCATATCTTGAATAGTGTGCACCAGCATCGCATGTAGATCGAAAATCTCCTTTCTGTAAGCATCATAACATTTTACAGCAGGCGCATCTATCCACAATGTCAGTAGTTCTTCTACCAATAGCTGAAAGTAAATGTCGATGTCATTTCCAGGTTGCTTCGGGCCTTGGATAATCATTGACATCATAATGTATTTTTTCTTCATACACAACCAAGGAGCTAGGTTATATATGCACAGAAGCACCGGCCATGTGCTGTGATTGGTGCTCATATCGCCAAAAGGATTCATCCCGTCAGTACACTCCCCAAGCCTTATACTTCTAGGATCATTGGCAAAATTTTCAAACTTTTTGTCGATTAATTCCCAGTGAGCCCCATCTTCCGGGTTGCTCATAAAACTATCCGCAATTCGCTCATCATGATGCCACCACAACCTCTTTGCCTCTCTAGGGTTTGCAAACAAATGCCTCAACCTTGGAATTAAAGGCAAGTACCAAACAACCTTGAACGGGATTCCTGTCTTGATCTCGTCATCCAATTTGTACTTGTCGTTTGCTCTCCTGCGCTTGTGTCGTGCATGCTTGCATGTGGGACATGCACGCAAATCTTTGTACTCACCATGATACAATATACAATCATTCACACAAGCATGTATCTTCTGTACTTCAAGTTCCAATGTGCAACCAATTTTCTTCGTTTCGTTCGTGCTTCTGGGGAGCACATTACCTTTCGGAAGAATTTCTTTGAAAAGACCTAACATCTCTGTGAAGCCCTTGTTTGATAGACCATTTGCTTCTTTAAATCTGAGAAGCGCCAAGGTGGCACTCAACCTGGAGTATTTCTTTTTGCAACCTGGATACAATTCTTTCTTGGAGTCTGCATCAATGGTTGGCAGATCCTCGTACCCAATCATATCCGTTTTTGGGCCCTCGAAATCTGCAATCATAGCAGCCAAATCTGGCATATCAAGATCATCGTCATCTGCGTCGATGTCTTGGTTTTCCAGTGGGCGTTTTGGCTTTCCGGTGTTCCATTGGTAGCTTGACGCCTCTGCCCTGATGTTAGATTCAACATCCATGTGACACTGATTGGGGTTTGGCATCTCGCTGCCCTGGGTATCTTCATCCATGACCTCCTTTTCACCGTGTCTGGTCCAACGTGTATATCCATCCATGAATCCCCTAGAGACTAAGTGCATCTGGACATCTGCAACTTCATGTGACTCTATATTGTCACAATCAGTACATGGACACAGGATGTGATCCGCATCACCAATTCTCCTCTTTGTACTTTTAGCCAAATTCATGAACTCTGTCACGCCACTGATAAAATCTGTGGTTTTCCGATTCTTCATCCATCGAGATCCTTCCATATGCAGCACACGAATGGTAATTAAAAACAAAACAACAACATTAATACACAGATTAACTGTTGCCCAAAGATGCATGCATAAGTCACAAGGTTTTATTATAATAATTACTGAGGGTGCTCCATGTTGTTATCCAGACATGCAATAGCAAAAATTAATGGCCAGTCAATTTACACACAGAGTAATAGTACAACACTACACTTAGGAATTGAAAATCTTAATTAAGCCACTCACAAAAAATACCTTAATTAATTAGCTGCGCGGCGACCTCCACCCAGCAGACAGACAAGCGCGATGTGGCGGCACGCCGAGACAGCAGGGTCGAGGAGCAAAGCTTAGTGCGGCTGCCGCCTGAAGTTCGACCTCCACTATCCCGCGATCGACCGCGATGGATGTGCTCAAATCACGCCGCCACCAACCTTGATGGTTGAGCTCCTCCTATCTCCCGCCGCAGACCGAGGATTGACCTCCTATGACGCCGCCACCGCCCACCGACCGAGGATTGACCTCTTCTCTGGTAGTCGCTGTCTAGGCCGCCGCCGCCATCTCTATATGCAGAGCGGCTGTTTTTTGAAGGATATCCGCAGAGCTGCTGTTTACACGGTATCTCACCGTAACTCAATTATATGGATAGGGTAGTACATCACATAAGGTTATGTAACGGCAACCGTGCCTAACCTACGTTGTCTTCTCACACGGTTTGGTGCGCAAATCGTGTGTGATGTTGTAATACCTAACACAAACGACATGTATAAATAGTGTCCTGTATACAACATATAGTGCCATAAGTAGTTCCCGGCCGTTAGCTTATCTCCACAGTTTCCTCATTTCCCCCAAATCCCTACATAGCCTCCAAATTCCCTCGCGTGGCGCTGACATTGGGGGAATGCGAACGAGTGGTGCTAATGGTTTCGGTGTGACTACTCCTGCTCGTATCGCCGCCACGACGGCGGTCGCCGCCAAGCACTTGCCTAAGGTCATCGGAAGCCAGGTGTACTACGGATCCGGATCGTCCTGTCAGGTTCCAATCTATCCCGATCTTTTTTAGCATGTCCAAAGTATAGCTCCTTGATGAATCCTTCCTGAATGACCCCCCCCCCAAGAAAGCGATCTACCGCCGGATCCGGAGCTTGACTCCAGACTCCCGCAACACGAGTTCGACTCCGAGTTTTGCGCCACCGGTAAGTACCAAAAGCTAAGTTGTGTGCACGGGCACACTCCCGCTAAACGTGCAGGCGGTTCCTCAGTTTCCCCTTAGAGGTTAGTGCTAATTAAGTTCATCATTTTACTTCAGTTAATGCCACCGCTCATCCAGAATACTATTTAACATTGGCAGGGATATGAGGCTTGTGCCTTTGTTAACTGGCTAGATGAAGAATGGTGTGGCAGGGCTCGAAGTGTTATCACCAAGCTCGCAGAAGATAACGTAAAGCTGAAGAAGAAACTGGATGATATGGAATGTACAAACAGTACGATGAAGCAAGAAAGAATCAATCACATGCAACAGATGAAAGCAAGAGACAAGAAGGAACTAGCATGTGTAGTTGTGGTTGTCGCATTAGCCATGTTCTATGCAACAGATGATTAGGGGTTTTGTTTGACAATATTGCTAAAGCACATCTAGATGTGCTCTAAGTAATGCACATCTAGGTCCTATGCCATTGATGTTATGCGAAGATTCATGCAGATATTTTTCTTTGTCTTTTTTCTTTTCCTTTCTAGTTTGATTATTACTGGCTTTATCAATAAGAAGAGCTCAATGTATTGCTTGCCAATTGTCCTACTCTGTTCGTACCGGTACCGGTGCATAATCCCAAAACTCGTTCCTTGTTTTTGCCCCGAAAAAGGAAACCAGCCAAATAGCCAATAGGAGTCCTGTGCAACCCCGGGAATTTGGAGCGACTGGGTACAAATAATTGCGGTTGATTATATCAGCGGTTAGAAAATACGTCAACTCCCACTTCAATCCCCGCTTCAATTGGCAGTTCCTCTTCTCTGCATACCCCGCTTAAGTGTCCACCATCTTCATCGTCCCCGGCAGGCCGCGCTATACACACTGGCACACACTCTGTAGCCATGTTGAGCGACAGCGAGGACGATAGTTCGGCCAGCAGTCTGGCACCCGATGATAGGTCAACATCGGAAATCATCCCACTCGCCTTCCATGAGTCTAGCGTCGAGCCCAGACCTCGATTATATTCGGTTCATGGAAGGGACGCCGCCTCCGGAGTCGTCAGATGACAACCAGATGGACGAGGAGCCGTCGGAGGACGAAGAAGAGGACGACGATGATCATGATGATGAATGGTCGAACGAGGAGGAGGAGGACGACGACAGCAATGGAGATGACGACGGCGGCGGCGATGAAAAGTCAACGGTCAGCGGCAAGAAGCGTCCTTGCCAAGACGATGTCGCAGGGCCATCCAACAACAACAACAACAACAACAACAAGGACTAAACTAAGCAGACTGTATATATCTCTTTTTATCCTGTCAATCTCATCGCAGACAGTTAGTAATATGTATTCGACAAAGATCTTCTACATTATCGCCAACAGATTGGTTTGTTGAACTGTGTGCCCTGGCGAGCACACAATTCACAAAAAAAGACTGTATGGGCTGTCTATGATGATCGCACAATTCTGATTACCGACCTGTTTGACGGGTATCACACATCTTGTTACGCCGAATCATTTGTGCTCACCTCAATCATCGCAAATGGTTCATCAGAGTGAACTGTATGCCGTATATCACACACACCTTGATCTGGCTGCTCGTTTCTGTTGTTCTATCTCATCGCAAACAGTTTGTACAGATCAACCGTATGCCCCTCATCGCACACACAACTAAATCTGAATCGTGTTTGATGTATCATTCATCGCAAACATTTTGCATCTTTTCTGACGGTTTTTTTACATCAGCGTTTGCGAGATTAATGCATCGCACATAGTTTCATCAAAGGGTCTCTGATTGTAGTGTCGCGTTAGCAGCATCCTGCAGTAGTGCCAGTACCTGGTGTCAGTTGTTGTTTTCTGCTTGTTTTTGGCTTTCCAGAAAATTAGTACCAAACGAAGTCCAAACGCTATGAAACTTTTTGATGATTTTTTTCTGGACATAAGAGACCCTATTAGGAGGAGACCAGAGAACGGACAAGGAGATGGCAAGGCAACCGGGCGCGCCCTATTGCCTTGTGGGCCCCTCGAGGCTCTGTCTGACCTAATTCCACTTCTATAAATTTTCAAATATTGGGAAACCCCCAGAGAGCCACCCGAAATACTTTGTCCATTGCCACAAGTTTTTGTTCTTCCATGATCCCATCTGGAGGCCTTTTCCGGCACTCTATCGGAGGGGGTATCGATCACGGAGGCCTTCTACATCATCCTCGCTGCCTTTCGATGATGTGTGAGTAGTTCACTACAGACCTACGGGTCCATAGCTAGTAGCTAGATGGCTTCTTCTCTTTCTTTGATCATCAATACAATGTTCTCCTCAATCTTCTTGGAGTTCTATCCGATGTAATCTTCTTTTGCAATGTGTTTGGTGGGATCCGATGATTGTGGGTTTATTGCCAGAATATTCCTTGAAAGTAATCGAGTCTTTTCTGAACTTTATTATGCATGATTGTTATAGCTTTTCTCTCTGATCTATCTGTTTGGTTTGGCCAGCTAGATTGATTTTATCTCCAGTGGGAGAGGTGCTTTGTAATGGGTTCAATCTTGCGGTGCTCTACATCCCAATGACAAAGTAGGGGACAACACACATATTTGTATTGTTTCCATTAAGGGTAAAATGACGGAGTTTATTCACATTGATTGGGTTTACTTTGTCTACATCATGTCATCTTGCTTAAGGCATTACTCTGTTTGTCATGAACATAATACCATAGATAGCAGTCGATTGGTGGAGTAATAGAAGTAGATGTAGGCATGAGTCGGTCTACTTGTCTCGGATGTGATGCCTATATACATGATCATTGCTGTGAATACGTCATAACTATGCGCTTCTCTACCAATTGCCCAATAGTAATTTGTTCATCCACCGTATGCTATGTGTTCGAGAGAGAAGCCTCCAGTGAGAACTATGCTAAGTGTTTGTCACAGTAGGTCACGTTTTCTATCATGCATATACATCCCTGACGATTTTATGACAGAATCAAGATAGTCATACCCGTGTTGTCGTAGAAGTGTTCCATGACAATACCAAAATTATCATCACAGAAGTGTCCACTTCCATGACAATAATCAGCGCGTCATGGAAGTGGTTTCGTCAAGGGTAACCGACACGTGGCATCCACCATAACAGGCCACTGTTAAGCTATGGGGTTCCGATTTGGATCCGATAACCCGCTAACAACCTGAACCAATGGGGATTTTCCACGTGTAAAATTCTCATTCGCCAGAGGATCCACGTATAGCTCAGCGTTGGAACAGATGTCATCCATACAATGGATGGAACACACCTATGATACCTCGACACGTGGCATGACCCAGCAATAGCCCATTTAAGATAAAAAGGTTGGACCCGTTAACAGTCTGCCACGGTTTGGGCCAAATTACGACCCACATAAGATCCGGCCTGTTAGATGTCTGTCACGTTTTGGGCCGAATGACAGCCCGCATCAGATCCGGCTTGTTAATAGTCTGCCACATTTTAGGCCAAATGACAGCCTATATCGGAACCGGCCTGTTAACTTCCAAAGATATTATGGGCCAAATTATGGCCCATATCGGAACCGGCCCGTTAACTGCCTTACATATTATGGGCCAAATTACGGCCCGTATATTATCTGGCCCATTAACAAGAACTGTGCTTTCGGCCCCATTAGGGGCCCATTTGAACTACGACCTCTTAAAGGCCCATGTAGTAGTTCAGACGAATATTACATTCAGCCTGTTAATGGCCATTGGTACGTATGGGTCGTTGTCAACCTAGTTTCACTTTCGACCATTTAACGACCTGTGCCGCATGTAGGCCTATTTCTGGGCCGAAGTGACTTTGGGCCTCTTAAAGGCCCGTAGTCTTCGTGGATACATTTTAGCCCAACCTGACTATTGGCCCATTAAAGGCCTGTGAGATAACTGGACCTAATGATGGCCCGCTTTGCATCCGGCCTGCTTACGACCCATCATGTCATTGGGCCAACTATGGCCCGACACATATTTTGGCCTGTCAACGGTCAGTCTTGTGGTTGGGCTAAGCGTGGGCCTCCAACACTGTTCAGGCCCAATCTACTTTTTGGACTGTTAAAAGCCCATTCTATTTTCTGGCCCAACTTAGGCAACTGGTTTACTGGGCCTGTTAAAGGCCCGAAACTAATAGGTGGACATGAATGTAGGCCCACATTTTGGCCCATCAGTAGAGATTGGCGGGCAACGCAGTTTTACTATCGTAAATTTTTTATATAATAAACCGAACGTTTAGGCCCATTGCGCTCCGTCAAAGCTTACACCCTTATTAGGGAGCGACGACAACATATAAAGAAATTAAATTACAATATCGTGGCATAGAATACACCTAGACTATACACCAAAAAAATTACTGCATATTACATGCACTGGACATAAAAGTTCGCTGCCAGCAATAATAAAGCGCACCCAGACAGCAGAGTACATACACTGGACATCAAAGGTCTCCATCAGTGCAAATAAAAATGCCACCTAAAATAATATACATAACCGACAACACTTCAACATAGTTCAAGAAAGGTTAGCCCTGGCTGGGAGCTGCAGCACAAGCAGTTGAGCAAGCTAATGACTGCACTTGTTTGACACTTATACCCAACTCTAGCTACATAGCATCAATGGCAGTTCTTGGCGTCAGTGCTATCACCTTGAAAGGGAAAAAGCAGACGGATAACATGCTTTGCACATATAAGCAACAGTGCTGTCGATTCATCCAATTTCTTAGTGGCAAATAAAGAGACCTGGATTACAATAGAATAAAAACTATTCTCAGTTAAGACATGGCAGGAAATGGCATTGTGCATGAGTGGCCAGCTTCACCACACCACTGAATTATAGATCAAGAACACAAGTGTACATGCAGTCCTAAAGAATGTATAAGTATCGATGGTGAGTGTACTGTAATTTATCCCATTTCAGATTGGTAAATAAAGAGATAAGATCTAAATAACATGAACATAATATGCATTGTTCATAGTTAAGACATACATGGATATGACATTGTCCTGAAGTTGGTACTTGGTAGTTTGACCACACCACTGGATTACAGATCAACACCACAAGCATACATGCAGTGCTAAGAAAGATCACTTGCTATGTTTAGTTTAATTTACAGGGTATGAATAGGGAACTAGGTTATACAACTAAAAACTAAAACTGAGAAGGAGAAACTTATGTTTATGATCTTCTTCATAATAAACTTTAAACATGCAATTTGATGCAAACGACAAAATAAACAGCAGTTGTAGTCATTGCTATCCAAGTATACACAAGAAAGTTTGAAGGCTCGAGAAGCACAAACTTATGTTAGTAATGAAGACGGGCTCTATAAATCCCTTTTCCATGTTGATTGGGGGGGGGGGGGGCAATTCAAGAAGTTTACCACAGAGTCTTCTTCATAAGCATTGCCTTTATTCCAAATTTTGTTAATAGTAAATATAGAAGTGATAACATAGAAACAAATGGAGATTATTTAAGCTAAGATGCAGAGTGATGCTACATAATCAACTAGCTATAAATGTAGGTACAACATACAGCCAAAAGGTACTGACAAGAGTAATGCAGAGCTAAACATCTTCAGTAGCATTGATTTTATTCAACATTTTGGTAAGAATAAACATAGATCTAATGTGTAAAAAATGGATGCCAAGGGAAAATAAGCTGCAAAGTGATGGTACATGAATAACTAGCTGATAGTATAAGTATAGTGATAAAGGACAACCGATTTTACAAGAACACCGTAGAGCTAAACTTCTTCATAAGCATTGGGTATATTCTACATTAATGTAAGCATTAATATAGATATGATAATTAGGAGCAGTAGATATGCAAGTTATCATGCACATTGATTGCACATAATCAACCAGGTATGAATGTAAGTACAACGATACAAGACAACAGGTACTAACAAGAGCAAAGCAGCGGGCAGCATAGTGGCGATATCCTAGGTTTTGTGGCACTGGTTCTATCACCAATATAAGTGGGTGCTGTCTGATTTCTGCAGTACCACCACCTCTTCAAGGACTTTGCTACTACTCCTTCAGGTTCTGCAATCACTCTCTTCCTTTTGGATGTCTGATACACAAGAACAACATTTGAATGGAAAAACATGGTATGATGACAAATGGAATGAGTATTGATAATGGGTGGGCATGGCATCTTCACATATATGATGAGTAAACTAAGCAGATGGCGGTGCAACGAAGCAGAAGAAATGCAAGAAAACTTACGCAAGTACGTGCAACCAATAAAACCTTGCCAAATTAGAATAGGCACCTTGTAGGATGAAGAAGATAGGTCATCTGCCTTTGACTCCTTGAGCTCAGAATAGTCATTAGGATCATATTCTGAACACGAACCTGTAGGTGCAGAGCGTGTGGGCTTTATTCCATCCAGAATGGAACTCACCACCTTGATGCCATGTTTGTTAGTCATTGCACTATTCTGTGATACTCTTTTGATGTGTGCATTCTCATATTCATTGTGATTTTGTTCAATATCTGAAAAGCATGACAACATAAATAGTAGTGAGATTATCTTTGTAATGCAAAGGATATTCTAATATAATAGGGGCTCCTTGTAAACCCTTGTGTGCTATCACTACGTTTTGATGAGAGAGCCCTTGTGTGCTGTAATTTGGCGCATACAATAATATAATCTGGCACAACTACACGAAAATAGGCTCCCTGTTGGGAGCTCCAGAAGTAAGGATAGTTGGCAGATGATAGGTTCATAATATACTGTATTGAAAGTTTATTGCAAAGCCATGACAAAGAGAGTGCACAAAGAAATAGTATTCCAACATGTCTCTATATGTGGTGCACATGCATTTCAGAACTCACTTAGTAACATTAACTGACCAATTAAATGTAAGCTTTGGAAATATGAGTGGCATGTAGTTTCGCTTGAAGGATGGAGTACTGCTATTAGGACACAAATCCACTACGTAGATTGTAGTGTCGATAAAAGGGGGACACCATAAGCATCATAAATAAATCGGGGAAGTGGAACTGGTTGGAAAATATGGGGCTGTATTGCCGCTACTAATTGAAAGCATATCGATCACCTATAGGCCAGCTCTATTCACCTGAAGGTAGTCGTGGCCATGGGCAGTCCGACCCGAACAACCCGGCCCGACCCGACCCAAAAAAGCACGACCCGGCCCAGTGGGCTTTTACATGTGCAGGTCGGGCTTGGGCCTGATTTTCTAGGCCCGATGCCTAGGCCGGGCCGAGCCTGGGCCTAGGTTTTTTGCGTCGGGCTTGGCTAGGCCCGAACCGAAGCCTGGCCCAGCACGAGGGATGGCAAGGTATACCTGAAGGCACACTACTGTTACTATCAGTCTAGTCTCTGAAAGGCCGCATAGCTCCCAGCATTTCCTGGATATTATGGCAGACTGATACGTCTCCAACGTATCTATATTTTTTATTGTTCCATGCTATTATAGTATCTATTCTGGATGTTTTATATGCATTAATATGCTATTTTATATTATTTTTGGGACTAACTTATTAACCTACAGCCTAGTGCCAATTTCTATTTTTTCCTTCTTTTTGAGTTTTATAGAAAAGGAATATCAATCTGAGTCCAAATGGAGTAAAACTTTCGCGATGATTTTTCTTGGACCATAAGACATCCACGGAGCTTGGAGAGAGGGTCAGAAGAGTCCCGAGGGACGCACAAGCCCTTAGAGCGCGTGCTAGGCGGGGGCGCCCCCTGGCTTGTGCCCCCCCCGGGAGTCCTCCAACCCAAAATCTTGGCCTATAAATTCCCAAATATTCCCAAACCAACAGAAGCACCCACCAAAATACTTTTCCGCTACTGCAAGCCTCTGTTCCCATGAGATCCCATCTTGAGGCCTTTTCCGGCACCCTGCTGGAGGGGGATTCGATCATGGAGGGCTTCTACATCAATCTTATTGCCCTACCGATGATGCATGAGTAGTTTACCATAGACCTACGGGTCTATAGCTAGTATATAGATGGCTTCTTCTCTCTCTTTGATCATCAATACAATATTGTCCTCGATGTTCTTGGAGTTCTATCCGATGTAATATTCTTTTTCGGTGTGTTTGTCGAGATCCGATGAATTGTGGATTTATGATCAGATTATCTATGAATATTATCTGAGTCTTTTCTGAATTCTTATATGCATGATTAATACCTTTGTATTTCTCTTCGAATTATCGGTTTGGTTTGGCCAACTAGACTGGTTCTTCTTGCAATGAGAGAGGTGCTTAGTTTGGGTTAAATCTTGCGGTGTCCTCACCCACTGACATAGTAGGGGTAGCGAGGCACGTATTGTATTGTTGCCATCAAGGGTAAAAAGATGGGGTTTTCACCATATTCCTTAAGTTTATCCCTCTAAATCATGTCATCTTACTTAAGGCGTTACTCCATTCTTATGAACTTAATACTCTAGATGCATGATGGATAGCGGTCGATGTGTGGAGTAATAGTAGTAGATGCAGAATCGTTTCGGTCTACTTGACACGGACGTGATGCCTATATTCATAATCATTTCCTTGGATATCGTCATAACTTTGCACTTTTCTATCAATTGCTCGACAGTAATTTATTCATCCACCGTATGTTTTCTTTCAAGAGAGGAGCCTCTAGTGAAACCTATGGCCCCCGGGTCTATTTTCCATCATACATTTTCAGATCTATAAACCAAAAAAACCAAAAATACCTTGCTGCAATTTATTTGTTTTTACATTGTTTTATGTTTTAGTAATCTTTTATATCTATCTCTATCAGATCTCATCCTTGCAAGTGAAGAAGGGATTGACAACCCCTTTATCGCGTTAGTAATCTTTTATGCTTTTATTTCCAAGTATTTTCCTCCTGCTAAGATCATCTCCCTTAGGAACGATATAATGAATTTTAAGCAACTTGATCATGAACATGTCGCACAATCTTGGGAGAGAATGAAATTGACGATAAGAAATGGCCCTACTCATGGTCTAAGTTTATGGATGATGATGCAAAAAATTTATGCCAGATTGAATTTTGCATCTAGAAATCTTTTAGATTTCGCCGTGGGAGGTACTTTTATGAAAATCACATTAGGAGAAGCTACTAAAATCCTAGATAATATTATGGCTAATTACTCTCAATGGCATAAAGAAAGAACTTCTACTAGTAAAAAAGTGCATGCGATTGAAGAATTAATAATTTGAGTGGAAAGATGGATGAACTTATGGAATTGATTGCTAGTAAGAGTGCTCCTATTGATCCTAATGACATGCCTTTGTATACTTTGATTGAGAACAATAATGAATCTATGGATGTGAATTTTGTTGGTAGGAACAATTTTGGTAACAATGCGTATAGAGGTAATTTTAACCCTAGGCCGTTTCCTAGTAATTCCTCTAATAATTATGGTAATTCCTACAATAATTCTTATGGAAATTATAATAAAATACCCTCTGATCTTGAGAACAATATTAAAGATTTTATAAATTCTCAAAAGAATTTCAATGCTATGGTTGAAGAAAAATTGCTCAAGGTTGATGATTTGGCTAGGAACGTTGATATAATTTCTCTTGAGATTGATTCGTTAAAGATTAGATCTATGCACCCAAGCATGATATTAATGAATCTCTTAAAGATATTAAAATTTCTATTGATGAATGTAAAGAAAGAACCGCTAGGATGCATGCTAAGCGAGATTGGTTTGTAAAAGCGTGTTCTTCTATTTCTTTTGATAATAGTGATGAAGATCTTAAAGTGCTTGATGTGAATCCTATTGAATATTTGTTTTGTAATATAAATCTTGATAAAGATGGGACTGGATATGAGTCAACTTTAGCTAGAAGGCGTCCCAATGATTCGAAGTTTAAAGATCTTAATGAAAATCTTGATAAAAGTGGGATTGGAGAGGTCAAAACTTTAAGTAGCAATGTACCCACTCTTTTGGATTTGAAGGACTTTAATTATGAAATTTTTCTTTGATAGATTGTATTTCCTTGTTGCAATCCATGTCGAATTCTCCTCATGCTTATAATCATAATAAGGCTTTTACTAAACATATCATTGATGCTATGATGAAATCTTTTGAAGAAAAACTTGAGTTGGAAGTTTCTATCCCTAGAAAGCTTTATGATGAGTGGGAACCTACTATTAAGATTAAAATGAAAGATTATGAGTGCCTTGATTTGTGTGATTTGGGTGCTAGCGTTTCTACTAGTCTGAAAACTTTATGTAATGTGTTAGGTTTCCGTGAATTTGATGGTTGTTTTTTGAATTTGCATCTAGCGGATTCCAATATTAAGAAACCTATGGGAAGGACTAATGATGTTCTTATTGTTGAAAATAGGAATTATGTGCCCGTAGATTTCATTGTGCTTGATATAGATTGCAATTCTACATGTCCTATTATTCTTGGTAGACCTTTCCTTAGAACGATTGGTGTAATTATTGATATGAAAGAAGGAAACATTAGTTTTCAGTTTCCATTAAGGAAGGGCATGGAACAATTTCCAAGAAAGAATTTAAAGTTGCCATATGTATCTATTATGAGGGCTACTTATGAATTTAATACCAAAGATGACAATACCTAGCTAGATCTATGTTTTATGCCCAGCTAGAGGCGTCAAACAATAGCACTTGTTGGGAGGCAAACCAATTTTATTTTTATGTTTTTGGTTCTGTTCTTCAATAAATACACATTATTACCTCTTTAGTAATTGTGTTTTGGTGTTTTTAATTAGTTTTTGATCCAAGTAAAGCCTTTGAGATACTTTGGTATATCGTTGATTTGATCTTGCTGAAAAACAGAAATTTTTCCGCCCAGTAAAAGAATTGTTTAAAATCACAGAAGCGTGCTAAATTCCTGTTTTATCTACACAGTATTTATATATGAATTTCCTCTGTTGTCCTAATTTTTCAGAATTTTTGGAGTTACAGAAGTATTCGAAGTTCACAGATTACTGCAGACTGTTCTGTTTTTGACATATTCTGTTTTCTATGTGTTGGTTGCTTATTTTGATGAATCTATGGGTAGTATCGGGGGGTATGAACCATGGAAAAGTTGGAATATAGTATATATTACACCAATATAAAGAAATAATGAGTTCACAACAGTACCAAAAGTGGTGATTTTTTTTGTTATACTAACATATCTCATGAGTTTTCTGTTGAGTTTTGTGTTGTGAAGTTTTCAAGCTTTGGGTAAAGATTTGATGGACTATGAAATAAGGAGTGGCAAGAGCCTAATCTTGGGGATGCCCAAGGAACCCCAAGGTAATATTCAAGGAAAACCAAGCATCTAAGCTTGGGGATGCCCCGGATGGCATCCCCTCTTTCGTCTTCAATTCATCGGTAAATTTACTTGAGGCTATATTTTTATTCACCACATGATATGCGTTTTGCTTGGAGCGTCTTGTATGATAGGATTCTTTGATTTTTAGTTTGCCATAATCGTCCTTTCTGTACAAACCTTTTGAGAGGGACATGCATGAATCGTGAATTTATTAGAATACTTTATGTGCTTCACTTATTTCTTTTGAGCTAGTCAATTTGCTCTAGTGCTTCACTTATATCTTTTTAGAGCACGGTGGTGGCTTTATTTTATAGAAATCATTGAACTCTCATGCTTCACTTATATTATTTTGAGAGTCTCTAAAAAACATGGTATTAGGTTATGAATTTAGTCCTAATATGATGGACATCCAAGAGGGATATAATAAAAACTTTCATACAAAGAGCATTGAATACTATGAGAAGTTTGATTCCTTGCATTTGTTTTGAGATATAAAGATGGTAATATCAGAGTCATGCTAGTGAGTAATTGTGGATTGGTAGAAATACTTGGTTTAAAGTTTGTGATTCCCATAGCATGCATGTACGGTGAACCGTTATGTGATGAAGTCGTAGCATGATTTATTTATTGATTGTCTTCCTTATGAGTGGCAGTTGGGGACGAGCGATGGTATTTTCCTACCAATATATCCCCCTAGGAGAATGCATGTAGTACTTTGTTTCAATAGCTAATAGACTTTTGCAATAAGTATGTGAGTTCTTTATGACTAATGTTGAGTTCGTGGATTATACGAACTCTCACCTTCCACCATTGCTAGCCTCTCTAGTACCGCACAACTTTCGCCGGTACCATAAACCCACCATATACCTTCCTCAAAATAGCCACCATACCTACCTATTATGGCATTTCCATAGCCATTCCGAGATATATTTCCATGCAACTTTCCACCATTCCGTGTATTACAACACGCTCCATCATTGTCATATTGCTTTGCATGATCATGTAGTTGACATCGTATTTGTGTCAAGGCCACCGTTCATATTTTTTATACATGTCACTCTTGATCATTGCACATCCAGGTACACCGCCAGAGGCATACACATAGAGTCATATTCTGTTCTAGAATCGAGTTGTAATTCTTGAGTTGTAAGTAAATAAAAGTGCGATGATCATCATTATTAGAGCATTGTCCCATGTGAGGAAAGGATGATGGAGGCTATAATCCCCCCACAAGTCGGGATGAGACTCTGGATGAAAAAAAAGAAGAGGCCAAAAGAGGTCGAAACAAAAAAAGAAAAAAATGGGAGAAAAGAGAGAAGGGACAATGTCACTATCCTTTTTCCACACTCGTGCTTAAAAGTAGCACCATGATCTTCATGATGGAGAGTCCCCTATTTTGTCAGTTTCATATACTAGTGGGGAGTTTTCATTATAGAACTTGCTTGTATATTCCAATGACGGGCTTCCTCAGATTGCCCTAGGTCTTCGTGAGAAAAGCGAGTTGGATGCACACTCACTTAGTTTCTTTTTGAGCTTTCATATACTTATAGCTCTAGTGCATCCGTTGCATGGCAATCCCTACTCACTCACATTGATATCTATTGATGGGCATCTCCATAGCCGTTAATATGCCTAATTGATGTGAGACTTTCTCCATCTTTTTTTCTTCTCCACAACCACCATATTCTATTCCACCTATGGTGTTATATCCATGGCTCACGCAAATATATTGCGTGAAGGTTGAAAAAGTTTGAGAACATCAAAAGTATGAAACAATTGCTTGGCTTGTCATCGGGGTCGTGCATGATTAAATACTTTGTGTGATGAAGATGGAGCATAGACAGACTATATGATTTTGTAGGGATAACTTTCTTTGGCCATATTATTTTGAGAAGACATGATTGCTTTACTACTATGCATGAAGTATTATTGTTTTTAGGTCAACATTTAACTTTTTTTTTGAATCTTATGGATCTGAGTATTCATGCCACAATAAAGAAAATTACATGGATAAATATGTTAGGTAGCATTCCACATCAAAAATTCTGTTTTTATCATTTACGTACTCGAGGATGAGTAGGAATTAAGCTTGGGGATGCTTGATACGTCTCTAGTGTATCTATAATTTTTGATCGTTCCATGCTATTATATTATCTGTTTTGGATGTTTTATATGCATTAATATGCTATTTTATATTATTTTTGGGACTAACTTATTAACCTAGAGCCCAGTGCCTGTTTTTGTTTTTTTCCTTGGTTTTGAGTTTTACAGAAAAGGAATATCAAACGAAGTCCAAACGGAATAAAACTTTCGCGATGATTTTTCTTGGACCAGAAGACATCCGCGGAGCTTGGAGAGGGGGTTATAAGAGTCTCGAGGGACCCACAAGCCCTCAGGGCACGCCCTAGGGGGGCGTCGCCCCCCTTGCTTGTGCCCCCCAGGAGCCCTCCAACCCTAATTCTTGGCCTATAGATTCCCAAATATTCCCAAACCAACAGAAGCATCCACCAAAATACTTTTCCGCCGCAAGCCTCTGTCTCGGTGAGATCCCATCTTGGAGCCTTTTTTGGCACCTTGCCGGAGGGGGATTCGATCACGGAGGGCTTCTACATCAACCTTATTGCCCTACCATGAAGCGTGAGTAGTTTACAATAGACCTACAGGTCCATAGCTAGTAGCTAGATGGCTTCTTCTCTCTCTTTGATCTTCAATACGATGTTCTCCTCGATGTTCTTGGAGTTCTATCCGATGTAATATTCTTTTTCGGTGTGTTTGTTGAGAACGGATGAATTGTGGATTTATGATCAGATTATCTATGATATTATTTGAGTCTTTTTTGAATTCTTATGCATGATTAAATATCTTTGTATTTCTCTTCGAATTATCGGTTTGGTTTGTCCAAGTAGATTTGTTCTTCTTGCAATGGGAGAGGTGCTTAGTTTTGGGTTCAATGTTGCGGTGTCCTCACCCAGTGACATAGTAGGGGTAGCCAGGCATGTATTGTATTTATGCCAACAAGGGTAAAAAGATGGGGCTTTCATCATATTGCTTGAGTTTATCGCTCTACATCATCTCATCTTACTTAAGGCGTTACTCCGTTCTGATGAACTTAATACTCTAGATGCATGCTGGATAGCGGTCGATGTGTGGAGTAATAATGGTAGGTGCAGAATCGTTTTGGTCTACTTGACACAGACGTGATGACTATATTCACAATCATTGCCTTGGATATCGTCATAACTTTGTGCTTTTCTATCAATTGCTCGACAGTAATTTGTTCTCCTACCGTATGTTTTCTTTCAAAAGAGAAGCGTCTAGTGAAACCTATGGCCCCCGGGTCCATTTTCCATCATATATTTTCAGATCTATAAACCAAAAAACCCAAAAATACCTTGCTGCAATTTATTTGTTTTTACTTTGTTTTATGTTTTAGTAATCTTTTATATCTATCTCTATCAGGTCTCATCCTTGCAAGAGGGCGTGAAGGGATTGACAACCCCTTTATCGTGTTGGGTGCAAGTGTTTGATAGTTTGTGCAAGTGCATAGATTGGAGACTTGCTCGTTGATGGCTCGTGTCCATGTCAATTTTTCCCCGAAGAGGAAGGGATGATGCACGACAGTACAATAGGTATTTCCCTCAGTGATGAAACCAAGGTTATCGAACCAGCAGGAGAACCAACAAACACTTTGTAAACGGTACCTGCACACAAAGAACAAATACTTGCAACCCGACGTGTAAGAGGGGTTGTCAATCCCTCCCGGGTAAAAGATTGGTAAAGATATAATTTGGTAGATGCAAACAGAATAACGGCAAATAAAATTATGCGAGGTATTTTTGGGGTTGTGATAATATAGATCTGACAATATCAATATAGATTTGAAGATATATATGATAAGAAAATAGACCCGGGGCCCGTAGATTTTAGTAGTGGCTTCTCTCGAGAAAATAACATACGATGGGTAAACAAATTACTCTTGGGAAATTGATAGAACTTCAAATAATTATGACGATATCCAGGCAATGATCATTATATAGGCATCACATCCAAGATTAGTAGACCGACTCCTGCCTGCATCTGCTACTATTACTCCACACATCGACCGCTATCCAACATGCATCTAGTGTATTAAGTTCATGGAGAAATGGAGTAATGCAATAAGAATGATGGCATGATGTAGACGAGATCTATTCATGTAGGATAGCCCCCATCTTGTTATCCTTAATAGAAATGATATATACGTGTCTTGCTACCCCTTCTGTCACTGGGAAAGAACACCGTATGATCGAACCCATCACAAAGCACCTCTTCCCATCACAAGAAAACTTGATCTAGTCGGCCTAACTAAACCAAAGATTCGACGAAGAAATACAAGGCTATAAGTAATCATGCATATAAGAGATCAAAGAAACTCAAATAACTTTCATGGATAAATAGATTTGATCATAAACTCAAAGTTCATTGGATCCCAACAAACACACCGCAAAAAGAGTTACATCAAATAGATCTCAAAGAGAACATTGCATCGAGAATCAAAAGAGAGAAGAAGCCATCTAGATACTGCCTACGGATCCATGGGTCTAAAATAAACTACTCACATATCATCAAAGAGGCACCAATGAGGATGATGAACCCCTCCGTGATGGTGTCTAGATTGGATCCGGTGGTTCTAAAACTTGCGGCGGCTGGAATTGTGTTTCGTCGACTCTCCCAGTGTTTCTGGCATATTTGGGAATTTATATGGCAAAGAGGCAGTGCATGAGGCCACCGAGGCGGGCACAACCCACCTGGGGGCACCCCTCTGGTACTTCTTTCGCCCATGTTGTTCCATCTAGTCCATAAAATTCTCCAAAAAGTTTCGCTTTGGACTCTGTTTGGTACTGATATTCTGCAAAGTAAAAAACAAGCAAAAAATAGCAACTGGCACTGGGCACTATGTCAGTAGGTTAGTTCAAAAAATGATATAAAGTTGCTATAAAATGATTGTAAAACATCCAAGAATGATAATATAACATCATGGAACAATAAAAAATTATAGATATGTTGGAGATGTATCAGTATCTGTCGGTGTACAAAAGTAGGGGCTCTCCTTTGTATCCCTTTACTTGTGCACGGGCAGTCAGAGCCACGCCCGCGGCCACACTAGGCAAGGCGGAGGAGGGAAGTCAAAGGCGCAAGGCGGTCAAGGCAACGCCAATACCAGAGACAGGAGAAGCAAAAGGGTGAGGTGGACACCCCCCGGCAAGACCCTTGCCGAGGCAGCCTCCACAGCCCCGGCAAGACCCTTGCCGGGGCAACTTGCCCGATGCCAGTGGAGCGCGCCGCCCTTGAGCTCAAGGTTTCCAATATCATCAACACCATTGAAACCAAGGCTCGGGAGGCACCTCCATGGCGGCATGCAGATCTTCGTTAAGATCATAAACACACAAGATCAGATGAGGACCAGAAGACGACGATCCTCGGCAAGACCCTTACCGAGGAGATCGACAAGACCCCCGGCAAGACCCTTGCCGAGGACACCCGCGGGGCCGCCGCCAAACCCGCATCTGCCAAGACTCCACCGCTGTTCTCATACAGCTGCCAGCCCAACCAGCTGGGCAGGCACCTATGTGGTAACACGCGGCTTCCAGGCCAACTCAGCAAGCACCTATGTGGTGGCCTGCAGATCTTCGTGAAGACCCTACCATCACGCCATCTCAGCAGCCTACCAGCTTGCGTGGCGCTGCATGCCTTGTTGGCCTGGACGCGTGTCGAAGCAAGGCGGAGCAGCGACGGATGGGACGGGCCTCGCTACTATCCCCGATAAAGCAACGGGACACCTAAGGGGCACACTTAATGCGTCTTGTCCCATAATGACAAGCGATAAGCTTGGACACTGTATACCTTTTCACCTCCTGTGTGCCATTGTGGCAATCCCTTTTGGCTATAAAAGGAGGCCCGAGGCATACAGGAGAAGGATTCGGATCTTTTGGACGAGGCACACACCATAGCTAGTTCAAGAGCTCAAGAACACTCCAATATACACCAAAAGCAAGACTAGGGTTTTACGCATCCTCGCGGCCCTAACCTGGGTAAACGATCTGTGTGCTTGCCCCTGGACCTGCTCTTCCCGCAACCTCGCGCCCGCCGACCGTAATAGGGGTCCGAGTGATCCCATAGGTGTCGTTTCCCACCGACATCTTTGGCGCGCCAGGTAGGGGGGCGTAGTTGCGAGAATCTGGTCTAGCGGCAGTTTAGCAGTTCTCCATCACCATGGCTCCCAAGAAGAAGGGGATCATGGTGATCGGTTCATCGGGAGCCGAGCCGCCCGCACCAGCCAAGGCGCGGCCCGCGAGCACACACACCACTCTGGCAGTCAGAGCCTGACAAGCTGCATCGTTCGTGCGCAAGGCGACGGGCCGCGCACCACCAAATCCAAAGATGGAGCTGGGCCCCCCGCAGGCAACACGGGGCCCTCTAGGGGCGGCGTCGTGCCACCCACGAGCGCCGCGGTGACTCCCAGGATTCCTACTCCGGCGCCCACAACACGCTCGCCCCTGGTTGTGTGCGACGAGCAGTGCCATCCCGCTGGTGACCCCGGGCGCCATCGTGGGAAGAGCCTTGTGCGCCACTCATGCGACGTAGAAGGCCAGCATGCGCGCTGAGACGTTGGCGAAAGTGGCGCACAGCCGTCGGGCCGTGATATGGCTCCTTCAAACATGGTTAGAAGTCGAAGCGCATCACGGTCCATGCAGCTTTCACCGCCACCAACGCCAGCAGAAGCTATGGCACGCGCAGTGGCTCCTCGATTTCCCTCCTGCGGCAGAAAAGATCAACGAGTGGAGAGCCACCATTAGGAGCATCGTCAGCGTCGCCAACAAAGATGAGCCACGTTCGGCAGGGCCCTCAGGTCGGCGCTCCGCTGAGCCACGGCACGCCAGCGGTGGAAGGAACAGAGGTGCCGCAGCCACGGTGCACTCTCCTCCTCCACGCCAACTACCGCGGGTGTCGGCCCACCGTGATGACGCTTGTCATAACATTTTCGTAGCATCGTCCGACCCGCGGGCCCACCATGATCAGCGCCAAGTTCTTCGGGAGCGAGCCCATGAAGATGCTCCAACCACCATCGAGGGCCGGCGTGACACGCACCACCAGTCGGATAGGCGGGCAGGGCCCACTGTGGATCACCCAGCGCCGGGGGGCTCTGGTGACCTACCCTACGAGATGGGTTGCCCATACTTTACCCGTGAGCTGCGGCAGTTCCAGTGGCCCTCCCACCGCACATTCAAGCCCGATGTCGCGAGAAGTACAATGGCAAGACCCATCCGTCGGAGTTCAACAGCATCTACACCATCGCCATGCAAGCTGCTGGGGCACGCGATGACAAGGTGCTTGCCAATTACTTCTCGTTGGCACTTAAACCCAATGTCATGTCATGGTTGATGCACTTGCCAGTGGATTCTATTTCTTCTTGGTCGGATCTGTGCCATGAGTTTGTTGGCGCCTTTACGGGGGGCCACCAAGCTCATGGCCAGGCAAGCGATTTGCATATCATTCCCCCCAAAAGAAGGTGAAACCCTGCGAAAGTACATCCAGAGATTCAGCCGGGTGCACTACAACATCCCAGATGTTCATCCCACCGCCGTGGTCAGCGCGTTCCACCAGAATGTGCGCAATCGCAAGATGCGTGTAGAGCTGGCGATGAACAAGGTCAGAGATGTGGCCGAGCTTTATGTTCTGGCCGATAGGTGCACTCGGGCTGAAGAGGGGAGGAAGTACCCCGGCGAGGATGCCGGTGCGGAAACCGACTCCACGGACGAAGATGCGGCCACCCTGACGAAGAAGGGCCGGTGCCGCAACAAAAAGCGCAAGAGCAAGACAGTGCTTGCCGTCGAGGGATCCGAGGACACCGGCGCTGCCAAGAAGGCCAAGGCTGACAACCCCGACAAGGAAATTGCTGGGTGCGCCGACTGCCGGGCCTTGGCAGCTGCCGACAAGCTAGGAGGCTCCGGCAAGCAGTACTACAAGATCCACCACACCAAGGGCCATGCCCTTCATAACTGCCGACAAGTTGAGATGTTTGCCAAGAAGCAAACAGCTGAATACGAACGGCAGGACAAGGAGAAGGATCAGGATGGTGCCGAGGGATCCGGCAAGAAGCATGGAGGCCAAGGGGGTCACCGCGGCAGGGATAGCCAGCAAGAGAGGCCCTCTCGGGGCCGAGACAAGAAGCAGGAAGATGACGGTCATGACGAGGATGACGAGTCCGGTGAGCAAGAGTTCGAGAAAGCTACGGAGACCATGTGTGTCGACGGTGGCGCCTCGTTGCACACTTCTCACCGCCAGCTCAAGCAGTGGGCACGTGAAGTCATAGCAGCGGAGCCATCACTGGATGCACAAAAGCCACTAAAGTGGTCCAGCACGCCTACCATTTTTTACGCCGAGGAGCACCCTGATCGCACAACCGCGGTCAAGTGCTTGCCGTTGTTGGTCTCACCAACAATACGCAACCTCAAGGTGACAAAAATGCTAGTTGACGGCGGGGCCAGTCTGAACTTGATCTTGCCTGTTGTGATCAAAAGGCTGCAGATTCCCAATGGAGACCTCGAAGAGACAGGTACTTTCCAAGGGGTCAACCCGGGAAGGAGCCAGCCAAAGGGTAAGGTCACGCTGCCCGTGACGTTTGGAAGCGAGCTGAACCACCAGACAGAGAGGATTGTCTTCGATTTAGCCGAGATCCCCTTGCCCTACAACGGGATCCTCGGCCGCCCGACACTGGCCAAGTTCATGGCGGCATCACATTACGCCTACAACATGTTGAAGATGCCTGGCCCGATGACTATCATCACTGTCCCCTGCGAGAAGAAGGATGCGCTGATCTGCGCTGACCAACTCTACCGGGAGGCAGTTGCAGCAACCGCCGCCAAGGCGCTTGCTCCTGCCGCCGAAGCCCAGGGGGGAGAATACCGACAAGACCTCTCGCACCCACTCTAGCAAGCGCACCTCTTCAGAGTGTTGTGCTCCCGTCGAGGACGTGCCAGAGAGCTCCACCAGCAAGAGCAAGAAATCCAAAGCTACACCACTAGAGACCAAGAAGGTGTCTGTCAAACAGGATGGCACAGGAGGGACTTTCACCATAAGCTCCTCCCTTGACAGCAAGTAGGAAGGTGCGCTCGTCACCTTCCTGTGGGCGAATGTCGACGTGTTTGCATGGCAAGCATCCGACATCCCCGGCGCTCCCAGGGACGTGATTGAGCACCACCTTGTTGTCTCCCCTCATGCGCGACCCGTCAAGCAAAAGGTCAGGAAGCAAGCTTTGGAGGGGCAAGAGTTCATCACGGAAGAGATCAGGAAGTTAGAAGCAGTAGGCTTGGTGAGGGGAGTACTCCATCCGACGTGGTTGGCTAATCCGGTGGTGGTGCGCAAGGCGAATGGGAAGTGGAGGCTGTGTATTGATTACACGGATACAAACAAGGCTTGTCCAAAAGACCCCTTACCATTGCCGCGCATCGACCAGATTGTTGACTCCACGAACGGGTGTGATTTTTTTATCATTCCTCGACACCTACTCAGGGTACCACCAGATCTTCATCACGAGAGAGGATGAAGAGAAGACAACATTCATCACCCCATGTGGTACGTATTGCTTTTTACAGATGCCTTTCGGGTTGAAGATTGTTGGCTCGACGTTCGCAAGAGCAGTCCAAATTGGTTTTGAGCCCCAGCTACATAGAAATATGGAAGCCTATATGGATGATATAGTGGTCAAAACAAAGGACAAGGCGACACTCATGCAAGATTTAGAAGAAACGTTTGCAAACTTGTGCAAGATCAACCTCAAGATGAATCCCGAGAAGTGTGTCTTCGGCGTTCCATCCGACAAGCTTCTTAGGTTCTTTGTGTGACAACGTGGGATCAAGGCGAACCCGGACAAGATCAAGGCCATTGAGCAGATTGAGGCGCCTAGGCGGATCAAGGATGTGCGTCGGCTCATTGGCTGTGTTGCCGCCATGGGCAGATTCATCTCCATGTCTGTCGAGCGCGCCCTCCCCTTTTTCAAAATCTTGAAAAAGGCGGGCCCAATGGAATGGACTCCAGAAGCCGAAGCGGCACTGCAGGATCTGAAGAAGTACCTCTCCTCTATGCCGATACTGTTTGCGCCTAAACCACAAGAGTCGTTGCTGCTATATCTAGCGGCAACGAATCAAGTGGTCAGCGCTGCTCTAGTAGCGCAGAGGGAGGTCGATGAAGAGGCAGTAACAATGGCGGAGCCGGCGGATGGTGAGCCAGAGCTCCCTCGACAGGGCCTGGTGCCACCGAGGCGGGACCCCCGGCGGGGTCTGACGCTGGCGGGGCAGGGGCTACGTGGTCGAGCGAAGCGGTGCAGAAGAAGAAGATGATGTAGCACCCGGTTTACTTTGTCAGCTCCCTCTTGCAGGGGGCTAGATCAAGGTACTCCGGCATGCAGAAATTGCTCTTCAGCCTCCTTATGGCCTCGAGGAAGCTGTGTCATTACTTCCAAGCCCACGAGATCACTGTTGTCACCCGCCTCCCGTTGCAACGGATATTGCATAACCCAGATGCAACCGGGAGGATTGTGGAATGGGCCTTGGAACTATCAAGCTTTGGGTTGAAGTTCGAAAGCACCTCGACAATCCAGAGTAGAGTCTTGGCGGAGTTCATTGCAGAATGGACCTCAACGCCCGACAAATAGATCCAAGAGACCACTCTCCCCGACAAGGAAACAAGTCGCAACTGGGTTATGTACTTTGACGGGGCTTTCTCGCTGCAAGGCGCTGGTGCTGGTGTGCTACTCGTTGCACCCACCGGAGAGCACCTCAAGTACGTGGTCCAGATGCATTTTCCCAGGGAGATGTCGACGAACAACACTGGCGAGTACGAGGGGTTGCTTGCCGGTCTCAGGATCGTGGTAGACCTCGGAATCAAGAAGCTTATCGTCAGGGGTGATTCTGTCGGATTTAGGATTTCGGCAAAACCCTTGAGGTTCGAACTCTGGGGTGCGCACAAAGATTTCCCCCTACCGAATCACGCCCCCAACCTCGCCGCGATCTCTAAGCTTATCTCGATGAACTCACAACACAAGAGACACGAGGCTTATACTAGTTCGGGCCACCGTTGTGGTGTAATACCCTACTCTAGTGTGGTGGTGGTGGATTGCCTCTTGGGCTGATGGTGAACAGTACAAGGGACAAATAGCCTCCTGAGGAGAGGTGTTCTTGTGCTTTGTGAACTTGTGTGGTTGAGGATGATCTGATCAGTTCTGGTCCAGATCCCGATCAAGATCAAGATGCCTCCTATGGTGGTGGCTAGTCCTATTTACAGAGGCCCTGGTCCTCTCCCCAAATATTGAGCAGGAAGGGATCCAACAACGGCCAATTTGAAAGGGGACAACTAGTACAAGCTATCCTGACTAAAGGTGGTCTTCACCTGCCAAAGGCGCTGGTGGTGACGCTGTCTTTGGCTCCACGATGACCTCCGTCCTGCTGGTCTTGGTCTTGTTGCACCGATATGGAAACCTTTGCATGATGCCTCGGTACTCCGCGCCTGCGCTTACCCCATTAGCACTAAAGGGGAAACGAGGACACTGCATGCGCTGGCGCCCGCCTGGCCTTTGTCATCATGGCTTGCGTCACGGGAACCTCACGAGGTACCCTTTGCCTTGATCACTCTGCCCCCTCGCGAGCCTTCCTGGTGAAGCCGCTCCGGAGGAGACCCTGTGTCGTTCGCCTCGCGAGGCTTGGCCCCTCACGAGGGTCTTGAGTGTTGGCTGGTGAAGTCCGGCCGTACTGGGCCGTTGGTAGAGCCACGCCATGGGCCGCAGGCAGGCAAGTCTGGGGACCCCCATTCCTAGAACGCCGACAGATTCACAGCTTGTCGTCAAGCAAGTTAACAAAGACTATCAAAGCCCATTGATGGAGGCCTACGTAGATGAGGTGAGGAAGCTGGAGGAGCATTTTGACGGTATATAGGCGGAGCATGTTCCTTGAGTGGAGAACGACACCGCCGACTACCTGTCGAAACGCGCTACCCTCAAACTACCTGTGGAACCAGGTACCTTTGTGCTTCGGTTAACACAACCATCCGTTGAACCATCGACAGAGCAGAACAAGCGCAGGAAATCAGGCCTGGCAAGTACTTTCCTGCCGAGCTCCCAGGAGCCGCCGGCAAGGATGTTGCCGCAGACACCGAGCCTGCCATGGGGCAACAGACTCCGGCAGAGCGTCAAGCCCAGGCCATGGAGGCAGTCGCTCCCAGGGAAGAGGAAATGCATTTGGTCCTTTTCGTCGAGCTCCAGGTTCCGACATGGGCACAGTATACCGTCCGATTCCTCCAAACAGGGGAACTTCCCGAGGAGCAGGAAGAAGCAGAGAAAGTAGCCCGTCAGTCTGCCATGTACCAGTTCGTCAATGACGTTCTATACAGAAAAAGACCAAATGGTGTGAAATTGAAGTGCATCCCCGGGAGGAAGGACTGGAGCTGTTAGCAGAGATACACGGAGGCATATGTGGCTCCCACATAGGGTCGAGGGCCCTTGCCGGCAAGGCATTCCAACAAGGTTTCTTCTGGCCCACAACCCTCCAGGATGCAACGACGCTAGTAACCAAGTGTGAAGCATGCCAGTTCCATTCAAAGAAGCTTCATCAACTAGCTCAAGCTCTCTAGACAATCCCTCTTTCCTGGCCATTCTCGGTCTGGGGGCTCGACATACTGGGCCCCTTTCCCCGTGCTGTCAGGGGCTTTGAGTACTTGTATGTTGCAATCGAGAAGTTCACAAAGTGGCCGGAGGTGGAAGCAGTGAGAAAGGTGATAGCACAGTCAGCCGTCAAATTCTTCAAGGGGCTAGTCTGCCATTTTGGTGTGCCAAACCGAGTCATCACCCACAACGACACTCAGTTCACGAGCCACGCCTTCATGCAGTACATCCAGGACCTCAGCAGCAAGGTCTGTTTTGCTTCTGTTGCACATCCACGGAGCAACGGCCAGGCTGA
Organism: Triticum timopheevii; assembly: GCA_963921465.1. Classification (NCBI taxonomy): domain Eukaryota; kingdom Viridiplantae; phylum Streptophyta; class Magnoliopsida; order Poales; family Poaceae; genus Triticum; species Triticum timopheevii. The sequence goes on from OY997274.1 coordinate 422,433,689, forward strand.
GAGGGAAAATGCTAAAGTGTTGCGAGGCCTCCGAACAAGGACTTTTGACAGGCTGCACAAGTGCGGACGACACTGGATTGATGAGTTGCCGGCGGTTCTTTGGTCGATTAGAACGATGGCAAATCAAGCCACCGGCCAGACACCCTTTGCCCTGGTATACGGGGCAGAAGCAGTTCCCCCCACGGAACACACGTACGTGTCACCTCGAGTGCTTGCTTATGTGGAGCTTGAGAAAGAGCAGTTGCGCCAAGACGATGCAACGCTCCTTGAGGAAGATCATCTTCGGGCGGCTGTGCGAGCAGCGCGCTATCGGCAAGCCTTGCGCCGCTATCAAAGCCGCAAGGTTCGTGCCCGAAGGTGTGAGGAAGGCAACCTTGTTCTTTGGCACGTTCAATCGGCCAAGAATTCCAACCAGTTGACGCCGAAGTGGGAATTCCTTATCGGGTAATACGAGTCACCAGGCCCGGCGCAGTCTGCCTGGAGACCGAAGATGGTATTCTAGTGAGCAACTCCTGGAACATCGAACATCTTCGCAAGTTTTACCCATGAGACGCGGTTGCTGGCCCCCCCGGCAAACCACCCTTATGTACAAGCCTTGCCGGCAAGGCATGTGACCCTTCGTACAAAGCCAGGCGCAGACCCTAAGCATAAATAAATGAAGCTGGCGCCCTAAGTTTTAGCATGCATGCTAGGTTGAGTCTCTCTCTGTGTTAGGGTTGATAGTGCTTGGCGGCAACTAACCCTTAGCATAGGGGTCGAGTATGCATCTTTGTTCCTTTTCGTCCTTTTTTGGTTCGCAGGATGCATGGACATTTCCACTGGGCCATTTTGGGAGAAAAGAGAACAGGCCAACGCCGGGACCCCAACAAGCCAAGGTTGATGGGGGCTGCAGGTCTGAGGATACCATCGCGGCAAGCCAAGGTTGCCGGGGGCTACGACATCAGAAAAGTCTTTCTCCCCCACTCTGTGCCTCCGTATGGAACTTGAACGTATGAGACTTCGCTCGCTCTCGTACCGTCTTGCTCCCTCGATCCCGTGCCCGAAAACCTTACTTTGGGCCGGAACTTGGTTGTAGTGCGGTTGGAAGGGGACGAGTGAAGAGCCCAATCCTACTTGGCCCCTACCTCCGCCAAGGGCATGAGTGTAGCCGAGCTATAGAATAGGAGGGCGGCAGGGCTCGTTGCCGGGGTACAATGTTTATCTTAAGATAACGAGGACTTGCTCCTTGGTGTGGCTCTTGCCCACACGCAAACAAAACCCGACAAACACCTTTCTCTTCATTAATATGTTTCTAACAAGTACAATTCGTACGAGATGCGTACATGAGCAAGGGGATTACAGGATCTACATTCTACTAAGTGCCCGTAGGCTTACAAACTGAAAAAAGATAAGTGCCCCGTGATCCCCGTTCTTGCCTTTTTCTCCCAGGTGCGGCAGGTGAAGGAAAAAAAGGGACGATGGGGGACGCGCCGATGGAGATCTTGACGGGGAAGGTCCCCGGCAGAGCACAAGGCCAAGAGGGGAGCAACACGGTCAGTCGGAGTCGGCGTGCCCCCGCTCGACGCCCTCGTCATCGCTGTCGCTCTCCTCCCTGTCACTCCCGCTCGAGGAAGAGTCTTCGTCGTCAGAGGAGCTCTCCACGCAGCACTTCAAGCGAGTTCTGAAATCTCCAAAGACCTTGACGGAGAGCAGGTTGTTCTCCATCAGTTTGAAAGAGAGAACGAGCCCCGCCGTCAGGCTATGAATACAAGCGAAGGTCTTCCATCCACGGTGAAGATACATGACGTGAGGGGCGGGAAAGTCGACATCAACCCGCATGCCGCCATTCCCGCAGCCCCTCATATGCAGCCGCAGCGTCTGTGGATGGTCGAGCTCCATCTCCAGAGAAAATGGAGTGGGGAGGAAAAGAAGATGGTGCGCCAGCCGATGCAGCCTGATGAAGAACTCGCGGGGCTGGTCCCCAACGTGGCGCCCCACTGGGGGAGGGACCACTAGCGGGGGCGAGGCCGATGCACCGCCTTGTCCTCCTCTTCCTCGGGTACCATGGCGACCTCGGCCTCGCCCCCTCCCCCTCCCCCTCATGGACAGCTCCACCACCACGAGCTCTTGGGAAGGAGGGGCGCGCTGTCGAGCGGAGACCCTCGTCGCCATCGTCGAAGCACCGGAGCGCCCTCTCGCCATAGCAGAAAAAGGGAAAGAAGCCAAGGTGGAAGAGGACGAATGACGAAAGATTGAGGAGTGTCGTCCCCCTTCCCTCCTTATAAAGGGGCAGGGTCGGGGCTCGGCCGCTCCGCTCAACCGATCTGGCCATCAAGGGGCACGGGGAATCGAGACTGACCCACTGCTCCAATCAACGGCGGCCCGGTTTCCCGCCTCGTCATTCAAGGCCCACACCCACCACCTACCATCTTCAAGACATGGGAGACACGTGGCGAGCAAACGGAAATCGAGGAGGCAAGCGAGGCGACCGTTTTTCACCCCGTGGTCGCAGGACACGGGCGCCTCGAAGGCCACGATCCGATTCCGCTCCCCTGCGTCTCCCTCTTTTTACGGGGAAGGCGCGAGCCTCCCCTTTACTGCGACGTGACGCATGCGTGCGAGAACCGTCCCACGCATGGCCCCCACATCACACGCGCACCCCCATGTCGCGCATTCAACATGGGTCATGGGGACACGCAGCGGACGGAAAAGTTACTGCGGTAAAATCCCGCTCTGCCTACCCGCGCACCGTTCTGGGCCCAGCCCAACAACGCGTTGCGCTTATGTGTGCCCCAGGCCCGGGGGCTCCTGTCAGTGTACAAAAGTAGGGGCTCTCCTTTGTACCCCTTTACTTGTGCACGGGCAGTCAGAGCCACGCCCGCGGTCACACTAGGCAAGGCGGAGTAGGGAAGTTAAAGGCGCAAGGTGGTCAAGACAATGTCAAGACCAGAGATAGGAGAAGCAAGAGGGCGAGGTGGACACCCCCCGGTATGACCCTTGCCAAGGCAGCCTCCGCAGCCCTGGCAAGAGCCTTGCCGGGGCAACTTGCCCGATGCCAGTGGAGTGCGCCGCCCTTGAGCCCAAGGTTTCAAACATCATCAACCCCATTGAAACCAAGGCTCGGGAGGCACCTCCATGGTAGCATGTAGATCTTCGTCAAGATCATAAACACACAACATAAGATGAGGACCAGAAGACGACAATCCTCGGCAAGACCCTCGCCAAGGAGATCCACAAGACCCTCAGCAAGATCCTTGCCGGTGACGACCACGACGCCTCTTTCTGGGGGCCCGGCAAGACCCTTGCTGAGGACACCCGCGGGGCCGCCGCCAGACCCGCGTCTTCCAAGACTCCACTGCTGTTCTCATACAGCTACCAGCACAACCAGCTGGGCAGGCACCTGCGTGGCAACGCGCGGCTTCCAGGCCAACTCAGCAAGCACCTATGTGGTGGCCTGCGGATCTTCGTGAAGACCCTACCATTGCGCCATCTCAGCAGCCTACCAGCTTGCGTGGCACTGCATGCCTCGTTGGCCTCGCTACTATCCCCAATAAAGCAACTATCCCCGATAAAGCAACGGGACACCTAAGGGGCGCATTTAAAGCGTCTTGTCCCGTAATGACAAGCGATAAGCTTGCACACTGTATACCTTTCCACCTCCTGTGTGCCACTGTGGCAACCCCTTTTGGCTATAAAAGGAGGCCCGAGGCATACAGGAGAAGGATTTGGATCTTTTGGATGAGGCACGCACCATAGCTAGTTCAAGAGCTCAAGAACACTCCAATATACACCAAAAGCAGGACTAGGGTTTTACACATCCTCACGGCCCAAACCTAGGTAAATGATCTATGTGCTTGCCCCTGGACCCTAGCTAGTTCCCGCAACCCCGCGCCCGCTGACCGTAGTAGGGGTCCGAGTGATCCCATAGGTGTCTTTTCCCACCAACAGCATCCCCAAGCTTAATTCCCGTTCGTCCTTGAGTTGGTAAATGATAAAAACAGAATTTTTGATGTCGAATGCTACCTAACATGTTTGTCACATATTCTTTTCTTTTGTAACATGGACATATGGACTTTTATATGGTTGAAAGCAATAGTCTAGTTTTGGCATGAAGATTTAAATACTCAAGCATATCAACAAGCAACCATGTCTTTCAAAATATCAACACTAAAGCAAGTTATCCCTAGCCCATCATGCCCAGTCATTGATCCATTCATGAAACGCACTCGCATATTAGCTACATCCAATGCTCAAGTACGATCATATTGCCCCTTAGTTGGTGCTTTATAAGAGAAGATGGAGACTCAAATAAAAAAATGCATAAAGTAAATAGAGAGGCCCTTCGCAGAGGGAAGTAGGGCTTTGTAGAGGTGCCAGAGCTCAAAGCAAAAATTGAGAGATAAAACATTTTGAGAGGTATACTTTTCCCGTCAACGAAAATGACCGAGTAATTCCCACCACTTTGCATGCTAGATATATCATAGGCGGTTCCCAAACATAAAATAAAGTTTATTCCTTTTTCCACTGTTCTTTCACATTCCAGGGCTAGCTGTATCCACGGGTGTCGTCCATACCAACACTTTCCAAGGAATTTATTATTTGACAAGATAAAGTAATTTTCTTTTTCATTTCGGTACTGGGCATCCCTATTACCGCCATACTCTGGTGCAATGACAAATGAATAAACACTCATCTTAACAATAACACATCTAGCGTATAAAATATTGACCACCCCCTGCCGCTTCATGAGCGATACGTGCACACAAAAAGGAAATTTATTTTGAAAATTAGAGATGGCACATACAAATTTGCTTAGAACGACACGAAAATACCACATATAGGTAGGTATGGTGGACTCATGTGGCAAAACTAGTTTTAAGGATTTTGGATGCACAAGTAGTATTTCTACTCAGTACAAATGGAGGCTAGCAAAAAGATTGAGAAGCAACCAACCAAGAAACGAAAAATCACATAAGCGAGTATTAAGCATAACTAACACCGAATAATGCACCACAAGTAGGATGTAATTGCATTGCATAACTATTGACTTTCATGCTTGCATAGGGAATCACAAACCTTAACAACAATATTCTTACTAAAGCATAATTACTCATCAACGTGACTCACATATTACTATCATCATATCTCAAAACTATTACAAAGAATCAAGTTTATTTTGTCCAATGATCTTCATGAAAGTTTTTATTTTATCCCTCTTGAATATCTATCACTTTGGGACTAGTTTCATATGTTGCTTTTGATTAGCTCAAAAAAATTAAGCGAAGAACATGAGCATAAAATTTTTCTTCTCTCAAAATAGTCGACTACATCCTTTCTCTCTGTAACACCATTTTGTCTTTCAAAAAATAATGAAAAAAATCAGGTATACCACAAATAGTTTACTAGAAAGAATCGTGTGGGATGCGATATAAAATATCTTGGCGCACCATCTTGTCTGGCTTACGCAGGAAGCTTCGTCATCTATAGTCCACCACCCCCGCTTGAACCACACTTGTGCCAGTTTCTCGCGGCACCGAGCGAAATTTTTTTGCCACCGCAGAAATATCTATCTCCCCGCCCCCTCCCTCCTACCAAAAGCCACATTTCCACTGTTCCTCCTTGCTTTCCAAGTTCAAACCTTCACTGTTGCTTACTGGCAGAACAGCCTCCTCGCCGGCGACCCTTCTTCTTGTAGCGCCGCCTCCTCGCCGGCTACCCTTCTTCTTGCAGCGCTGCCTCCTTGCTGGCGACCCTTCTTCTTGCAGCGCCGCCTCCTCGTCGGTGACCCTTCTTCTTGCTGCGCAACCTCGTCGATATGGTCAGGTAATCCACACCCCACCCACACCATCCTCCTCCTTTCCCGTCCCACATGCTCCGACTAACGGAGCAACACCTTCCACCGGAATCACTGCCCCCCTCCTCCAATTAAGCGCCGCCCACAGCCATTTTACACGCAGTATAACATGGAGCTGAGTAGCATGCGGCCACACGTGCTAACATGGTCGCTATGGCTGCCATGCGTGTCGACCGCCAGAGCTTGGAGGAGCACCTCGTCTTCGAGGTCACCGTCGACATCGCCACACGGTTGTCTACTTTAAAATACAGTTCGTGATGTTTTCTCGAGGCCACCGCTAGTGCCTTCTAGTGATTTGTCCTCTGGAATGTTAATATGCAATCTGATGTTCAGTTAACAGTTTGGTCCTCTGAAATGTAATGTCCAGTTAACACTTTGGTCCAACAATTGCTACATTTCGTAGTACTGTTCTCAAGCATTCTTTGTTTTGTTAATTGTCTTATCTTCTAGTACATGTTTCTATTCTGCAATTCATGCTCAGTTAACTATTTTGGTTCATTTGGTCTGTTGTCCATTTAACTATTTGGTTTAGTTCTGCAATTTGATTTTCATTTGTTGTGGGTACAATTTTGTATTATTATGTACGTGACACCAATCGAATTTGGCTGTACTCAATACATATTCTACTGATAGTATGGCAACTCTCAGTTAACCTGATCAAGATCTTCCTTATGTGTGTTGCAGGGAAACAATGGGAGACACTGCGGTTTACCATTGAGTTTTGTTCAAGCAGGGTCCTTTGGCTAATAGCACATTATTGTGCAGTTGCAGGAATCATTCTAATATTTAGGTTCTTACAATTTGGTCCTGCACATGTAGGTCCTGCTGTCAGAGACTTAGACCCACTGTTCGACCCATTTTGCATATGGGGAAATGAGATGTCCATGAATATCAGACAAGTCAAGACACTCAGAAAGTTTGTTAGGATGAAGAAACTTGCGACGAATAACAACAAGATCTTTGTTTGCACAATGAACAAGACATCAGTCAACTATAGGATGGTACCAACTCTTTTACCTTGTTTTTACCCCTTGCACCATTTCAAAATTTACAACAGTGATTTATGCATAGCTTTGTTTTTAGTACTTTCCAAATCAGTTCTCCGATTATTACCTCTCAAACCACCTGCATGGTCAAGAGGCGAGGAAGGTATTCATTCAACACCCATGGTACAATATTGAAGTCTTGCTAAAGAGGACAAAGGTTGGGCGGGCAATTATCCATAGCCACTGGCCTAAAGTTGCAAGGACATTCAACATCACTGAAGGCTCAATGTTTGCCTTCCGCTTCTGCAGTTTCCCAGATGAGATTCATCTGTCTATTTACCATGTATGATGCTACTTTCCAAAGGTTTTTGATGTTGCATGTGAAACTTGGTGCTGTTGTGTAACGGCGTAACTGAGTGCCGAAGCTATCTAATGTAATTCGATTATGAAATCCTGGTTGCTTTTATACGGATATGAAATACCTGGCGTGTTTTATAAGAAATATCTGTTTAATTAGTACATGGATTATCAATAATAGGCTAATTACCCTGCTTATCGGGGTTTTCTATTGTAGACGGTTACTCAGACATCACCGTGGGCGATGAACTCAAACAACCCGCATGGTTTCTAGAAAGTAGGTGTGTTCGATCAACTAACAATCACACACGACTTCCGCCAGCGAACTGTTCGCGTTAGGCAAACTTGCACAAACCTTTCCACACAAAGAACTACGTGTGATATACATACGAATGAAAACGTTTTCCCTGGATTGACTGTGTGGGATGTACATAAGAACATAAATGAATTCCTTGGATTGACTGTGTGTGATATACGTACCTACGGAAATGTTTTTTTCTCGGATTCACCGTGTGGGATGTACATACCTACGGAAATGATTTTCTCGGATTACCGTGTGGGATGTACATACCTACGAAAATGATTGGGTTTCAATGCCTCACCCGATCGCACACGGCCCCAGCCTAGGTCCCAGGAGGGCCTATCCCCGGCGATTTCTGGGTCGTGTGGGAAGGACACCCTATCGGACATAGTCACTTGGCGACGGTTCAAAATACCGTCACAGAAAGGGGTTAAAAACTGTTTGTTTAGCACCTCGCTATAACAGTGAAGGAAGAAGGCGTGGGGAGAAAAGAGGGATCTTTATCCACTTATATAGGCAATGAATATCAAGCGCCACCCCCCCACAAGCCTTAAAACTCGCTTGTTCCCAAGGGGTCGCGTGAATGACATTGTTGGATTACCCAAAACCTTATTGATGAGGATCCCGCAATAAGCAGACACCTTATCTGTTTTGACAAGACGTGTCAATGGAGGCCGCGCCTCAAAACGCGAAGCGGAAGGCGGAAAACAGTTCGAAGTCTTAAAAGGCCAAACGTGGCATTTCGCCAAAAAAGTTGTCAATTGAGAGGCATTATTTTGATTAAACATTTTTCCTACGTGGTTGAGGGTTGAGACTGTCATGCAGAGCCGAATACAATTCTTTTATTACATTGGAGTATCCGGGAGGAGGAAGCCGCCTTGCAATGCCGAAGACAATCTGCGTGCCAAACATATCGTCATTGAAGACTGGTTCAGGGGCTACTGAGGGAGTCCTGGATTAGGGGGTCCTCGGGTGTCCGGGCTATGTGATATGGGCCGGACTGATGGGCCGTGAAGATACAAGGTAGAGGACCTTTCCCCGTGTCCGGATAGGACTCTCCTATGCGTGGATGGCAAGATTAGCGTCCGGATATGTAATTTCCTTCTTCTGCAAGCCGACTCTATACAACCCTAGGCCCCTCCATTGTCTATATAAACCGGAGGGTTCAGTCCATAGAGGCTATCAGAATTCATATAGGCTAGACTTCTCGGGTTTAGCCATTACGATCTCGAGGTAGATCAACTCTTGTAACCCCTATACTCATCAAAGACAATCAAGCAGGAAGTAGGGTTTTACCTCCATTAAGAGGGCCCGAACCTAAGTAAACATCATGTCCCCTTTGTCTCCTATTACCTCCGATCCTCAGATGCATAGTTCGGGATCCCCTGCCCGAGATCGGCTGGTTTTGACACCGACACCGGCTTTCTGGAGCACCATGCAAGCTTCGGGCGGCCCTGGTCGGCGGCTTCAGCTTGGGAGGTTGTTGGGACGATCAGGATCTTTAGGACAACGACAACCCAGAGCTGGTCAAGCTGCCGAAAAAGGTAGTAACTGTCGTGGATACGGCGGTATAGAAGCTGTCAATGGCGGTCTCGCCATTGCTGGCTCCAGCGACGGGCGGTCAAGAAGCCAGTAGCATGGACGTCTCCCCTCAAGATGGTTAAGAGGACGAGCGTGTACTCGGGCCAGGGGCCGCCTAGGTGGGGTGCCTCATGCTGACTGATCCGAGTACAGCAGTTGGCCGATTCTCTTCTGTTGGTACGCAGCTGGAAGCTCATCCGGTTGTGCTGCTGGGCGGAAGTGTTTATGGGTACATGCAACCATATGCTTTAGTTGATGCATGCGGGCAACACTTGGCCAAAGTTGCTACTGACCCTGAGAGTTGCTCTGCTGCTGCTATGTTGGCTCACAAACATGTTGTAGGTGATGTAAACCAGAACAGGTCGGTGATGCTTGGCACGGCTGATGGCGCCAGGTACACTGCAGCAAAGGAGGCTGACCAGGGTGCTCTACCTCTGGTTGTGGCAAAGGTGTTGCCGGCTGATGGTGGCTCAACATGCGTCCTTGCTGGTTTGGTCGGGAGTGCTTCCCGGCTGGACTTTGATGAAAATGGAGCTCAATCAAAATGGGGCCACAAGAAAAGAATGTACAAAGAGGAGCAAGTGGAGCGTGCTGCTGTTCATGGTGTGTGTGCCAAGCATGTCAAGTTTGGGGTTCCCACTCCCCCAAATAGTGGCAGCGAGTTATCTAGTCGAAAGGTTGCCGATGCTGCCATCCTAGAGAGCACGACGGGAACTAAGAGGCGTCGTTCTGAAGATCAAGGCTTAGTTTTTACTATGAATAGCAATAGCAGTGAGAGCTTAGAGTATAAGAGTGAAAATGCCATCTTCGTAACTTGTAAAAGAGTGTGTGGTGAGAGGGTTGAGGCTATAGTAGGTGTCGATGGGGCTATCATTTATGTAACTAAAGAGATAGATGGGGAGAGGAAGATCTTCAGGAGAGGACGAGAGAATCTGTAGGAGAGGAAAAGAAGGAAGGTGGCACTCCTAAGGAAGCAACTGGCCCTGGGGCTGCCGATCAACTGACGGGCGCGTTTGATGACGCATGTCAGGAGCCATGAAAATTTTGTTGGAACTGTCGAGGGCTGGGACAACCTCATACGGTTCAGGAGCTTGTGTGTCTGACTAAGACGCACAGTCCCAATGTTATCTTTCTTTCGGAAACTAGGAAAAATAAAGAGTATGTTGAGCTTTTGCGGTACCGATTGGGTATGAATAATGTGTTTACTGTTTCTGGCCATGGTAAAGGTGAAGGTCTAGTCGTGTTTTGGGATGGAGCATATTCTTCTGAGCTGAAAAAATATGGTGAACATTTTGTGGAGATGCACGTCAACAAGGGTGATGGTACAAAGTGGAGGTGCACATTTATTTGTGGAGAGCCAAAGGCGAGCCAGAGGTATGTTATGTGGGATCTTTTGAGGCGGATTAAACCTCTTGGTGTTGGACCTTGGTTTATGGTGGGGGATTTTAATGAAGCTATGTGGCAAAATGAACATTTCTCTCGACGTAAGAGATCTCCTAGACTCATGGCTAACTTTCGTGAAGTTCTTTCGGAGTGCAATTTATTTGATTTGGGATTTCAAGGTGCTGCATGGACATATAATAATATGCAAGAGGGCAACAAGAATGTTAAGGTACGTCTTGACCGTGCAGTGGCATGCCCTCTTAGGTCTTCTATTTTCCCTCAACGTAAGGTCTCTCATATTATTAGCTCCAGATCTGATCATTGCCCCATTTTAATTGAGTTGATGGGTAATGCTCGGGAGGGGAGGTTTGCTAGAGAGTTGAAATATGAATCTTACTAGGAGAGGGAAGGTCGTGTTTTGGATGAACAGATTAATGATTGTTGGAATAGAGGATCAAATATAAAGGATCTGGAAGATGTTGCCAATAATTTAGAAAAATTAATGAAATCTCTTCATGGATGGAGTCTGGTGCATATTGGGTATCTGCCTAAGAAAGTTGATTGGGCTCGTAAGATACTAGGCATTTTGATGCGGAGCATCCTTCGATCATCCCCATGGACCTCCCATCGACTCACCAAGAACCAAGAGGACCCATGACTAGAGCACGAGCTAGAGCTCTCGAGACCGAGGTGACTTCTTTCCTTAGTGATATCTCATATGATCCTCTCGAGACATGGTTACTACCTAAGTCCGGAATGTTGTGCATGATTAGTAACCGAGAGGACCCTCCCGACGATGTCCATGAAGATGGTTAAGACCCCAAGTCCACGGAAGAAGAGAACCAATGGAAGAAGGCAAGAACAGCCTCCAGGCACCGGACATCCGGCCAGGACCACGGACATCCGACCCCTGGAGATCTACACGGTCAGGACTCTGCAGAAGAAGCTATAGGGACCGGACATCTGGCGCCCAGCCCGGACATCCGGCCCCCCTCACCGAAAATCCGGCCAAATTCCCTTACATCTGGCGCCGGCGTCCAGGGAGCACAGAAGGTTGCCCCACCAGCTCGGACATCCGGCCATCACCCTGGACATCCGGCGCCTCCCGAAGCACCGGACATCTGGCCCCTCCTACCAAACATCCGGCGCCGCCCATCCAGAGAACATAACGACCATCTGCACCAGCCCGGACATCCGTCCCTTCCACCCGGACATCCAGCCCCTCGCGAGCCACCGGACATCCGGCCCGACGCCCGGACATCTGGCCTTCCCTGTCTGCGAACAGTGTAGGGCCGAGGCCCATGTACCCCTCTTCGCCCCTAGACTATATATACTCCATTCCCACCTACATTTTAGGGTTAGCATTGTGATAGCTCATTTGAGATAGAGCATTGCTCATCCGTACCGGATCTACTCCACGTGAGGGACCACACCACTTCGGAGAAGATCCATTCGGATTCAAGGTCTCCATCTGGAGAAGACAATCAAGACCTCCTCATGGAGAAGAACGGTTACTCTTGTATCGTCCTTTGTTGACTTTGGATCTCGTGTTACTTTGTGCCTCGGTGATCTAGCCCTTGTGTGATCAATCCCTTGTCGGTTGAGTGTTTCTCTTGTTTTCCCCCGTGATTTGCCTCGTGTTCTTCCGCGCGTTCTTCATGAATTCTCGTAGGATCCTCTCCAAAAGTGAAAGATCGGCCCCTAGGGTTCCGTCCTACATCATCTTGCTATCATGAGCCACGTTGATCACGTTTTTGGAGCCCCTACCCCATGTTTTATAGCTTGATTTTGTTGTTTTCGTCCTAAATCCGAAAATTCTCCACCAAAAATAGCCCCAATTTTTTTGTGAGTTGTTGGTGTGATGAAGTTTTGTTGGATTTGATCCACGGATCTGCTTTTCATCGAGTGGATCTAGCTTTTCCCCATCTCTCCTGCGATTTCTACCCACCAATTCGTCCGAATTTTTCCCCGGAGTTGCAATTTTTTCCCGTGGAGTTCATCGTGTTCGTCCCCGATCCAGGAGCCCGGACATCCGCCCGTGTCCACCAGACATCCGGCATACCGGACATCCGGCAGCTGGCCCGGACATCCGGGCCCTGGCAGCATCAACTCCATTCCCCCGCGCCCATTTCCGCCTAGTTTCGCCCAATTTTAATCTGGTGTCCACACTTACTTCCGCATACCCCCCACTGCTTTCCACAAGCACCACCACCGCTCACCGCTACCTCCTATGACAATTTTGACACGTTTTGGTCTTTGAGATTTTGGGTTGTGGTTCCCGTGTCCTATTGTGTTTCGGCTATATAGGTACGGTTTGACGTCACCATCACCACCGCTCATCTCCATCGACTACTCATCATCGCCAAGGATGGTAAATTCAACGACATCTTTGTCATACCTTGCAATTGCATTGATACCCACATGGCCTTACTTTTGCGTAGCTTACCCATCGAGACTAGCCATTGAGTATTGCCGGCAATGTTACTTGTGCACATTAGTGATCATACTACATAGCATACATACCATACCATCATGGTGCATATCTTGGCATCAACCTATGTGTCACAAAGTTGTCATCGCATACACAATTGCTATCTTGGTTCGTGAAGTTTTACATAAGAAAAGAGCTCAAAAGTGAAAGAGCCACCCAAGCTTTTAAGCAAAGAGAAAAGATAAGCAAAGAGCTTATAAGCAAGAACCATAGCATCATACTACATTAAGATTGTCATACCCGATCATCTTGGATCGTAGCACCGAAATACCACACATATAGCATACTTGGGATAGAGATCATTGCATTGTTGCCTAGTAGGTTGTGCACAAGTTCCATATCCGCTTATTGTGCAATCGTGCTAGCGTCTCTCAAGTATTGTGCAACAAGAGCATTTTCGTGGATTCCACATTTTGGCTCACTTTTGGTTTGCACAATCCCACTTATCTATTTGCATGTGTGTTTCCGTGTACCACTACTTGCTTGGTCTACTTGTTGCATTTGAAAATTTGTGAATCTTTTCCAACATTATTGAAGCTCACTTAAAATTGCATCAAATTTTGTGCCACCATCCTAACCAAGCTCCACCATAAGCTTTTACTTGTGTAGGTGTGAGAACCGACAAGAATTGGTACCAATAGTGTTATTTCATTGTCCGCATTTGAGTGAACTTGATTCATCGTCAACATCGGTCAAGCTACATTGGTATAAGTTCATCTCCTTCTACCACCCACATTTTTGCTTGGGATGATGGATAGGCTGAGTACTTCTACCAACCCACTCTTCATCGAGCAAGACGACGACATGTCATCATACGTCACCAAGAGCCACCTCTTTGGTGCACAACAAGCGTTGCATCAAGAGCAACAAGCTATGACCGAACGCATCGACAACCTCGCCACCGACTTGCGACTCTCCGAGCAACGTACCAAGGACTACTTCGACAACAAGCTCGACGCTCACAAGTAAGAGAATGATGCAAGAATGGACGAGATTTGTGCCTTATTGGTGAACCGTCCTCCTTCAAATTCTTCATACTCAAGATGGAGCCACTCAAGTTGACACTCCGACGACTCCTTCTCCGGCTCAAGTACACCATCATCGAACACTCTTCGACGAGCCGTGTGTCAAGACCGTCATGCATCTCGCAATCCACTCCATGACAAGCATTCACAAGAGCAAGTCGATGAGCAAGAACTTCGTCCTCCACCACATCAAGTTGCGTTTGCTCAAGCTCAAGAACGACAACGACAATGGCGCCAAGAGGAAGAACGAGCGCGTCTCCATGAAGAGGAACAAGACGTCGAGGCTCAGCGTCTTCAACAACAACAACATGAAGCGCAAGCTCTTGAGGCGCAATGTGCCCTTCAAGAATCAAGTCGAGCCATCGCCAACCACAATCGCGAACGGCGCAATCAAGAGGAAGCCCTTCGAGAAGAAATCCAAGAGAGGAACTACCAACCGCGAGTGCAACGTCAAGTTCCTCAAGCTCCTCCACAAGCTCGTCAAGCTCCACCTCAACCTCAAGTTCAACAAGAGCAAGTTGATCATGGACTTCCTCCACGCCAAGAGCAACATGAGGATGATTACCCTCACCATCAAGGGCGTCATCATCACCATCGCCAACAACACAATGAAGAGCAACACTGTGGCAAGCTCATATTCACAATGCCCAAGTTCCATGGTAGCAATGATCCGGAAGAATACCTCTCATGGGCATTGAAGGTCGACAAAATCTTTCGTTTGCACAACTATGAGGAAGAGAAGAAGATCGCTATGGCATCACTTGAGTTCCAAGACTATGTACTCATATGGTGGGAACAAGTCCTTGAGCGCCGACAAGCAAGAGATGAACCTCCAATCACCACTTGGGCTCAAATGAAGGAAGTCATGCGAGCACGTTTTGTGCCCACATACTACAACCGCGATCTCTTCAAGAAACTCCAACTCCTCAAGCAAGGAACAAAGAGTGTTGAAGAATACTACAAGGAAATGGAGATAGCCATGATTCGAGCCAATGTCACGGAAGATGATGAGAAAACTATGGCACATTTCTTGAATGGACTCAATCATCCCATCAAGAAGATTGCCGACTTCCAACCTACAACAACCTCATTGAGCCCGTGCATCAAGCTACAAAGGTGGAACGTCAAGTGCAAGATGACTTCAAGTACTCCAGGTACTCATCCAAGACCTACGGCTTCTCCAACAACCAAGCTTCAACAACTCCTCCAACCTCTACATCAACCAAGCCTTCTCCAAGCAACGACGACAAGTCAATTTACAAGAAAACTTCGACAAGTTCAAGTCGTCCTCCTCCTACTACAAGCAACTTCAAGCCGCGTGCTTCATCATCTACTCCGACCGATGAGACCGTCAAGACAAGCTCCTTCAAGTGTTTCACTTGCGGCGGTCGAGGACACAAGTCCTATGAATGCACAAACAAGTGCACCATGATCCTCAACTATGATGGAACCTATGACTCCATGAGTGACGAGGAGATGGAAGCCCTTGAGCAAGTGGCCATGCACCGGCGAGTGAATGAGGATGAAGATGATCAAGTCTTTTGCGATGAGGATTCGAGCCCCCCTCTTGTTGTCTCCAAGGTCTTGACTCTTCAACATCAACAACAAGAAGACCAAAGATGCCACATCTTCCACACAAAGGCTGGCATCAATGGAAGGTCCGTCAAGGTCATCATCGATGGAGGTAGTTGCCACAACTTGGCAAGTGGAGAACTATGCTCCAAGCTTCAATTGGTCAAGATGAAGCACCCGCACCCCTACAAAGTCAAATGGCTAAGTGACTCTGGCACTATACGAGTTGAGCATACGGTCCAAGTCTCCTTCAAAATTGGTGCATATGATGACACTTTGGAGTGTGATGTCATCCCGATGTCCGTTTGCCACCTCCTTCTTGGTAGGCCATGGCAATTCGACCGTGGTGTCATCCACAATGGGCGTACCAATCACTATAGCTTCAAGATGAAAGGGAAGGAGTATGTGCTACGACCAATGTTTCCTAGTCAAGTGATTGCCGACAAGCAAGCCACCCATCATGGAGAGAAGAGTGAGAAAGTGATCCAGCAAAAAGTGAGTGAGAGCCACAAGCCAAACTTGAGTGCCTCTTCGCTTAGAGAGAAAAACATAGTCCTATTTGCCACAAAAAGTGAGAGGAGAGAAGTGTGTGAGAACCCATTGAGTGTTATGCACTTTGTCCTTGTGTGCAAGGATGGGGAACCAAAAACTAACACCTCTAACGAGCTACCTTTAGTGTTTCAATATCTTTTGCAGGAATTCCAAGATGTTTTCCCCGATGAGCTACCTCCGGGTCTACCTCCTCTACGAGGCATTGAGCATGGAATCGACCTCATCCCCGGAGCGCCCCTACCATACAAAGCTCCATACCGCATCAACCCTGAAGAAACTAAGGAGATCCAACGGCAAGTACAACAACTAATCGACAACGGTCATGTACGTGAAAAGCTTAAGACCTTGAGCCGTTCCGGTTATACTTGTTCCTAAGCAAGATGGAAGTTATCGCATGTGTTCTGATTGTAGACTCATCAATGCTATTACCGTTCGTTATAGGCATCCCATTCCTCGCTTAGAAGATATGCTTGATGAACTTAGTGGTGCCACCTTTTTCTCAAAAATGGATCTTAAAAGTGGCTATTATCAAATCTGCATACAAGAAGGTGATGAATGTAAAACTGCTTTCAAAACCAAATTTGGCTTGTACGAGTGGTTAGTTATGCCTATGGGTTTATCGGAAGCTCCCGGTACTTTCATGTGTCTTATGCATTTTGTGCTTCGACCTTATATTGGAGTGTTTGTTGTGGTTTACTTTGATGATATTCTTGTGTTCAGCAAATCCATGAAAGAGCATATTAATCATTTTAGGGTTGTTTTGCAAACGCTTCGCAAAGAACGTCTTTATGCCAACATGAAAAAGTGCATGTTTGGTGTTGAAAAACTAGTTTTCTTGGGTTTTGTCACTTCTTCCAAGGGTGTCCATGTGAATGAATCTAAAATTGAAGCAATTAAAACTTGGCCCCAACCCACCAATTTGCAACAAGTGCGTAGCTTTCTCGGTCTTGCGGGTTTTTGTCGTCACTTTGTGAAAGACTTTAGCACTATTTATGCTCCTTTGCATGCCTTGAGTAAGAAGAATGCTCCTTTTTTTTGGGGATCTTTGCAATCAACCACTTTTTATGAGCTCAAGTCTTTGCTTACTCATGTTCCGATTCTTGCTTTGCCCCATTTTGACAAAACTATTGAGGTTCATTGTGATGCAAGTGGTACCGGAATTGGCGGAGTTTTGATGCAAGAAAAATGAGCCATTGCATATTTTAGTGAAAAACTATCCAGTGCTCAACTTAACTATCCCGTATATGACAAAGAATTGTATGCTCTAGTGCGTGTGCTACATGTTTGGGAACATTATCTTAGACCTCATGAGTTTGTCATCCATACCGATCATGAAACACTTAAGTACTTAAAAGGTCAAACTAAGTTGAACAAGCATCATGCCAAATGGAGTGAATTTATTGAATATTTCCCCTATGTGATCAAGTACATTATGGGTAAGGAAAATGTAGTTGCGGATGCACTTTCCCGCATATGCATGCTTGTCACTAAACTTGAGTTGAATGTTATTGGTTTTGAGCACATAAAAGACGTGTATGCTAATGATCCATCTTTTGCTACTCCTTATGCTAAATGCTTGACGCATACATCTTGGGTACAATATTACATCAAGGATGGTTATCTTATGAGAGCTAACAAACTTTGCATTCCCGAGTCTTCTCTTCGTTTGCTCCTTCTGCAAGAGGCTCATGGAGGTGGACTCATGGGACATTTTGGACGCGACAAGACATTCGCCACGCTCTCCAAGAACTACTTTGGGCCCAAGATGTTCCGTGACGTCTCACGCTTCACCAACCGATGCTCTACATGTCGCAAAGCTAAGTCTAAAGCTCAATCCCATGGTATTTACATGCCTCTTCCTATTCCTTATCAACCTTGGGAAGACAGTAGCATGGATTTTGTACTTGGTTTGCCTAGTACTCAAAATGGAAAGGATTCCGTGTTTTTTGTTGTGGACCAATTTTCTAAGATGGCACATTTCATTCCTTGCAACAAGATAGACGATGCTTCACACGTTGCAAATCTATTTTGTAGGGAAATCTTGCGCCTCCATGGAGTACCAAAGACAATCGGCTCTGACCGCGATGTCAAGTTCTTGAGTTACTTTTGGAAGACGCTATGCGCCAAGCTCGGAATCAAGCTCTTGTTCTCGTCCGCATATCATCCTCAAACCGACGGCCAAACGGAGGTGACGAACCGTACGCTCTCCACTCTACTTCGTGTGTTGATCAAGAAGAACATCAAGGAGTGGGAGGAGTGTCTACCATCACCGAGCACGCCTAAAACCATGCAAGACATTCGACTACCGGTAAGTCCCCTTTCGAGGTCCTCTACGGCCTCAACCCGTTGTCCCCATTGGACATTCTACCTCTTCCTCTACAAGAGCGCACCAACCTTGACGCAAGTGTCCGTGCAAGCTACATCAAGAAGATTCATGAAGATACAAGGCACACCATCGAGCGCCAAGTACAACGACTCACGACCAAGCTCAACGTCAACAAGCATCCCATGATATTCAACATTGGAGACCTCGTGTGGCTACACCTTCGCAAGGACCGCTTCCCCAATGAACACAAGTCCAAACTTCTCCCGCGATCCGATGGACCCTTCAAGGTGCTAGCACGCTACAACAACAACAACGCTTACAAGATCGATCTCCCACGTGACAAGTACAACGTAAGTGACATCTTCAACGTCTCCGATCTCTCCCTGTACCATGCTGATGAGGATTTCGATCCGAGGTCGGATCTTTCCCAAGGGGGGGGGGGAGATGATGCGGAGCATCCTTCCGTCATCCCCATGGACCTCCCATTGTCTCACCAAGCACCAAGATGGCCCATGACTAGAGCACGAGCTAGAGCTCTCGAGACTGAGGTGACTTCTCTCCTTAGTGATATCTCATATGATCCTCTCGAGACATGGTTACTACCTAAGTCCAGAATGTTGTGCATGATTAGGTACCAAGAGGACCCTCCCGACGATGTCCATGATGATGGTCAAGACCCCAAGTCCACGGAAGAAGAGAAACAATGGAAGAAGGCAAGAACAGCCTCCAGGCACCAGACATCCGGCCAGGACCCCGGACATCCGGCCCCTGGAGATCTACATGGTCAGGACTCTGCAGAAGAAGCTATAGGGACCGGACATCCGGCGCCCAGCCCGGACATCCGGATCCCCTCACCGGAAATCCGGCCAAATTCCCGGACATCTGGCACCGACGTTCAGGGAGCACAGAAGGTTGCCCCGTCAGCCCGGACATCCGGCCATCACCCCGAACATCCAGCACCTCCCGAAGCACCGGACATCCGACCCCTCCTACCGGACATCCGGCGCCGCCCATCCAGAGAACAGAACGGCCATCTGCACCAGCCCAGACATCCGGCCCTTCCGCCCGGACATCCGACCCCTCGCGAACCACCGGATATCCGGCCCGACGTCCGGACATCCGGCCTTCCCTATCTGCGAACAGTGTAGGGCCGAGGCCCATGTACTCCTCTTCGCCTCAGAAAGATTGTTAGGATGAAGAAACTTGCGACAAATAACAGCAAGATCTTTGTTTGCACAATGAAGAAGACATCAGTCAGCTATAGGATGGTACCAACTCTTTTACCTTGTTTTTACCCCTCGCACCATTTCAAAATTTACAACAGCGATTTATGCATCGCTTTGTTTTTAGTACTTTCCAAAGCAGTTCACCGATGATTACCTCTCAAACCACCTGCATGGTCAAGAGGCGAGGAAGGTATTCATTCAACACCCACGGTACAATATTGAAGTCTTGCTGAAGAGGATGAAGGTTGGGCGGGCAATTATCCATAGCCACTGGCCTAAAGTTGCAAGGACATTCAACATCACTGAAGGCTCAATATTTGCCCTCCGCATTTGCAGTTTCCCAGATGAGATTCATCTGTCTATTTACCATGTATGATGCTACTTTCCAAAGGTTTTTGATGTTGCATGTGAAACTTGGTGCTGTTGTGTAACGGCGTAACTGAGTGCTGAAGCTATTTAATGTAATTCGATTATGAAATCCTGGTTGCTTTTATACGGATATGAAATATCTGGCATGTTTTATAAGAAATATTTGTTTGATTTGTACATGGATTATCAATAATAGGCTAATTACCCTGCTTATTGGGGTTTTTTATTGCAGACGGTCACTCAGATAGCACCGTGGGCGATGAACTCAAACAACCCGCACGGTTTCTAGAAAGTAGGCATGTTCGATCAACTAACAATCACACACGGCTTCCGGCAGCGAACTGTTTGCGTTAGGCAAACTTGCACAAATATTTCCACACAAAGAACTATGTGTGATATACATACGAATGAAAATGTTTTCCCTGGATTGACTGTGTGGGATGTACATAAGAACATAAACGAATTCCTTGGATTGACTGTGTGATATACGTACCTACGGAAATGTTTTTTATGGGATTCACCGTGTGGGATGTACATACCTAGGGAAATGATTTTCTCAGATTACCGTGTGGGATGTACATATCTGCGAAAATGATTGGGTTTCGATGCCTCACCCGATTGCACACGGCCCCAGCCTGGGTCCCAGGAGGGGCTATCCACGGCGATTTCTGGGTCGTGTGCGAAGGACAACCTATCACACACACTCACTTGGCGACGGTTCCAAATACCATCGCGGAAAGGGGTTAAAAACCGTTTGTTTAGCACCTCGTTGTACCAGTGAAGGAAGAAGGCGTGGGGGAGAAAAGAGGGATCTTTATCCACTTATATAGGCAATGAATATCAAGGGCCCCCCCTCAAGCCTTAAAACTCGCTTGTTCCTAAGGGGTCACGCGAATGACACTGTTGGATTACTCAAAACCGTATTGATGAGGATCCCACAATAAGCGGACACCTCATCTGTTTTGACAAGACGTGTCAATGGAGGCCGTGCCTCGAAACGCAAAGCAGGAGGCGAAAAACGGTTCGAAGTGTTAAAAGGCCAAACGTGGCATTTCGCCGAAAAAGTTGTCAGTTGATAGGCATTATTTTGATTAAACATTTTGCCTACATGGTTGAGGGTTGAGACTGTCATGCAGAGCCGGATACAGTTCTTTTATTACATTGGAGTATTCGGGAGGAGGAACCCACCTTGCAATACCGAAGACAATCTGCGTGCCAAACATATCGTCATTGAAGACTGGTTCAGGGGCTACTGAGGGAGTCCTGGATTAGGGGGTCCTCGGGTGTCCGGGCTATGTGATATGGGACGGACTGATGGGCCGTGAAGATACAAGGTAGAGGACCTTTCCTCGTGTCCGGATAGGACTCTCCTATGCGTGGATGGCAAGATTAGCATCCGGATATGTAATTTCCTTCTTCTGCAAGCCGACTCTGTACAGCCCTAGGCCCCTCCATTGTCTATATAAACTGGAGGGTTCAGTCCATACAGGCTATCAGAATTCATATAGGCCAGACTTCTAGGGTTTAGCCATTACGATCTCGAGGTAGATCAACTCTTGTAACCCCTATACTCATCAAAGACAATCAAGCAGGAAGTAGGGTTTTACCTCCATTAACAGGGCCCGAACCTGGTTAAACATCGTGTCCCCATTGTCTCCTTTTACCTTCGATCCTCAGATGCATAGTTTGGGACCCCCTACCCGAGATCGGCTGGTTTTGACACCGACACCGGCTTTCTGGAGCACCATGCAAGCTTCGGGCGGCCTTGGTCGGCGGCACTTCAGCTTGGGAGGTCGTTGGGACGACCGGGATCTTCAGGACAACGACAACCCAGAGCTGGTCAAGCTGCCGGAAAAGGTAGTAACTATCGTGGCTTTGGCGGTACAGAAGCTGTCAATGGCGGTCTCGCCCTTGCTGGCTCCAGCGACGGGAGATCAAGAAGCCAGTAGCATGGACGTCACCCCTCAAGCTGGTTAAGAGGACGAGCGTGTACATGCTGACTGACCCGAGTTCAGCAGTTGGCGGATTCTCTTCTGCTGGGACACAGCCGGAAGCTCATCCGGTTGTGCTGCTGGGTGGAAGTGTTTCTGGGTACATGCAACCAGATGCTTACTTGATGCATGCGGGCAACACTTGGCCAAAGATGCTACTGACCCTGAGACTTGCTCTGCTGCTACTATGTTGGCTCACAAACATGCTGCAGGTGATGTAAACCAGAATAAGTCGGTGATGCTTGGTGCGGCTGATGGTGCCAGGTACACTGCGGCAAAGGAGGCTGACAAGGGTGCTCTACCTCTGGTTGCGGCAAGGGTGTTGCCGGCTGATGGTGGCTCAACAGGCATCCTTGCTGGTTTGGCCGGGAGTGCTTCACGGCTGGACTTTTATGAAAATGGAGCTAAATCAAAATGGGGCCATTGGAAAAGAATGTACAGAGAGGAGCAAGTGGAGCATGCTGTTGTTCATGGTGTGTGTGCCAAGCATGTCAAGTTTGGGGTTCCCACTCCCCCAAATAGTGGCAGCGAGTTATCTAGTCGAAAGGTCGCCTATGCTGCCATCCTAGAGAGCACGGCGGGAAGTAAGAGGCGTCGTTCTGAAGATCAAGGCTTAGTTTTTACTATGAATAGCAATAGCTCTGAGAGCTTAGAGTATAAGAGTGAAAATGACATCTTTGTAACTAGTAAAAGAGTGTGTGGTGAGAGGGTTGAGGCTATAGTAGGTGTCGATGGGGCTATGGTTTATGTAACTAAAGAGATAAATGGGGAGAGGAAGGTCTTCAGGAGAGGAAGAGAGAATCTGTAGGAGAGGAAAAGAAGGAAGGTGGCACTCCTAAGGAAGCAACTGGCCCTGGGGCTGCCAGTCAACTGACGGGCGCGTTTGATGACGCATGTCAGGAGCCATGAAAATTCTTAGTTGGAATTGTCGAGGGCTGGGACAACCTCGTACGGTTCAGGAGCTTGTGTGTCTGACTAAGACGCACAGTCCAAATGTTATCTTTCTTCCGGAAACTAGGAAAAATAAAGAGTATGTTGAGCTTTTGCGGTACCGGTTGGGTATGAATAATGTGTTTACTGTTTCTGGCCATGGTAATGGTGAAGGTCTAGTCGTGTTTTGGGATGGAGCATATTCTTGTGAGCTGAACAAATATGGTGAACATTTTGTGGACATGTACGCCAACAAGGGTGATGGTACAAAGTGGAGGTGCACATTTATTTATGGAGAGCCTAAGGCGAGCCAGAGGTATGTTATGTGGGATCTTTTGAGGCGGATTAAACCTGTTGGTGTTGGACCTTGGTTTATGTGGGGGATTTTAATGAAGCTATGTGGAAAAATGAACATTTCTCTCGACATAAGAGATCTCCAAGACTCATGGCTAACTTTCGTGAAGTTCTTTCGGAGTGCAATTTATTTGATTTGGGCTTTCAAGGTGCTCCGTGGACATATAATAATATGCAGGAGGGCAACAAGAATGTTAAGGTACGTCTTGACCATGCAGTGGCTGTTGGAAATATGCCCTAGAGGCAATAATAAATTAGTTATTATTACATTTCCTTGTTCATGATAATCGTTTATTGTCCATGCTAGAATTGTATTGATAGGAAACTCAGATACATGTGTGGATACATAGACAACACCATGTCCCTAGTAAGCCTCTAGTTGACTAGCTCGTTGATCAATAGATGGTTACGGTTTCCTGACCATGGACATTGGATGTCATTGATAACGGGATCACATCATTAGGAGAATGATGTGATGGACAAGACCCAATCCTAAGCATAGCACAAGTTCGTGTAGTTCGTATGCTAAAGCTTTTCTAATGTCAAGTATCATTTCCTTAGACCATGAGATTGTGCAACTCCCGGATACCGTAGGAATGCTTTGGGTCTACCAAACGTCACAATGTAACTGGGTGACTATAAAGGTGCACTACAGGTATCTCCGAAAGTGTCTGTTGGGTTAGCACGAATCGAGACTGGGATTTGTCACTCCGTGTAAATGGAGAGGTATCTCTGGGCCCACTCGGTAGGACATCATCATAATGTGCACAATGTGATCAAGGAGTTGATCACAGGATGATGTGTTACGGAACGAGTAAAAGAGACTTGCCGGTAACGAAATTGAACAAGGTATCGGGATACCGACGATCGAATCTCGGGCAATATCGTACCGCTAGACAAAGGGAATTGTATACGGGATTGATTAAGTCCTTGACATCGTGGTTCATCTGATGAGATCATCGTGGAACATGTGGGAGCCAACATGGGTATCCAGATCCCGCTGTTGGTTATTGACCGGAGAGTCATCTCGGTCATGTCTGCATGTCTCCCGAACCCGTAGGGTCTACACACTTAAGGTTCGGTGACGCTAGGGTTATAGAGATATTAGTAAGCGGTAAGCCGAAAGTTGTTTGGAGT
Organism: Triticum timopheevii; assembly: GCA_963921465.1. Lineage (NCBI taxonomy): Eukaryota > Viridiplantae > Streptophyta > Magnoliopsida > Poales > Poaceae > Triticum > Triticum timopheevii. The sequence continues at coordinate 422,458,103 of OY997274.1, forward strand.
CCCGGATGAGATCCCCGACGTCACGAGGAGTTCCGGAATGGTCCGGAGGTAAAGAATTATATATAGGAAGTGCTATTTCGGCCATCGGGACAAGTTTCGGGGTCACCGGTATTGTACCGGGACCACCGGAAGGGTCCCGGGGACCCACCGGGTGGGGCCACCTGCCCCGGGGGCCACATGGGTTGTAGGGGTGCGCCTTGGCCTATATGGGCCAAGGGCACCAGCCCCTAGAGGCCCATGCGCCAAGAGAAGAGGAAAAGGGGAGAGTCCTAAAGGGGGAAGGCACCTCCGAGGTGCCTTGGGGAGGATGGACTCCTCCCCCCCCTTGGCCGCACCCTTCCTTGGAGGAAGGGGCAAGGCTGCACCCTCCCCCTCTCCCTTGGCCCTATATATAGTGGGGGGGAGGGAGGACAACCATACCTAAGGCTTGGCGCCTCCCTCTCCCTCCCGTGACACATCTCCCTCCTCCCGCAGCGCTTGGCGAAGCCCTGTTGGAATCCCGCTACTTCCACCACGCCGTCGTGCTGCTGGATCTCCATCAACCTCTCCCTCCTCCTTGCTGGATCAAAGCGTGGGAGACGTCTCCGTTCCGTACGTGTGTTGAACGCGCAGGTGCCGTCCGTTCGGCGCTAGGATCATCGGTGATTTGGATCACGACGAGTACGACTCCATCAACCCCGTTCTCTTGAACGCTTCCGCGCGCGATCTACAAGGGTATGTAGATCCACTCCTCCCTCGTTTCTAGATGACTCCATAGATTGATCTTGGTGACACGTAGGAAAATTTTGAATTATTGCTACATTCCCCAACAGTGGCATCATGAGCTAGGTCTATGCGTAGTTTCTATGCACGAGTAGAACACAAAGTAGTTGTGGGCGTTGATTTTGTTCAATATGCTTGCCGTTACTAGTCTTATCTTGATTCGGCGGCATCGTGGGATGAAGCGGCCCGGACCGACCTTACACGTACTCTTACGTGAGACTGGTTCCACCGACAAACATGCACTAGTTGCATAAGGTGGCTGGCGGGTGTCTGTCTCTCCCACTTTAGTCGGATCGGATTCGATGAAAAGGGTCCTTATGAAGGGTAAATAGCAATTGGCATATCACGTTGTGGTTTTTGCATAGGTAAGAAACGTTCTTGCTAGAAACCCATAGCAGCCACGTAAAACATGCAAACAACAATTAGAGGACGTCTAACTTGTTTTTGCAGGGTATGCTATGTGATGTGATATGGCCAAAAGGATGTGATGAATGATATATGTGATGTATGAGATTGATCATGTTCTTGTAATAGGAATCACAACTTGCATGTCGATGAGTATGACAACCGGCAGGAGCCATAGGAGTTGTCTTAATTTATTTATGACCTGCGTGTCAACATAAACGTCATGTAATTACTTTACTTTATTGCTAACCGTTAGCTGTAGAAGTAGAAGTAATAGTTGGCGAGACAACTTCATGAAGACACGATGATGGAGATCATGATGATGGAGATCATGGTGTCATGCCGGTGACGATGATGATCGTGGAGCCCCGAAGATGGAGATCAAAAGGAGCAATATGATATTGGCCATATCATGTCACTATTTGATTGCATGTGATGTTTATCATGTTTATACATCTTATTTGCTTAGAACGACGGTAGTAAATAAGATGATCCCTTACAACAATTTCAAGAAGTGTTCTCCCCTAACTGTGCACCGTTGCGACAGTTCGTGTTTTGAAGCACCACGTGATGATCGGGTGTTAGATTCTAACGTTCACATACAACGGGTGTAAGACAGATTTACACACGCGAAACACTTAGGGTTAACTTGACGAGCCTAGCATGTACAGACATGGCCTCAGAACACAGAAGACCGAAAGGTCGAGCATGAGTCGTATAGAAGATACGATCAACATGAAGATGTTCACCGATGTTGACTAGTCCGTCTCACGTGATGATCGGACACGGCCTAGTTGACTTGGATCATGTAATCACTTAGATGACTAGAGGGATGTCTATCTGAGTGGGAGTTCATAAGATGAACTTGTTTATCCTGAACATAGTCAAAAGGTTTTCGCAAATTATGTCGTAGCTCGCGCTTTAGTTCTACTGTTTAGATATGTTCCTAGAGAAAATTTAGTTGAAAGTTGATAGTAGCAATTATGCGGACTAGGTCCGTAAACTGAGGATTGTCCTCATTGCTTCATAGAAGGCTTATGTCCTTAATGCACCGCTCAGTGTGCTGAACCTCGAACGTCGTCTGTGGATGTTGCGAACATCTGACATACACGTTTTGATAACTACGTGATAGTTTAGTTAAACGGTTTAGAGTTGAGGCACCGAAGACGGGTTTTGAAACGTCGCGAAACATATGAGATGTTTCAAGAACTGAAATTGGGATTTCAGGCTCGTGCCCACGTCAAGAGGTATAAGACCTCCGACGATTTTCTTAGCCTGCAAACTAAGGGAGAAAAGCTCAATTGTTGAACTTGTGCTCAGATTGTCTGAGTACAACAATCGCTTGAATCGAGTGGGAGTTGATCTTCCAGATAAGATAGTGATGTTTCTCCGAAGTCATTACCACCAAGCTGCTAGAGCTTCATGATGAACTATAATATATCAGGGACATATATGATGATCCTTGAGATATTCGCGATGTTTGACACCACAAAAGTAGAAATCAAGAAGGAGCATCAATTGTTGATGGTTGGTGAAACCACTAGTTTCAAGAAGGGCAAGGGCAAGAAGGGATACTTCATGAAACGGCAATTCAGCTGCTGCTCTAATGAAGAAACCCAAGGTTGAACCCAAACCCGAGACTAAGTGCTTCTGTAATAATGGGAACAGCCACTGGAGCAGAATTACCCTAGATACTTGGTAGATGAGAAGGCTGGCAAGGTCGATAGAAGTATATTGGATATACATTGTATTGATGTGTACTTTACTAGTACTCCTAGTAGCACCAGGGTATTAGATACTGGTTCGGTTGCTAAGTGTTAGTAATTCGAAATAAAAGCTACGGAATAAACGGAGACTAGCTAAAGGTGAGCTGACGATATGTGTTGGAAGTGTTTCCAAGGTTGATATGATCAAGCATCGCACGCTCCCTCTACCATCGAGATTGGCGTTTGCGTTGAGCATAGACATGATTGGATTATGTCTATCGCAATACGGTTATTCATTTAAGGAGAATAATCGTTACTATGTTTATTTGAATAATACCTTCAAATGGTCTTACACCTAAAATGAATGGTTTATTGAATCTCGATCGTAGTGATACACATGTTCATGCCAAAAGATAGTAATGATAGTACCACCTACTTGTGGCACTGCCACGTAAGTCATATCGGTATAAAACGCATGAAGAAGCTCCATGTTGATGGATCTTTGGGCTCACTCGTTTTTGAAAAGTTTGAGGCATGCGAACCATGTCTATTGGTGTATATGCATGAAGAAACTCCATGCAAATGGACCGTTTGACTCACTTGATTTTGAATCAGTTGAGACATGCAAATCATACCACATGGGCAAGATGACTGGAAGCTTCGGTTTCAGTAAAATGGAACTAGAAAGCAACTTGTTGGAAGTAATACATTTTGATGTGTGCAATCCAATGAGTGCTGAGGCATGTAGTGGATATCGTTATGTTCTTACTTCACAGATGATTTGAGTAGATGTTGAGTATATTTACTTGATGAATCACGAGTCTGAATTATTGAAAGGTTCAAGTAATTTCAGGGTGAAGTTGAAATATCGTCGTGACAAGAGGATAAAATATCTATGATATGATCATAGAGATGAATATCTGAATTACGAGTTTGGCACAGAATTAAGACATTGTGGAAATTGTTTCACAACTAATACAGCTTGGAACACCATAGTGTGATGGTGTGTCCGAACATCATAACTGCACCCTATTAGATATGATGCATACAATGATGTCTCTTATCAAATTACCACAATAGTTTATGGGTTAGGCATTAGAGACAACCACATTCACTTTAGAAGGGGCACCACGTAATTCCGATGAGATGACACCGTATGAACTATGGTTTAAAGAAACCTAAGCTGTCATTACTTAAAAGTTTGGGGCTGCGACGCTTATGTGAAAAAGTTTCAGGCTGATAAGCTCGAACCCAAAGCGGATAAATGCATCTTCATATGACACCCAAAAACAGTTGGGTATACCTCCTGTCTCAGATCCAAAAGCAATAAGGGATTGTTTCTAGAATAGGGTCCTTTCTCGAGGAAAAGTTTCTCTCGAAAGAATTGAGTGGGAGGATGGTGGAGACTTGATGAGGTTATTAAACCGTCTCTTCAACTAGTGTGTGGCAGGGCACAGGAAGTTGTTCCTGTGGCACCTACACCAATTGAAGTGGAAGCTTATGATATTGATCGTGAAACTTCGGATCAAGTCACTACCAAACCTCGTGGGATGATAAGGATGCGTACTACTTCAGAGTGCTACGTAATCCTGTCTTGAAAGTCATGTTGCTAGACAACAATGAACCTACGACCTATGGAGAAACGATGGTGGGCCCGGATTCCGATAAATGGCTCGAGGCCATAAAACCCGAGAGAGGATCCATGTATGAAAACAAAGTGTAGACTTTGGCAGAACAGCTCGATGGTCGTAAGGCTGTTGAGTGCAGATGGATTTTAAAAGGAAGACGGACAATGATGGTAAGTATCACCATTAAGAAAGCTCGACTTGTCGTTAAGATGTTTTCCGACAAGTTCAAGGAGTTGACTGCGATGAGACTTTCTCACTCGTAGCGATGCTAAGAATCTATTGGAATTATATTAGTGATTACTGCATTATTTATGAAATCTTGCAGATAGGATGTCAAAACATTGTTTCCTCGCCGATTTTCTTGAGGAAAGGTTGTATGTGATACAACCGGAAGGTTTTGTCAATCCTGAAAGATGCTAATAAGTATGCAAAGCTCTAGCAATCCTTCTAAGGACTAGAGTAAGCATCTCGGAGTTGGAATGTATGCTTTGATGATGATCAAAGATTTTGGGTTTATACAAAGTTTATGAGAAACTTGTATTTCCAAAGAAGTGAGTGGGAGCACTATAGAATTTCTGATGAGTATATGTTGTTGACATATTGTTGATCAGAAATGACGTAGAATTTCTGGAAAGCATATAGGGTTATTTGGAAAGTGTTTTTCAATGGAAAGCCTGGATTAAGCTACTTGAGCATTGAGCATCAAGATCTATAAGGATAGATCAAAACGCTTAATGGTACTTTCAAATGAGCACATTCCTTGACATGATCTTGAAGGTGTTCAAGATGGATCAGTCAAAGAAGGAGTTCTTGCCTGAGTTGTAAGGTATGAAGTTAAGACTTAAAAGCTCGACCACAGCAGAATAGAGAGAAAGGACGAAGGTCGTCCCCTATGCTTAAGACGTAGGCTCTACAGTATGCTATGCTGTGTACCGCACCTGAAGTGTGCCTTGCCATGAGTCAGTCAAGGGGTACAAGAGTGATCCAAGAATCGATCACAGGACAGCGGTCAAAGTTATCCTTAGTAACTAGTGGACTAAGGAATTTTCTCGATTATGGAGTTGGTAAAAGAGTTCGTCGTAAAGGGTTACGTCGATGCAAGATTAACACCTATCCGGATAGCTCTGAGTAGAGATACCGGATATGTATAATGGAGCAACAATTTAGAATAGCTCCAAGTAGAACAGTTATTTGGAATAGCTCCAAATAAAGCGTGGTAGCTGCATCTAGGAGATGACATAGAGATTTGTAAAGCACACACGGATCTGAAAGGTTCAGACCCGTTGACTATAACCTCTCTCACAAGCATAACATGATCAAACCCAGAACTCATCGAGTGTTAATCACATGGTAAATTTGAACTAGATTATTGACTCTAGTAAACTCTTTGGGTGTTAGTCACATGGGGATGTGACCTTGAGTGTTAATCACATATCGATGTGAACTAGATTATTGACTCTAGTGCAAGTGGGAGACTGTTGGAAATATGCCCTAGAGGCAATAATAAATTAGTTATTATTATATTTCCTTGTTCATGATAATCGTTTATTGTCCATGCTAGAATTGTATTGATAGGAAACTCAGATACATGTTTGGATACATAGACAACACCATGTCCCTAGTAAGCCTCTAGTTGACTAGCTCGTTGATCAATAGATGGTTACGGTTTCCTGACCATGGACATTGGATGTCATTGATAACGGGATCACATCATTAGGAGAATGATGTGATGGACAAGACCCAATCCTAAGCATAGCACAAGATCGTGTAGTTCGTATGCTAAAGCTTTTCTAATGTCAAGTATCATTTCCTTAGACCATGAGATTGTGCAACTCCCGGATACCGTAGGAATGCTTTGGGTGTACCAAACGTCACAACATAACTGGGTTAGCACGAATCGAGACTAGGATTTGTCACTCCGTGTAAACGGAGAGGTATCTCTGGGCCCACTCGGTAGGACATCATCATAATGTGCACAATGTGATCAAGGAGTTGATCACGGGATGATGTGTTACGGAACGAGTAAAAGAGACTTGCCGGTAACGAGATTGAACAAGGTATCGGGATACCGACGATCGAATCTCGGGCAAGTATCGTACCGCTAGACAAAGGGAATTGTATACGGGATTGATTAAGTCCTTGACATCGTGGTTCATCCGATGAGATCATCATGGAACATGTGGGAGCCAACATGGGTATCCAGATCCCGCTGTTGGTTATTGACCAGAGAGTCATCTCGGTCATGTCTGCATGTCTCCCGAACCCGTAGGGTCTACACACTTAAGGTTCGGTGACGCTAGGGTTATAGAGATATTAGTATGCGGTAACCCGAAAGTTGTTCGGAGTCCCGGATGAGATCCCGGACGTCATGAGGAGTTCCGGAATGGTCCGGAGGTAAAGAATTATATATAGGAAGTGCTATTTCGGCCATCGGGACAAGTTTCGGGGTCACCGGTATTGTACCGGGACCACCGGAAGGGTCCCGGGGGCCCACCGGGTGGGGCCACCTGCCCCGGGGGCCACATGGGTTGTAGGGGGTGCGCCTTGGCCTATATGGGCCAAGGGCACCAGCCCCTAGAGGCCCATGCGCCAAGAGAAGAGGAAAAGGGGAGAGTCCTAAAGGGGGAAGGCACCTCTGAGGTGCCTTGGGGAGGATGGACTCCTCCCCCCCCTTGGCCGCACCCTTCCTTGGAGGAAGGGGCAAGGCTACGCCCTCCCCCTCTCCCTTGGCCCTATATATAGTGGGGGGAAGGGAGGACAACCATACCTAAGGCATGGCGCCTCCCTCTCCCTCCCGTGACACATCTCCCTCCTCCCGCAGCGCTTGGCGAAGCCCTATTGGAATCCCGCTACTTCCACCACGCCGTCGTGCTGCTGGATCTCCATCAACCTCTCCCTCCTCCTTGCTGGATCAAGGCGTGGGAGACGTCTCCGTTCCGTACGTGTGTTGAACGCGGAGGTGCCGTCCGTTCGGCGCTAGGATCATCGGTGATTTGGATCACGACGAGTACGACTCCATCAACCCCGTTCTCTTGAACGCTTCCGCGCGCGATCTACAAGGGTATGTAGATCCACTCCTCCCTCGTTGCTAGATGACTCCATAGATTGATCTTGATGACACGTAGGAAAATTTTGAATTATTGCTACGTTCCCCAACAGTGGCATGCCCTCTTTGGTCTTCTATTTTCCCTCAATGTAAGGTCTCTCATATTATGAGCTCCAGATCTGATCATTGCCCCATTTAAATTGAGTTGATGGGTAATGCTCGGGAGGGGAGGTTTGCTAGAGGGTTGAAATATGAATCTTACTAGGACAGGGAAGGTCGTGTTTTGGATGAAAAGATTAATGATTGTTGGAATAGAGGATCAAATATAAAGGATCTAGAAATGTTGCCAAGAATTTAGAAAAATTAATGAAATCTCCTCATGGATGGAGAAGAAAGTTGATTGGGCTCGTAAATGACTAGACAGATGCGGAGCATCCTTCGGTCATCCCCATGGACCTCCCATCGTCTCACCAAGCACCAAGAGGACCCATGACTAGAGCACGAGCTAGAGCTCTCGAGACCGAGGTGACTTCTCTCCTTAGTGATATCTCATATGATCCTCTCGAGACATGGTTACTACCTAAGTCCGGAATGTTGTGCATGATTTGGTACCAAGAGGACCCTCCCGACGATGTCCATGAAGATGGTCAAGACCCCAAGTCCACGGAAGAAGAGAACCAATGGAAGAAGGAAAGAATAGCCTCCACGCACTGGACATCCGGCCAGGACCCTGGACATCCGTCCCCTGGAGATCTACACGGTCAGGACTCTGCAGAAGAAGCTATAGGGACCGGACATCCGGTTCCCAGCCCGGACATCCGGCCCCCCTCACCAGAAATCCGGCCAAATTCTCGGACATCTGGCGCCGGCGTCCAGGGAACACAGAAGGTTGCCCCGTCAGCCCGGACATCCGGCCATCACCCTGGACATCCGGCGCCTCCCGAAGCACCGGACATCCGGCCCCTCCTACCGGACATCTGGCGCCGCCCATCCAAAGAACAGAACGGCCATCTGCACCAACCCGGACATCCGGCCCTTTCGCCCGGACATCCGGCCCCTCGCGAGCCACCGGACATCCGGCCCGACGCCCGGACATTCGTCCTTCCCTGTCTGCGAACAATGTAGGGCCGAGGCCCATGTACCCCTCTTCGCCCCTAGACTATATATATTCCATCCCCACCTACATTTTAGGGTTAGCATTGTGATAGCTCATTTGAGATAGAGCATTGCTCATCCGTACCGGATCTACTCCACGTGAGGGACCGCACCTCTTCGTAGAAGATCCATTCGGATTCGAGGCCTCCAACCAGAGAAGACAATCAAGACCTCCTCACGGAGAAGAACGGTTACACTTGTATCGCCTTTGTTGACTTTGGATGTCGTGTTACTTTGTGCCTCGGTGATCTAGCCCTTGTGTGATCAATCCCTTGTCAGTTGAGTGTTTCTCTTGTTTTCCCCCGTGATTTCCCTCGTGTTGTTCCGCGCGTTCTTCGTGATTCCCCGTAGGATCCTCTCCAAATGTGAAAGATCGGCCCCTAGGGTTCCGCCCTACATCACTTTTTGGTAAATAGAACTGATCATTCTGCTGTGTTGGAAAGAAAGAAAATTCTAGGGGAGATGGATGAACTTCTTATCAGGGAAGAAATATTGTGGAAGCAGAGATCTCGTCTGGACAAGATTAAAGGGGAAGATCGTAATACAAAATATTTTCAGCGAAAAGCTTCCTGGAGAGCAAAAGAAGTTCTATTCCGGCTCTTAAGAAGGATGATGGTTGTCTCACGGAAAATCTAGAGGAAATGAAAGGTATCACAAACTCGTTTTTTAAACAACTTTATTCTTGTGATGCTTTGGTCGATCCATCCCACATTATTTCATCAGTCAAGCCCCGTGCGACTGATGACATGAATGATGATTTATGCAAACCTTTTATGGAAAAAGAAATAAGTGATGCCCTTTTTCAAATGGGACCGCTAAAAGCGCCAGGGCCAGATGGCTTTCCTGTGAGGTTTTTTCAGTGGAATTGGGGTCTAATCAAAGATGATACTGTCAAGGTTGTGCAGCAATTTTTTATTTCTAGAATTATGCTTCATGGTATTAATAATACAACTATTGTTCTCATCCCGATGATCAAGAATCCCCAAACAATCAAAGATTTCAGGCCGATCAGTTTGTGCAATGTTATCTACAAGATTATTTCCAAGTGTCTTGTTAACAGGTTGCGATCGCTCCTCGATGTTATGATTTCCCCTAACCAAAGTGTGTTTATTCCGGGAAGATTAATTTCTGATAATTCTCTTATAGCTTTTGAATCTATGCATTCGTTAAGTACGTTTAAGGATTTAAGAGGGGAATATTGTGCTTATAAGTTGGACCTAGCCAAAGCCTATGACCGTGTGGATTGGCAATTTTTGCAAAGTATGATGGGTGCATTGGGTTTTGCGCTGCAACGGATTAAATGTGTTATGACATGTTTTACTTCGATGAAATTTGCGGTGCGCTTTAATGGTCAATTTTTGCAGTCGTTCTCACCTTCTCAGGGGCTCAGGCAGGGAGATCCTTTATCTCCCTATTTGTTCTTATTTGTGGCCGAGGCGGTTTCTTTGTTGCTTAATGACGCATGTGCTAGGAGAGTTCTCCAAGAATTCAGACTGACTAGACGAGCGCCTGATATTTCTCACTTGTTATTTGCAGATGATAGTCTGCTATTTTTAAAGGGTTCTTTTGATCAAGCTTAAGCAATTAGAAATATTCTGGCGGTGTATGAGAAGGGAACTGGACATATGTTAAGCCCCGATAAGTGTTCCGTAATGTTTGGGAAAAATGCAGCTTGGAGAAACAAGTGACTATTATGGTTATCTTAAAAATTACTGTGGAGGGGTTCGAGGATAAATATCTTGAATTACCAGTCCCAGAGGGTAGAATGAAGGCCGGTATGTTTCAGTATAATAAAGATAAGTTTTTGAAAAGGCTTTCTAACTGGATTGAAAAATATGCTTCTTATGGAGTCAAGGAAGATTTAATGAAAACGGTAATTCAGGCTCTACCTTGTACGCTATGGGGATTTTCAAATTTTCGGCCTCCCTTTGTGAGGAGTTATCCCAGATTATAAGGAACTTTTGGTGGGGAGATGAAGAAGAAAGAAGAAAAACTCATTGGTTGGAGTGGGACAAACTAACAAGACCAAAAGGTAAGGGTGGGATGGGTTTCCATGATCTCATGTTTTTTAACCAAGCTCTTTTGGCCAAACAGGCATGGCGGTTGTTGGTTTACCCGGATTCGCTATGTGCAAAGTTGATGAAGGCAAAGTATTATCCTCAGGGACGTATTCTTGATACGGTGTTTCCGCATGCTAGTTCTGTGACTTGGCAAGGTATTACACATGGCCTGGAACTTCTTAAGAAGGGGGTCATTTGGCGGGTATGTGATGGATCTAGTATTAATATATGGAGGGATAATTGGATACCTAGGAGGCATGGCCTAAAAATCTCAGCTAGAAGGCATAATACCAGGTTGAAATTGGTACCTGATTTATTCATGAGCGGCTGTGAGTGCTGGGATGAAAATTTGATCAAGTATCTATTCTATCCACATGATGCGGAGGAAATTCTTAAGATTCGTATTCAGGCCGGGAATTTGTTGCGCGGCACCATGAGAAGAATTGTATATTTTCTGTTAAAAGTGCGTAAAATTTTGCGCTTAATTTGAAGGATAGCCAGGATCTTGTTGGCCAATCTAGTGGCGAACCAGAGGGGGAAAGAGGGGTGTGGGAGATAATATGGAAGCCTAATATACCTCGGAAAATCAAGATTTTTGCGTGGCGAGCTGCTACCAATAGCTTGGCGGTCCAGATGAATAGAGTTAAGCACCATCAGACTGATTCATGTATGTGTTCTATTTGTGGGGTTCAAGATGAAGACACCTTTCATGCTCTGGTGAGTTGTTCTAAAGCTCGTGCTCTTCGAATGGTCGTGAAAGAGTGGTGGAATATTCTGGATGAAGAGTTCTTCAAGTGCACGGGGGACCATATTGGTTATTGATTTTGCTGGCGCAATTGGGTTTGCGGCAGAGGGAGCAAATCTTGTTTCTTTTCTAGCGAGCATGGAATTTGAGAAATGATTTAATTTTTGGGAAGGGGAAAGCATCCTTTAATGCCTCTGCACATTTTGTGGACAATTTTTGGACCACTTTCACGTCTAGTCATGACCCCGCTCAATTGGACGCTAGCAACAAAGGTAAGAAGAAGGTGAGCAGAGTTGTAGCGGATTATGCACTGTTAAAAGATCATGTGGTGTGGACTCCTCCCCCTAATGATCATATCAAGATCAATGTCGCCGCCAGTTTTGTGGAGAGTACTAATGCAGCCAGTGTGGGGGTCGTAGCTCGTAATTCATCTGGAGATATTATTGTTTCTTCGTGGGACTTTATTGATCGGTGTACCAGTGTAAATGAAGCTGAGCTTCGCGCCTGCCTTGCAGGACTTTATATAGGTATCACCCTTCACCAATCTATTATTTTAGAGACTGACTGTGCTTTCGTACATTCGTTTCTTGCAAATGGAAGCTTGACCGGTCCCCTCTGGTTATCTGATGGATGAGGCACTGAGTATATTTAGGATGATTCAAAAAAATCAATATTGCAAAGATAAGTCGGACTGCCAATGAGGTGGCACATGAGATTGCTAAGTTTAGCTTTAGTACTAGGTCCGATGGGATTCTTTTTAATTATGTTCCGCCCTGCGTGGTGTATGCTGTAACGAATGATTGTAAGAACTTTTCTTTGGCTTAATTAATATATGGGGTGTTTTTTTAAAAAAAAATTGTCCTTTATCAAGAGAGAAAAAACCATACACTACACACAATAACAAAAACGATCCTCTCCAGAATACTCATGCTTTCTGTGCTATCTCCCTCATCCAGTCTTATCACTCATGTTTCATGTCAACAAGCTTTTTGTTTAGCTTTTTTACTTGTATAATGTTTCATGTCACGAGACATGTGTGGCCTAAATTCTTGGACATATAACTTGAGTAAACCATGTTGATCTGTCTTCTTTCTGATACAGTAGTGTAGCAGGGGCGCCTTGCTTTTTTTTTTTCCTGACAGCAGCAGGGGCGCCTTGCTGGTTAGCAAATGATTCAACTTTAAAGCATACTACATCAGATAAAAGCTATTTTAAACAAAAAGGACAATAAGATCCGGAAAAGAACCGAAAGTTAGATCATTGTTCTTTGAAGTCGTCGTTTCTAGTTTCAACTTTTGCACCTCGAATTTTTTAACGTGACTCGGGTAAACAAACCCGTAGAAAAGTAAACATGCGCAAGTTGGACTAAGTTTGAAAAGCCGTTTGAGCTGCCTAGCTCAATAGGCGAGACACACTCCTTGCATGGCCAGCTATCGAGCCGCTAATTCATGACCGAAAAAGACTAGAATCCATAAGATTGAAACAGAAGAACCGCTAAATTAATATTGCTTGAGACTCAGGATGGTTTTGAAGACTCCGACCAGCACCCCGGCGATAGAGAGCACAGCAACGATGTTCTTGAAGTACTTGTACAAGAACTCATGCACGACGATCCGCACAGGCCTGCCACGCTTGTAATCATCAATCTTCTTCAGGATGTCGAAGTAGCGGCCGCCGAGGCGCAAGTGGCAAGCGAGGCCCTTGAACAAGTCTAGCATCTCTTGGTTGCTGAAGAAGCTACGCACGAGGTGCTTAGCTCGCAGCTCGTGCTCGTCCTCCTCCTTGTCCATGAGCATCGCCAGGAGTGAGATATAGGAGCTGATGGTGTAGCCATCGGACGGCCAGCCGGTGAACGTGCACGCTTCGAGCGCTGCCATGTTGACGAGCCAACTAGCAGTGTAGTCGTTCAGGAACAATTGTGTCAGGGAGAGCTCACCAGCGAGGTATCCTTTCTGGATGCTCATGTCGAACCATCTCTTATTACTGGCCGTTAGCTGGACTCCGATTTCCGCGAGCTCGATTGCACTGCTTGCTAGCGCTAAGTGTTTGACAAATTCATAGTTAGGATATGTGGGAGGCATGTTGCCTATGAGATAATACCGGAGGAACCCGAGGAGATGTGGTGGCCTGTATCTCCTGAGTTCATCCTCGGGAAACCTTGTTAGAGTGGAGCCAGCGTCAAAGATGAACGCCATGGAGGCAACGAACTGACACACAGGAACATGGGTAAAGGTCATGAGAGCCTCGAGCACCAACCACGGGAGCTGGTTCTCCAGCATAAAGATGTCCCTCAACATGCAAGGCCCCGTGGATAGGACCGCCCGGTTCGCGAACAATGCGAATTCTGCATTGATAGAGCCATCATTATACTGCACCAGGCCGTGCATATACTGCAGCAGGAAGCAACCATCCAGGAACATCATCGCCGCAAACTCCACGTCGCCGAAACGCGTGACAGCGTCGTCGACGTAGCAACCACGGGCTTCTGCGGCGATGGTGAGGATCTTGCCGTAGACTTCCTCAACCGGGTGGTCTGACTTCAAGCAGAAGTGGTGAGCCACCGCGTGCTTCACCTCCTCCGCTTCTTGCAGATGGGGTAAACCATGGTGGTACGGCCCGAGGGCCACGAAGCTCGGGGCGATGTAGCGGTCGTGTTTGCTAACCAAACGCAGGCCTGGAGGGAATTTGTGGATCTTGGTCCTAACCCGGGAAAAATCTGATTCAAGTCTCTCAGTCGTCTTCCTCACCAGCTCTTGGATAGGTATCAAGGTTTCGGTCGTGGCCGCGTCCATTGCCTGGCCTTGGGATCACGTGGTGCATGCTATATCGGACTCAAGAGAGCCATACACATCACTATATATCGCTCCGTAGATAGGCATACATCCATGCTGAGTTACTTTGCCCTCACTCCTCCTCCCCTTCAATCTCGCACCGCCGCCGGAAGGCCGGCAGACAAAGCCCAGCCCGGCGGATAAGGCATCGTCATTGCAAGTCTCATCTCCTCGCTTGGGCTACTCCGGAGAAAACCCCAGATCTTGGTTTCTCAAATCACACGATGCTTGGCACGGTTCTCCCTTCTAGGGTCATCGTTTTGGAGCAGCCGCTAGAGGCGTCGAGAGGTGGAGCGGCCCCGTGTATACCACGTCGATGACGGTGGGTCTCGGCGGTATGCCACAACAGTCTCGTAGGCGGATTCGTCTTGATGGACGAGCACAAGGCGGTGGCGCTTTGGCGTCGTGGCGGCGTCGATGGCTGGCCTAGCAAGGATAATGCAGATCTCTACACTGAAGATGGGTCGACTATTCGATGGTGGTATCAGGCTTCTGAAGCGTATGCAGGTGTGTGCTTAGGATCTGCTGAACCGGATGTGTGCTCCCGATACGCCATGCGGGCGGCTCGATGATGACCCCGGTTCTAGATGGTGGGGGCATTGTAATGGCATCCCACACTGTTGAGTTTGTAGGTGTGGAGTGGTGACTTCTGGTTGTTTGATGTATGTTTTGGTTAGATATTCGTTTAATAAGAATTTAATAAAGATGTTTGTGTGCATCTTTTGATGCAGAGACTAGAATTTCAACCTCATTTTCTAAATAAAAAACTGTGGGTTACTTTAAAATTTTGAAAATATAAGAGTGAATTTGCTCTTATCTTCTATTCCCTCTATCCCTAAGTATACACTAGTGCAGAACCGGGCAATAGCACCGGTTCATAAGGCCCTTTAGTGCCGGTTAAATAATCGGCACTAAATTGTGGTCACTAAAGGGCCCCCCCTTTAGTACCGGTTCAGCATGAACATGTACTAAAGGACAACCACGTGGCACGAGCCAGCTCCGAGGGCCTGGAGCCCTTTAGTACCGGGTAACACCAACCGGTACTATAAGGTTTGGTGGGTTTTTAGTTTTATGATTTCTTTTTCATTTAATTTTGTGTTTCCATTTTAATTCTTTTTCGTTTGCTGGTATTTTACGATACTACACATTGTACACGTTATGCATCATACATCATGCATGCTTTGTTTATCAACGCTGCTGCTATGTTCATTGCACCCGCAGATATAACATGCTCATGCATGCTTTGCATCATTACATCATCATATATATATAATAACAAGTCCTACTAATCATGCATCATCATACAACTTCTACTCGTTATTAATAATAAGTCATACGATCATCATCCTCATATATAGTCATCGAACCCAACCCTACATAATTGTTCTTAGCACATGATCATCAGTATCAGGTAGGACCTAAACACCCTTAAGGTAAAATAGCATAAAACAATATAGACCCTGACTCTCCATTATGAAGAATGGCGATCATCCTGTCTCCAATTCTTGCCTTTCGCTGCTTATTGCTTCCAAGAAGCTCCTTACGACTGTCCATACATTTTTTCCATTCTTTGATTGTTATGTCTCCACTTCTTTTAGAAACCCGGTATGGACAGTTGAGATTCGTAGGACGACCTGGTCGTATGTTCAAAACATGAAGGCTACCACGCGTATACATCAGATGAGGCACACAATCATTCGGGATTATCTGTTGAAAAACATAATAATAACTTTGTAGTTACCAATGATGTACTAGTTTTAGAAGTGTGCAAAAAGATGCACGAATGTTGTAATAGTAAAAAATAATCTTACCAGGGTATTTCCATGGTAGTTACCGTAGTTCAACACGTGCACTAGTGGCACGTATTGACCATAATGTTGAGGAGTTTGATTGTAGATATTGTAATTCTCAAGATCAGTACAAAATCCGACCAGATGATTTTTCTCCTGATAAGTTAATTCGGAGCCTTCAGTGTAGTATGTTCTGTCTACCATCTTCCGCACATTCTTTGAAGAATGAAAATAAGCTGTCAATGGAGATAAGTTGTCAACATTATATTTTGAAATAAACAATATAAATTACTTAATAACTATGTTTAGCTCACATGAGGGAAGAATTGGAGGTGTATCCACAAAGACCCAAATCGAATGTGTCTCTTGTTCGATTGTAGGATCACTAAGATCCATGGTGACAAGCATACCCTCATCAAGACCATACATCTTGCAAAATGCATCCTAATTTTTGCAACCAAAATGGGTTACACTCTGAGCATTGTACAGCTTTATTTGAAAATCCACACCATGTTCGGTACTTAGGATAATTTTTTTGGTTTTGAAATTTTCATGGTCTTCAAAACCCATCCTCTCCAAGACATAGCGTCTTGCAAAGCATGGGATAAGCTAGTCGAATTGGAAATGATGAAAAATACACGTTAAAATAGTTGAAGTCGTGCTTAATTACGAAAAAAACTATTGTCGTCGTTGCGTACCATATGAACATCGCAGATCTCCTCGAGCTTAATGCTGAAGCGCCGATCTTCGTCCAGCTCAATGAACCTGTCACAGATACCTCGGTCGTCGTGGCACCAGTCACACTGCCCCGGGCGGTTTTCGTCGTCCGATGAGTACGACATTTCCGGCCTACGTTCATAATTTAGTTTTATTAATTAAGTCAACTATCTAGTTCAACTACTAAGCACTTACTATAAATAAATAAGTAGTACTTACTAAAAACAAACTACTTCTATATATATTAAAATAAATTAGTTTATTAAATCAACTAGCTAGTTCAACTATATATAAACTATTTCTTTTTTTCCTTTTTCTAAATACTATGAACAAAAAATCATTAAAATTTTATGAACAA